>VXBU01008946.1:89151-109661 GCA_013400315.1 Bombycilla garrulus
CCAGACACAGTTCAGGGAATCCTGGGCTGAGCTGCAGCCAGGGCTCAACACCGACAGAGGGTTCAGGACGCCACAAGCACAGAAGAGCAGCCAAACCACCATCTGCTGCCAGTCTGCACACAGGACTGGGACTCACAAAGTGCCTCCTGCTCCCAGAAATCCAAGAGCCACAGAGTGGATTTAAAAAAAACCCAAAAGCTGAGGAATAAAAAAGTCAGCAGAATTCTCAGGGCCAGAGCCCAGTTCCCACAGCCATCACTCCAGCAGGACACGGCCCACGCTCCCCACTGCTCCGGGCTGCTGCAAACCCAAATCCTCCCCTGACAACGGCCAAGAGCTGAACTAGCTGAACTCTTTTTTTCTTTTTTTTTTTTTAATGCAATCAGGGCCACAGTTGAAAACAAAAATAAGCAAAAGCAGCACTTACAGTCTCTGCTGGGGAGCAGGAGCTCCAAGTGCGTCCCTTTGAGAGTCAATATTTACAGAACCACGAAGCAGAACAAGGTCCACACAGCAGCTCACTCGATCCACTGGCAGCACTTCCCAAGAGCTGTTCCTCTGGCTGAGGAGGGCCCAGAACTCTGACTCTTCTCAAAACTTACAGCAAATAACATCCATGAAGAAAACATCCTCCCTGCACCGTGCTGTAGCTCCACCTGGCCTGCTGCCTCCTCACACTTTTATCACTCCCGCTGGTTCTTTCTGGCTGTGTCATTGCCTGCTCTAATATCTTCCCATGAAATGGGTGACAAATTAATCATGCTTCACACCCCCAGCCCAGGGTGGTGCTGGCCCTCTCCATCACCTGGGGACACCCATCCCCATCCCAGAGCCCCCTGGGTCCTGGTCCCCGGCCTGGATGCTCAAATCCTCATCAAATGACAAAAACCAGAACTAAAGCAGGGCTGAGCCCTGCAGCCTCTGGTGCACCACCTTCCCCTCCACCTCCGTTTAACAGTTTTCTTCCAACCTTCTCTTGTCTCTAATAAACTGGAAATCCTCTTCCTTTGACTCCCGCACTTCAGTGCTTGTAAATCACTGCGCACCATAATCTGGGGAGTTCTTAAATCTCTCCAGCTCTAAGTCCTCGCTTCCATTTTTATTAATTTCCTCCTTTTTTTCCAGGCTCTTGAATGCACTGGACACAGCCTCCTTGGAAATGGTCTGTGAATGTCCCTCCTATCCATACAAATCACTTCCCTCCATCAGTTTTTTAGCACTTTACCTTCCCAACAGGTTTAACTCCTGCCATCCCTGACTGCCAAGATGAGTTTAAATTTATTGCCTAAAAATAGCCAAATCTGTCATATTCCCTGCTTCCCACCTTTTCCCATCCCGCTGTCCTAAGGGAAACCATGCAGCAGCTCCATGATTAACCCTTCTCCCGGTTCAAAACATCCCAAATTTTAGCTCAGGCTGGGAGCCAACACCTGTCCCCAAGAGCTGCCAGTGAGGAAACCCCTCTGAAGATGAGGAATGAATCACAAATATGCAAAAGGAGAGTGGGAGCTCTGGAGAACATCCCTGTAATCCTGCCCCACGTCCCACCACAGGGTATCAGCAATTCCAGCCTGGAATTCCAGCGTTTGACTGCTGCTTGGGTGCAAAATCCTTCATTTCTTTCGACCTACATATTCTGGCACTTTCACTCCGCCTCACATGAGACGGAGAGGAGCCATTCAGGAGTGACAGTATTTACTGTCACCCTTGAAACACATAAATACACACACACACACATATCTGCATATACTCAGATGTATTTTTTCCTCCCCCTCCCCAGATCCCATCTGCGGGTGCACGGCCACAACGCCCCCCACACAAGCTTGTTGTGCAGAATGTGGTGGCGATAATGGAAATAAGGGCTTAAAATAGCACATTTCCCTTCAGCTGTTTGTTTGTGGCTGCGATTCCTGCAGCCCCTGCTCACACACATCTCCCTGACCTACTTTCAGCCTCCCCAATCCCGCGGCACAGGCAGCGAGATCACAGGAGGAATCAGAAGCAGTCAGGAGAAATCTCTCCGCCACGTTTGTAATAGAGTTTTATGGCCATTAATTCCAGCTAGTGTCAAACTAATGACACGAGAGACATCAAAGCATGAAGCCATTTACATAATACCAGAAGAATCTACAATTCTATTACTGTTTATTCAGGCAGCTTCTGCTCGAGAGCGAGGAAGATGACACGCTGTCTGTGCTCTTTTGAAATCATTCTAATTTACAGCCCTGCAGAGAGGCAGCCCGTTTTCTAGGAATTCTTTAATTCCTCACTAAGGACTTTCTGATGTTCGGAAACAAACCCTGCCAATCTTATTTTCCTCTGAAAATCACGGAAGTGAAACGCCTTCACTCCCGTGGGCGAGCCCTGAGAGACTCAAGCTGGCACCTGAGGGAGGAGCAGCACAAGGCTCAGAAGGTAAAACTCTGGTGTGACCCCGGCGACCAGCGATTCTAAAATCACCTCAAGAAACACAACTGCCAGGCGAAACCACTCATCAGCTCAGTTAAATCTGTATTTATGTGTTTTTAGCTGCAAGTCTGGCCAGGTAGATCTCATCTTCCTCAACTCTCAGCTACAAAATGGGACAACTCTAATTTGGATCTTTCTATGATTATCAGGTTCCCATTCCTATTGGATCTGAGACTGTCTTTGGTAGAATATGGAGCTGCACAAAACTACTTGAAACTTTCAGTGATACACACAAAATTGCAGATTTTTCTTTCTTTTTCTTTTTTTTTTTTTAAAGCAGAATCAGTAATTTTGGTTGTAAGCCAAAATTATGCCGAATGTTGCCAACATTAGCCAAACGTTTTGGTTTGGAGCCCCTAAAATCTTGCAAAACTGCCCGTGAGTGACATTTTGAAAGAGCTGTCTGCATCACCGGGAAGCAGGAGAGTGTTAACGTAGGAGATGGAACATCACAGATTTTCCAGGCAAAGCATGGAAGGCTTGACGAAGCTGAAAGCAAAGTATTTTTATCTGTAGCCAGAGGAAATGTTAGGGAAAGTGGAGACACAAGGAAATGACACAAAGGTAAATAAAGAGTTGGCTAAGTGACAAGTGGCAATGTCAAAAGGGGAATTCTCCTCCTGGAGGAACATAACCAGTTATTAGAGTGTGAAGATCAAGGATCTAACAGAACCCTTGCTTAATGTTTTCATTTTTAATCCTAGAAATCAAGGAAAGTTCTGATGAAATGAAGTTAAAAGTATCTTTTCTCAGAGAAAATATCCCGCCTGCACACCTCAGGACTCAGCTGAGCAGCCCGATTTCTGTTACCTGTGTGTGCAGGAGGAACAGATCAGGTGCTGCTGCTCAGTGATCAGAGCCTCCCTGGAGTCTGATGATCCCTGGTTTCCCTTCCAATCCAGGATATTCTGATTTCATGATTTCTCTTGGCAGGTCTCACTCCCCACTGGGATGGGAGATTGGGAAGCACAAAACCAGGCCCCAATTAAGGCAGAACTGGTGGCATCCTCCCAAGAGCCAGACCCCTCCGTCCATGCCTTCTCCTGTGCCAAATCCCATTAACAGGGAGCGTCCCAGAGCGCCTGCAGCCTGACCCACGAGTGCTCTGCTGGCAAACACTGCCACGTCCCTGCTCCTGCTGCTGCTCCCGCTGCCAGGGCCGGCTTGGGAAGCAACAGCTTTAATGCTAAGTTATGTGACAGAACAAAATCAAACATCCCTCCCAGATATTTTTTTCGAGGGGTGGTGAACTGTGTTTTGCTCATGTCCTGCAGTCTCCTGTCTGTGCCTCACCGAGTCACTTCTAATTCCAGAGGTGCCTCCAGCATCAATTGTCCACAGAAACAGCCCTAAAGTTCCAGAGCTGTTCCCAAGGGAGCTGTTAACCCTGCACTGTTCAGCAGGCACTGATAAACGCCAGGAGAAACAGGGATCCTGCCCGGTCACCCCTTCTTTTGCTGTCCACTGCTGCCAAACAAAGGGATGGGTCTGTGGCAAAGCCTCCCACAGGCAGAAATCCCAATCCCCCCTCAGCTGCTGCAGGGGAAGGAGGGACCAGCTCTGCCGTGCTCAGGTGAGCTTTTACCCACCAAACAGAAGAGCAGGAGCACACGCTGAGGAAAACCACCCAACACAGCATCTTCCAGCACTTCCGAGGGCAGGGCGAGCCTGGCTCGCAGTCTCCACAGGAGAGGAGACTGTTCCAAAGGGACCAGGCACAGCTCCCAGGCTGGGAGAGGATCCTGAGCACCAGCCACACGTTATTTCAGTTTTGTAGCTCCAGAAAGCAGCAAGGCTTTCCTGTTCTGATACTCAGCAGGAACTCAGGAAGGTTTCACGCCACGCTTGCCGAAAGCCAGAGTGTTTCAGGCACACCAGCTCCACACAAGGCGTGCTCGGTGTTTCGTGGGTCAGAGCTGGAAACCAGCTGCAGAATTTGCACCAAAAAGGGGAGATTACTGCTGAGGACATGTGTAATTTCTGCATCAGGGATTTGCTTGTGCAGGACTAGGAGAGCTGAATTTGCTCAAACCTCTCCCCAGGGAGAGCAGTTCTGAGGGGTTTAACGAGGAGGCACCACAGCCTTGCTCAGCATTTCAGAGTTTCCCTTTGCTCAGCCACTCGAGAGGTGCAGATTTGATCCCAGCCCCAACCACCAAAGAGCTCCCGAGCAGCTTCACAGCACCCAACACGTTCCTTAACTATAAAATTTTCTTTTTCCAAAGAAAAAGGTCCCACTAATCCAAGATTACCCCGGTGCCAACCCACCCCGAAACGGGAACGCTCGATAACAACAGCTGGGGCGCAGCTAGGAAAGATAAAATGCACAATATAATCAGCCTTACCCTATTTGCAGTGATGGGACTGAACTGGAAGAAGATTAAAGAGCTCAGGCCTCGGAGGGAGCCACAGGCAGAGGCAGGATTAGGGAAGTTGCCTGTCCCCAGGTTCAGATTTAGCCCGTGTCACACGACCTCTCAAAGCCACTCCGCCATCCCAGCGCACGACTCTTCCCGAAGGTTTTGTAAGCAGGATAAACCCCCGTGAAATCCCTTCTTACCAGCAGAACCCCGGGTTCAGAGGAGGAATAAAAGGTGGGGAAGGAAAGCCGAAAAGGCAGAGCCCGGTGGGGAGGGGAGCCCAGCCTGGAGCAGCACTCCAGGCACAACCCCACCTTCCCGAGGGCTCTCCAGCCTCCTCCCCAGCCCTGCAGACGGGAGAGGGCTGAATTCAGCGCTGCAGAGTTCATTCCCTGCTGCCAGCCCAAGAGCTGATCCCGGGGCTCGCCCGCTGCAGCTCCAAGGCAAATATTTACCCAAGGCATCGAACGCAGAGATTAACTCCTGCTGTGAAGCCAAACACTGAACCCCACCCAGCCAAAAGGTGACCATAAAGTATTCAGATTAAGCTTCATTTTTTTGTGTCTTTTACAGCACTGCTGTTCATTTTCCTTTGAGGAGCCTCTCATTGAAATTCCCTGCATTTAATCTGAAGGATCGCTGCAAAGACTCCCCAGGAGCTACTGGAATAAGCAAGGGAATAAACATGATGCTGTTTTAAGCACTGAAGAAGGGAGGGGAAAAAAAGTATCTTTTTAAGCTGCAGTTAAGTTCCAGAGAGACAAATTAAAAGCGAATTGGGCAATGTAAATGCAGGGCAACAGCGGGGCTGTGGATGGGGAGCAGTGAGGGTCAGCTCCTCCTCGTCTGCAGCACTCCGAGTCTCTGTCTGTCTTCTACCTGCCTCAAAACCTCCTGAAAACACCGAGAGTTTAAAAAGGCTTCCCCACGACGTGCCCAGAAACATTCCAGCTCCACAGACACACCGCCCTGAGAAATGACAAGTGGATTCTGTGTGAAGGCTGACGAGCTCGAAGGACGGGCAGAGAAAAGGGTTCACATTTTCCAGGGGGTCCCAGCCTGCACAGTTCTGCAGCACCTCCCCAGACGAGGTGGTTTAAGTGCACCAATAACAAATTACATCCGAGGTACAAGCTCCAAAGTTCACTGCTTGAATATTTTAAGTCCCAGCCACTCGCTCAGGAAATTCAAGCCTTGGAGGACCCCATTAATTCACCCAGCTGTCAGATCCTTGCTAGAACAACTCCTGAGCACGCTGCAAAACAGAAAGGGTTTGTACTCCCAGTTTTTAAACCTCACTAAGCCTCCCTGTTAAGCTTTTAATACACTTCTCGACATATGTATGACTTCATTATAATCCTTTTAATTTCCTATTCAATGAGCCAAGTCAGGGACATCCCACCTCCGAAGCAAAGTCTGAAACAAAAAGAAGAAAATCCAAGCGGCAGGTTGGTGGGAAAGCACCATCTGAGAGAGACTCGGCATGAAAACAGCATTCAGTGTACATGAAAGGTCCCTGCTTTTCCTTGTGGCCACCAGAGGAGCTCCCAGGGTCCTCACCAGGGACAGGGACAGGGACAGAGACCCCCTCCCTGCAGTCACATCACCTTCCCATCCACCTTCCCCCCAAAACAACCACCTCCGAGCTCTGGGAGACTCACACCAACCCTCTGAGTCACGGAGGAACTCGGCAAAGCTGCTGAATTATTCACTTGGCTGCTGTTTTTAGACCGGAGCCACGGGAAACGTGAACTCCCCGGCAGTGAGCGTGGCTGGATGCAGCCCCCTGTGAGGAGCCTAAAAAGCTCTGCCTGAAGCCCAGGAAGGATAAAAGCCTCTGTCAATAAAAACTTGCACCAAGAGGGAAATACACAGACAGGTGAAAGAGGAAAGCCAGTAGCAAAGCTCTAAGCAGAAGAGCACACCTGTGGGTGTCCTATTTACAAAATGCTACACAGAATAAACAGATTTTGGGACGGTTGTGTTGGGCCTTTTCTTTGAGTTGGGGTTTTTTAAAATGTTTTGCTCCTACAAATCTTTCTCCTCAGGGCTCTCCGTCCCTTCATTCCCAGCCCGGATTTGCGCTGGGACTGTCCCAGCCCAGGTGCAGAACTTGGCCCTTGGCCCTGCTGAACCTCCCAGGCTGGCACAGTCCCTGTGGATGCCCCATCCCTGCCCTCCAGCTGTGACAGCACCCGGGGCTCGGTGCCACCCGCCAAGTGACAGGGCTGGAGCCACCCCTGAGCACCCACTGGTCACAGCCCAGGACCGAGTGTGACCGTCCGGCCCCCCCTCAGCCCCAGAGAGCTCCACCCAGGAAAGCCCTGGCTGCCCAGCCTGGCCACGAGGGTGTCGTGCAGGACAGAGGAAACGCTTTGCACAGCATCCTCGTCTTTGAGGCACAGCTTCTCCCCCAGCCACGCACTGAAGGATGCAGCTCCAGCCACTTCCCCCTCGCAGCACTGCTGATCCAGCACGTTCCCTGCGGGAATCAGCCCTGCACCGGCAGCAGGAGCGCGGAGATTCTCACCACAGAACGACTCGGGAGGGGTTAGTTTGAGACGTTTATTAGGGAGATTTATTCCACAGCAGTTACAGCTTCACATCGTACAGAGCATTGGAATTAATAACCCAGCACCAGGAGCGACAAGGGGCAGGCGTGGAAGCACAGGGGTGTTAGAGCACAGGAAAGGCACAGCATCCCCTCCAAGGGCTGCAGGAAAGCGGGGAGAGCAGGAAATCTGAGCAGAGGAACACTCCTGGTGGCGGCACAAGGACACACACACATCCCCACGCCGAGCTCTCGGTGGGACACGTGGGTGTTTGCAGCGGGGACAGGAGATCCAGCACTCTGCACAGAGCCCCTGGATCCACCCCAGGACAGGCACACGCAGAGCTCGGGGTCAGCCCTGCAGAACACCCAGCACAGCTCCCCATCACCTCAAACAGCAGCGACACGAAGGCAGGGTGCGAGCACAGGGGAGTTATGGCATGAATGATCCGTGTTTGCAGCGGGGACGGCCAAACCCTGCGCTGGAGGAGCTGCCCCTGCTCTGCCCCATCCCACCGACTGCTCCCAAACCCCTCCAGCCACCACCTTAAAGCACTGTTGCCTTGCAGTAAAGCGGGCAAAGTCTCACATTCAGCTAACCTGAAACCTGCCATAATTCTACATGAAAATACCTCTCAGTCTTATACTATTTGTTCTCTATTTCTAGGGCACAAGAGTTAAGCCCGCTTAAGGCAAAAGGTGAGGAAGAACAATTGAGGAGCCAAGTTAAAGTGATGCTGCCTTGCTTCAAAATCACATCAAAATAAAAAAAACAAAAACAGCTATGAAAAGGTTTTTGAAAAGAAAGCCAAGAATGCAAGAATCTCCTTTTATGGCCACAGACACCAAAAACCCAAAGGAAAGCACAACACAAAGGACTCACAGGTTGGACTTGATCTCAGAGGTCCTTCCCAACCTGAAGGATGCTGTGAAGTTGATGGGGTTGGGAAGGAAGAGCCCGGTTTGGGGAGCTGGGAGCCTCCAGGACACAGAGTTTTCCCAGAAACAACAACTGAGGACCCGGGAGGAGAAGCCACCGGGGTCACTTGCTGGGAGCTGGCACCACCAGGACGCCAGCTCCTAACGAGGCCTCAAGCGGGGCACCAAGGGGTAAACTGGCACCAAACTGGGGAGAAAAGCGCCAGGTCCTGCTGCACATCGGTGCCCAGGCCATGACTCAGCGCTGGCACCGCCACCCGGCCGGGAGCATGTGAGGTCTCACAGGGAATAAACAACAAAGGCTGGCTGGGGCTGGGAGAGGGCCAGAGCAGCCCCTCTGGTGGCGCTGGCACAGTGCCTGGACCCCAAAACCCACCCCTCAGATACCAGAGATGATCCACCTGGAAACCTGGAAAGATACCTCAGCAAACTTGGTTTTCCCTCACCTGTTTCTCAGGCCTGCAAAGGGCTGAAATGATCCGAACCCAGGGGTTTGGAAGAAAACAAGGCTGTTACAGATCAGGGTTTCAAAGCAGCAAGGATCAAGGCAGGTACTCTGAAAGGCTGTGGTGGGTGTGGGGGGAAGGGGAAGGGAGCTGCAGTCATGGTGGACCCATCCACTATGGAAGCACAACCGGAAATTTCAAACCTTCTCTTAGCGAGCGCCATGAAAACGGAGAGAAATTAAATTTAAAGGTGATCAAACTGAAAATGGAGCTGTGGTCATGATTTCAAACCAGCGCAGTTCGAAAACCGGGGTGCACTTTTGTGCTTACACAGAGAGAGGAAGGTTTCAACAAGCACTGCAGAGCACGGGGAGGAGGAGCAGGATGGAGCCACCCTTTGGCTTCTTCTACAGCCAAGTCCAAGGAGGTAAAGCAAGAGCTCAGTAAAATGCTGCAGATTTTAGAAGTGTAATGGCAGGTAGAAAAGGACACTGGTCCCGTGTCAGTGGCAGCCCCAGTGTTAGGAGACAGTCTAGGCTTCTAGGAGGAGAAAATAGAAGAGAGGAAAAGAAGTAGGAGAGGGAAAGGGGACGGGGAAGGGGGCAAGAAAGCGCAAGTCATTAGTAAACATCACCATCGAGGAGCAGGGCACAACAGCAAACACTTCATTAGTGCGGCCAGGAGATTTGCCAAAAGCCACGTTACAGACACAAACACAGCAGCTCTGCTCTCGGAGGTGGCTGCACAGCTGTCACCGCTCACCCGGGGCCGGGCCGGATCACCAGCAGTGACAGGCAGGCAGAGCAGCACCTCGGGCTGCTGCTCACCAGCACAATTTGCACTGAAAACCAGGAATTTCAGTGACAGAATTCCCAGCAGGCTGGCTGGAGGGAAAGCCCAGCCAGGGGAAGTATGAGCATCCAGCAGGGATACTTCCCCAGGGAACTTCTCACCTGCCAGCAAGAGCATGAACAGCATCTTGGGCAAGAGGCATCCAGATCAACCATGTGATCATCCTTGATGGATTTCTTTCCAGAAATTTGGTTGGGTTTTATTTTTAAACACATATTTCCTTTGAACTCTAGGCAAATATCCTGCAATAAAGAGCTGCAAATCAAAAATGACAGGCAAATTTTAGGTTCTAAACCTGCTGTTGGTTTGACTGAGCCCTCCCTGATCTCCACCTCGTGGAGGTGAGCGGTGAGCTGCCTCCCCCAGCAGGGATTCCAGAGCACCACCGAATTCCCTGCTCCCTGCTGTGCATCCCCGAGAACGCCGCTCCAGCCTCTCCATTTGTCCTTTTAAGGAAGAACAGGATTAGCAGCGAGCCTTCCAGGGGATGTGCCCAGCACCCAGAGCTCCCCTGCGCAGCTCTGCAGTTCCCAAACACAACCCCCGCGGGGCCAGGCACGTCGGGCTGAGCGCTGCCAAGCACTGAGCCCTCGCAGGAGCTGCCAGGGTCTCCCTGCCCCGAGCCCTGGCCTGAACACAGCCGTGCCGGATGAAAGGAATCCAGCGCTGGAGGGAGGGTTTGGCCCCGAGCTGGAGAGGTCTGGGTCCCCGCCAGCTGCCGCACTGAGGGTGTCTGGGAGCGGGCACCGCTGCCAAGGAGCGCCAGGAGCTCGGTCCTGACCGATGCCAAGCTCTGCGGGCACGCCCCACGCGGCTGCAGGTACTGCTGCTTGCAATCAAACAAGCTCAATCATCACCTTGTTTTATCTGATGAGTGAAGAAAAACATCCAGCTTCTGGTGCTTCCTGAGCCGCGGCCCAGAGAGACCCGCATTTGGATCTGCAACGAGCTGAACTACCCCTTCTCCCTGGAGTCTGCTTCAGAATTAGCTTAAATCCAGCTCTGCTTTTTGAAGCTCTCTCTGTAGCTTTTAATGCTGCTTTTTGTTTGCCCAGGCAAACCAAAACTGGAGGGGGTTTGGAGCCAGGGATCCGGGCTTTAGGCAGCAGCACCTCTCGGATGTGGAACCCACGCTGCTCGAGGCCATCCCCTGGTGCAGCTGCCCCCACAGAGCACCAGCCCTGAACCCCTTCCAGTGCCTGGTGGAAATTCAGCATTTCTCCCTCCTCTCCCACGGATACTGCAAGGATTCCACAAGGAAGGGGGCAGGGGGAAGAGGCCGTGAAGGAATTGTGTCGTGCAAATGTTCTGTTTCTCTGGTAAACCTAATTAACTTGATGGCCACGGCTCCTCAACCTGACACGCTGCTCTGCCACTTTGATGTCACTTTTAGACAGACTTGAACAGGAGAGAAAAAAAAAATCAACTCTCCCCCATAAAGAGGGAACGTATTAATAAATTAAAAAGCTCCAGACACATAAAAGTATCTTTGATCAAAGTTGTTAACATTTACTGTGAAGAGTTAAACCTCCACAAAGCAGGAGTGAGGTAAATAACAAAGAATTTTTTAAACACAAGCCAAAAATTCAGTACAAAAATCCTGATGCCTTTAATTACTCAGACCATAAATTTGATTGCTTTTCTAGCTCCTTTAGCTGTAAGTATTAAAGAAGGGGGAGAAAATATTCTTAGGAAGGTTCAGAAGTGTTCTTAATTTCAGCTTATACCGAATTATGAAAGATGCACAACTTCCTTTTGACCAGATTTCCAACGGCAAACGAAGCACAAAGATCAATTTTTCTATTCCCATCCTCACGAAGGACATGAAACTCACTCACACTAAACCAAACTATAAAATCCTAAAGAGAATTATAACCAAGAGGTGTTTTAATTCATCCCCATCTCCCAAATGTTCACCATTAATTCCTGAACTGGTTTTTGACTTGGGGCTGCACCTATGGATTAGGAGGGATAACACTGGGAACGCTCAGTTCAATTTTAGCAATGATCTGGAGCAGGAGATCACCGCAAGGGAGACCAAAAGAAGTCCTCATCCATGCCAGGGTGACAACTGACTCTGGAATACTCCGTCCCCAAAAAAGAGAGGTCCCACAGCTGAAGTCCTCATGACGGATGGGCTGGAATTTGGTAGGAACCCCAGTTCCCAGTCAGAAAGGCTCAAGGGGAAGGGAAGCAGTGTTCACCATTACCCGTGACTAAGAGAAGACCAACCTCAGCACTTCAGCCTGACTGGGAAGGTCAGTTCTTTTCCAGGTTCTGCACAAGTCTGAAATATTGATCCAGTTCCATCACAAGCTCCTGGCAGTCAAAACTATCCTGATGCTATGGAAAAAGGTTCCAAAGGCTCGGTGTCACCTGTGCCACTGCGGGAGCAGGTCCACGCAAGGGGAGGTTGGGGTGGAAGGACAGAGCTGGGTGGTGGCAGTGAATAAAAACTGCTCCAGTGGATGTGGGACACGGGAAAACACCTCTCAAGGCACAGGGGAAGTCACAGGACAGGGGACAGCTCACCTGTGGGCATTACGGACTCTCTACAAAGCCATTTTTACCAGCTGCCTTCCCAGCACCGACCGTGGATAAAGAACAGCACATCCTCAGAACAAGGTTTTACCCACACAACATTTAAATCCCGCCACAGAAAGTGAAGCTCTATTTCGTTGCAAATTGTTGGCAGGCTCGCTAAAGCCAAGGCCCGCCCCCCGGGAGGAGCCAGGAGCCTCAGGAGCACGCAGGACGTACCTGTGTGGTGATCCTGCAGCCCGTGGTCGCCGTTCTCCACCACCGTCGGCCCAGAGGCTGAAGAATCTGCAAGGCATCAACACAAGGGTTAACACCGGATGGAATTCACCTCAACCCAGTCCTTGGAAACAATGCTGTGGAATCACAGAACCACTGAGGTTGGAGAAGAGCCCCGAGAGCATGTCCAAGCTCTGATCGATCCCCACCTCCTCACCCAGGTGGTGATCCCAAAACTAACCCAAGAAATGATCAGTTCCAGCATTGGGAGCACACTCACAGAATCCCAGGATCACTGGAAAAGCCCTCTGGGATCATCAAATCCAGCCTGTGGCAATCCCCACCTTGTCCCCAGCCCAGAGCCCTGAGTGCCACAGCCAGCCCTTCCTGGGACACCTCCATGGGGAAATTCCTCCTGAAACACCACACATGGCTAAAGCAGCGATCAGGGGAGATTCAGATTTAGAGGAGGGTGGTCAGGGTGGAAAACACCAACTCCAAAGACCAGCATAGAAAATCCTTATCACTGTGAGATTTAGTCCATCTTGCTCTGAAATTTTAACCAGCACCAGGATTTACACACTGAATTTGGGAAGCTCGGCAGCAGTGGACACAGGAGAACAGCTGAAACTGTAGGAGGGTCCATTTAGATTAGATAAAATAATTTTTTTACAATGAGGGTGGGGATGTCTTGGCACAGAGCAGCTGTGGCTGCCCCTGGATCCCTGGCAGTGCCCAGGCCAGGCTGGACAGGGCTTGGAGCAGCCTGGGACAGGGGGAGGTGTCCCTGCCATGGCAGGGGTGGCACTGCATGATCCTTAAGGTTCTCTCCACTCCAAACCAGTCGGATTCTGTTATAAAGCCAGAACTTTATGACCCTGAGCTTTGGTGGAGCAGAATAAGCAGCACCAGCTCCTCCCCAGGCCCTCAGCTCTGCTGACAGCGAGGAAATGCTCATTTTATAAATAATAAAGGTTTCTCCCGAAGAGACACACACTCGGTCACCGGGAGCTGCTGCTGGCCCTCCCCAAGCCCCAGTTTTATAACAGAGCCACGTTATAAAAGCAGAATTGCAGGTCCTCCAGACACAGCGCTTCAGGGCTAAATCCAGCCCTCAGCAAAGCAAAGGGAAAACTCTTTCCAGCTGCATCCTGGTGTTTTACTAAAATTCCCCGTGAACCTGCCAGTTTACAGAAAAGCACACACCCCCACATCCTCCTGGGAGCTGGGAATAGCACAGGGACCCCTGGAGCTGGCTCCTCAGCAGTTCCACAGCCCAGCTCCAAGGGCTGTGCCTACTGGAGCAGGGAATGGTCTGAAGCAGTAACAGGGGGAGGTCCTGGCAGTCCCTGGACTCCCTGAAATCAGGCTCAGTGTGGTTTGTACAATACTGAGCCATAGGCACACGAGGAGTGGCAGGGCTCTGCAGTGAGATCCCTGAGGAGCTCCCAGAGCAGCTGCACAGGTCCTGCTGAGCCCCCCACAAAGCTCAGCCCAGGGGCAGGAGCCACACATTTTTTAAGTCCTACAGAATCCTGGAATCTCCTGAGTGGGAAGGAACCCGCAAGGACCATCCAAGCCCAGCTCCTGGCCCTGCAGAGGACAGCACCAGATTGCCTCCATGATCACATCCTGCCTTCATTCCTCTCACAGCTGCTCCTTACACCGTGCACAGGAAATTGAGATGCAGGTGTGATTCACAGTCTGGTCCTGCTGTTCTGGACACCAGCAGGAATTTCCCCATGGAAAGGGCACTCAGGCCTTGGCAGGGGGTGCCCAGGGGGGTTTGGAGTGCCCATCCCTGGAGGTGTTCCAGGAATGAGTGGAGGTGGCACTGAGGGCTCGGGGATGAGGACAAGGTGGGCACCGGGCACATCCTGGACTCAGTGACCCTCCACTGTTATTGATGCATTTAAACCAGGCCTCAACTCGACCACAAATGTGGCTGAGCCCCTCCAAAGCTCCTGAATCGAGATTTGAGGGGAGGAGCTGAATCTCCTATTCCCACAGGAGCAGAAGGATCAGAAATGCCATGGCTCTCCTTGGGAAGGACAGAGAGCAGGTAAAATGGTTCCCTTTACAGTTTTAACATTTTAGGAAGACAAGCTTCCAGAAAAAAATCAGGTCAAATCACACCGACTCCAGCCAGCACGAGTGGTTGTTATTTTTAAGTCTCTGAAGGTCAGTGCTTTTGGAGCAAATCAATCTGAGCTGGGTTTGCTGAAGCCCCAGTGTGAAAGCACCCAGCAACCCGCCCAGGGCCAGGGCTCCTCCCCTCATATTCTAAATTGCATAAACCCAAAACCATGTCAAGATGCTGTAACAACCTAATCCTCATCGGAATCACAAGATAGTATTTGCATCTGGCTCGTGGATCAAAGGATTGTTTTTATATAAACAAATTTAAGGCAGCACTCGCTAAACCGATAATCTGGAGCGAATGGGCAGTGCCAACATAACGCCCTAATCCCGCAGGGGCCGGGCAGGGGACAGCAGCACGGCCCCAGCAGGACACCTGCAGCCTGCTCCGGGGCACGCAGGGCTCTGGGCAGCCCAGCCGGGGCGGCTGCTGGCGCTCAGGAGTCCTGGGGCAGCTGCTTTTATCACACGTGGTCAAACGCTGACGTTGGAGAGGAAAAGGTGAGCGGAAACGCCGCTGGACGGAGTCTGGACACGCTGGTGACTCCTAAACAAGGAGCTGAACCTCCTGACATTCATTCACTTCAATATCCTGCCCAAAATCACCTGCAGAGCTGCCCCAGCCCCGGAGGCCGGCAGCACAAGCACCTGGAGCTGCTGGAGAGATCCAGAAAGCTGCTCCAGGGCTGGAGCCAGGCTGGGAGAGCTGGGAGTGTTCACCTGGAGAGGAGAGGGATCCAGGGAGAGCTGGAGAGGGACTGGGGACAAGGGATGGAGGGACAGGACACAGGAATGGCTTCCCACAGCCAGAAGGCAGGGATGGATGGGATATTAGGGAGGAATTGTTCCCTGGGAGAGTGTGGGGCCCTGGCACAGGTGCCCAGAGCAGCTGGGGCTGCCCCTGGATCCCTGGAAGTGCCCCTGGATATTGGGGCTTGGAGCATCCTGGGACAGTGGGAGGTGTCCCTGCCCAGGACAGGGGGAATGGGATGGGATTTAATGTCCATTCCACCCCAAACCAGCCTGGGATTCTGTGATGTAAAACTGGGGGTCAGGAATGGAGCTGGACAGACTATGAGAAGAAAAAGGTTTAATGTCTCACCTGAGACAAAAATGCAAATAATCATCATCTGCTGATTTATCTTTGACCCCTCTGAAACCCTGGGGTGTGTGGAACATTCTCCATCTGTATTTTCTTAAGTGACCAAGTGTCTAAATTCGCTGTGGCTAAAGCAAATCCTGCTGCAAGAAAGGCACTTATTCCTCGTGTGGGAAGGGAGGGAAAAGCAAAAGGAAAGGTGGTTTGGTCCTGGGTTTCAGCTCTGGAGCTGCGGGGAGGCAGGGAGGGCAGCAGCGTCCAGCAGAGCCATCTCGTGGTGACACCTCCGGTGCCAGAGCCACTGCCAGCACTGACTCCATGACACCAACCCCACCCCTCCAGGGTCAGAGTCCTGCAGGGCCTAATCCCGTGGGGATGGAGAAAGAGATTGTTAAAAAACTTGGAACTTGGGGCAGTTCAGATGTGTATTATTTATCCCATTTCTATTTCAGCACTGCAGAGGCAGAGAAACACAAGGACTTGCTAACACCTTGTAGATGACGGGAGGATATTTTAAAGCAATCCTGTGCTGCAAAAGCTGCAGATCCTACACCGTCTCAGCACCAGGATTTCTCAGGAGAATGATCTAAATCTTTGGCAAGATGCACACGAGACCCTACGTGAAGAGGTGGAGAAGCTGCCCTGAGTGAAGCTGTTCAGCTCTCCCACCTTGTGCCAGCAGGGAAGGACTGGTGCCTAAAATGGAGTCAGTTACCTCACAGCAGGCTTAGGATTTGGTCCTGGAGTGTCTTCATTTCTCTTACCTGTTTCTCCCTAAAGTGCTGAGGATATTTGTTTCTTCCATTAAATTTATTTCATATTTGTAACTGTTTAAAAAGATAGTTAAGCTGAATGAGCTTCATTTAGTGAGGCTGCAGAATAAATGAGCCCTGTGTGAGATTTACAGGCTCCTAAGGGGGCTCGGTGTTGCAGCTCCATGCTGGAGTGTAACACCAAGTTTCTGGGGAGCAGCAGCAAGAATTCCACATCCCTGGCTCCAAACAGCCTGGCTTTCCTGAGGGAGAGGAGCAGCCTGCAGAGCTCAGGCTTTTCAGCCTCCACTTGTTCATTTATTTATGTGAAAAGGCACAAATGTGTTCTGACACCACGGTCTGTGCTCCTCAGACTGTCCTTCCCCAGTCAGAAGAGGTTTAATCCTCCATCCTGTCAGGCTTTAGCTGCTCCAGCTCTGCTCCAGGGTTTTCTTCCACTTTTTTTCCTAAACCCAGGAGCCAGATGAGGCGAGTTTAAGGCTGAGCTGGGCCCCAGCACGGGGCTGGGGGGTTACAGAGGGGTGGAGAAGAGCAGGGACATGTGATGAGCAGTCATTTGGTCACCTACACATGTGTCCTGGAATAAAGCCTTACTAATGGTTAACTTATAAAACACCAGGGAGAAACGGGTTTACTCTTCCTCGCACCTGGCTGGACGTGGCAATTTGGGAAATTCTGGGATAATCCTCTCACGCCCTTGTGGGCCTCATGTAACAGCAAGGGGTGTGTGCTGCCTGCTTGCAGCTGGCTTTCCTTAGCAATTCCAAGGCTTCCAGGAGCTTCCAGGCAAAGTCCTGGAGGCTGCAGCAGCACTTGCACTCAGCGCTCCTGTGATGGGGTGAAGGAGGGGATTTTAGGTGGGAGCACATTCTGAGGGGAAGGAAAACACTGGGGTTTGGTAAGCTGCAGCAGAGCTCCTGGGAAATGTTCTAGTTGAAGTGGGGACCAGGATTGTCTCTGCAGTGCTGGTTACTGGGATTGTGTTACTCCTTTCCAGGAAGGAATATTCCCAATATCCAGCCTGAACCTCGGGTGGGGTATTGGGAATATTCCTTCCTGGAAAGGGCTGTCCAGCCCTGGCCCAGCTGCCCAGGGCAGGAGTGGAGTTCCCATGGCTGGAGGGATTTGAATCTGTGTGGATGTGGCCTTGGCAGCGCTGGGGAGCTGCTGCGTTTGATGATCTCAAAGATCTTTTCCAACCTTAATGATTCCATGATTCTAAATATCAGCTGGGCTGGAAAGCGTTCATCAGCAGCACATTTTGGCACCACGCACACAACCAGCACATCCAAAAGAAATCCAAGTAAATAAAGCCTTGGATCAAAACCTTGGGATTGAGCTGTTACCTTTGGGAGTGAAGCTCCCAGACAGATGACGAAGATTCCCATTTTCTGACCTCACATCCACCCTTCTCCCTCAGATTTGCCATCCCCCAGAGCAGTGCCACCTTGCACAGCTCTGCTGTACTGGGACACTGTTAGTGGAGCATGGCAGCCACATTTGGCCAGTGCTTTCTCTGAGAGCCCCAGAATCGCTCAAGCCCAAATTTTAATGTGAAGCACAGCCTCTCCTGTGGCCCAGCAGAAGGACCAAAGGGCAAAAAGCAACAACAGGGCTTGATGTCAGTGTTGGCTTTTGAAATGAACGCTTCAGACTGCAGCCAGCACCAGAGGAAGCGCTGTCCAGCATGTCACAGAGAGCACAGGTGTTCCCTGGTGTTTCAGGGGCAGTTTTTGGGACACTCGGTACACTTACGTTCCATGGGAATTCCGTCCACGTGCCCTTTGCCTTTGGGCTCCTGGCTGCCGGGCTTGGCGTCGTCCTCATCATCCAGCAGCGGCACGTAGTCCGTCTTGTCCACCTTCTCTCCCACCACGTCGTCGAACTTCTCTGCCTCCAGCGTGGCGATGAAGTCCCTCTTCACCTCCTCCTCGACGTCGTGGGGCGGCTCGGTGAGAGCGTCGGCCAGGCTCAGGTTGTGGTCCAGGTCAGCCATGCCGGAGCGCCTCTGCACCTGCAGCCCGGCCAGGGAGACACAGACATTTCCTCAGAGAGCTCTCGGCTCGCCCGCTCTGCTGCTGTCACTGCGTGTGCCCCACGCCACCACAAACCACTGCCGGGTGCTCAGAAACCCCCCGATGTTCCCAAACCCCCCACGGGAACAGAAACAAACTGGGATCATCTAACGCGGGTTTAGCCCGAGGACGTGATGGTGTGTGGGGTTTTTTATCAGAACCTTAAATAAAATTGTAAAAAACAACGCCCAGTACCTGGCCAGGGTGGCCAAGGTGTGACATTGAGTCCCGCCCTGCCCCAGATGTGGAGTTAATTGCACCCCTCAGCAGCGAGGGAATTTAGTGCCGGGCTTGACTCCACGCAGCCTCCCCTGTGGAGATTAGGATTTTACATAATCTCTGAGGGATACTTCAGCGCTGCTCCTGATCCCTCCCAGAGGGTCCTGCAGCGTGCTCGTGTCCTCAGCAACCCTCGCTAATCCCAGCAAACCCCCTCCAGCCCTGGGATTTGGGAGGGAAAGTGACGTTTTCATGATGTTTACATGAAAAAACATAGCCAAGTGCACACGTAGGCACTGTATCCACAGCCATGAATTGGAAACAGAGGAGAAGTGATCACCAGTTATCTCTGCCTGCTTTGCACCTCTGTGTTCAGTTGAATTCCTGGCACCAGGCTGACAAAACTCACCTGAACTGACTCATCTCCAGCCTTCAGGCTGGCACAACACTCACCCATCACCAATTCTTTACTTTCTCACATTGCAGCCTTTTAAAGCTATTCTTGGGAACAAGAGCCAACAAAACCTGCCGGAATTACAGAAAGGCTTTGTCCCAAGTGCCCCTCCAGCTCTCCTAGAGCCCCCTCAGATCCTGGAGGGGCTCTGAGGGCTCCCTGGTGCAGGTGAACATTCCCAGCTCCCCTAGCCCGGCTCCAACCTCTCCTGAGGAAAAGCGGGAGCTGCCGACGCAGAGCTCGGCCACAGCCCGAGGAACACAAGGGACACTTGTGTGTGACCCCAGTGGCCCCTGTGCAGCAGCCCAGGCCCGCTGCCTTCCGTGGGGCGGCAGAACACAGATCCTCTTGTTCCCAAAAAACAAAGGCTCCTACTCCTTGAACTCCAGGAAATTCTGTGTCAGCACTGCAGGGCCACCACATGCCTACAGGCTCCAGCCCCACATTCCTCAGGAACAATGGTATCCCACTGATGGTGGCGTTTCTGTCCTTCCAGGCAAGTCTATTTATGGAAACTAATTCAGTTCAAGCTCTTCTTTTTTATTCTTTGAACAATAAAAGGTCAGGCTTGCAGGCAGCCCACACTTCAGGCAGCCACTGCAGCTCCTGGTGGTTTAGATAAAGGCCCTGAATCACGGCTTGGAAATCCAGAGGTGAAAAGTTTGGAGCTCTTCACCCCCTGTGCAGGGTCACAGTGGAATAAATTATGGTCAGTAAAAAAAAAAAAAAGGCCCATTTTATATTTAAATGCAAGAGCCTTATCAAAACGGTTTCTTTCAGAGTCCCTGACTATTTTAAGACAAACCATCATCCAGATGTGCACACAACTGCCTGCGTTACCCTGCAGGGAGCACCAGCCAGGGNGTGCCACCTTGCACAGCTCTGCTGTACTGGGACACTGTTAGTGGAGCATGGCAGCCACATTTGGCCAGTGCTTTCTCTGAGAGCCCCAGAATCGCTCAAGCCCAAATTTTAATGTGAAGCACAGCCTCTCCTGTGGCCCAGCAGAAGGACCAAAGGGCAAAAAGCAACCACAGGGCTTGATGTCAGTGTTGGCTTTTGAAATGAACGCTTCAGTCCAGCATGTCACAGTGAGCACAGGTGTTCCCTGGTGTTCCAGGGGCAGTTTTTGGGACACTCGNGGATTTGCCATCCCCCAGAGCGGTGGCACCTTGCACAGCTCTGCTGTCCTGGGACACTGTTTGTGGAGCATGGCAGCCACATTTGACCAGTGCTTTCTCTGAGAGCCCCAGAATCGCCCAAGCCCAAATTTTAATGTGAAGCACAGCCTCTCCTGTGGCCCAGCAGAAGGACCAAAGGGCAAAAAGCAACCACAGGGCTTGATGTCAGTGTTGGCTTTTGAAATGAACGCTTCAG
>VXBU01008946.1:110013-146390 GCA_013400315.1 Bombycilla garrulus
GCTCGTGTCCTCAGCAACCCTCGCTAATCCCAGCAAACCCCCTCCAGCCCTGGGATTTGGGAGGGAAAGTGACGTTTTCATGATGTTTACATGAAAAAACATAGCCAAGTGCACACGTAGGCACTGTATCCACAGCCATGAATTGGAAACAGAGGAGAAGTGATCACCAGTTATCTCTGCCTGCTTTGCACCTCTGTGTTCAGTTGAATTCCTGGCACCAGGCTGACAAAACTCACCTGAACTGACTCATCTCCAGCCTTCAGGCTGGCACAACACTCACCCATCACCAATTTTTTACTTTTTCCCATTGCAGCCTTTTAAAGCTATTCTTGGGAACAAGAGCCAACAAAACCTGCCGGAATTACAGAAAGGCTTTGTCCCAAGTGCCCCTCCAGCTCTCCTAGAGCCCCCTCAGATCCTGGAGGGGCTCTGAGGGCTCCCTGGTGCAGGTGAACATTCCCAGCTCCCCTAGCCCGGCTCCAACCTCTCCTGAGGAAAAGCGGGAGCTGCCGACACAGAGCTCGGCCACAGCCCGAGGAACACAAGGGACACTTGTGTGTGACCCCGGTGGCCCCTGTGCAGCAGCCCAGGCCCGCTGCCTTCCGTGGGGCGGCAGAACACAGATCCTCTTGTTCCCAAAAAACAAAGGCTCCTACTCCTTGAACTCCAGGAAATTCTGTGTCAGCACTGCAGGGCCACCACATACCTACAGGCTCCAGCCCCACATTCCTCAGGAACAATGGTATCCCACTGATGGTGGCGTTTCTGTCCTTCCAGGCAAGTCTATTATGGAAACTAATTCAGTTCAAGCTCTTCTTTTTTATTCTTTGAACAATAAAAGGTCAGGCTTGCAGGCAGACCACACTTCAGGCAGCCACTGCAGCTCCTGGTGGTTTAGATAAAGGCCCTGAATCACGGCTTGGAAATCCAGAGGTGAAAAGTTTGGAGCTCTTCACCCCCTGTGCAGGGTCACAGTGGAATAAATTATGGTCAGTAAAAAAAAAAAAAAGGCCCATTTTATATTTAAATGCAAGAGCCTTATCAAAACGGTTTCTTTCAGAGTCCCTGACTATTTTAAGACAAACCATCATCCAGATGTGCACACAACTGCCTGCGTTACCCTGCAGGGAGCACCAGCCAGGGGAATGGCACATCCAGAAGTTTAATCCCTGCACTGACCAGTCTCCTTCAAGGACAAATGGGGCTCAGAAAAAGCCAATTTTTCAGGCACATAGAACCGATGGCTTTAGGTCAGCGAGTCTCAGTGTGCAGCAATGAACATTTAGTCATCTTCTGAAAATGTCATTTAGCATCAGAAAGAAAAACAGTGTTTAGATTTCCCAACAAGCTGCACCACGAGCACAGAGTGACCGAGGCTGGAAAAGCCCTCTGAGCCCCTCCAGTCCAACCATCCCCAGCACCGCCAAGGCCACCACCAACCCGTGTCCCCAAGTGCCACATCCACACGCAGGAGCACCTGGCACAAACTGCAGGGATCCTTCCTCAGCCCAGGTGTCCTCCAAGGACACTCACAACAGCCCTGGGAACTCCTCCTTTTCCCTCTCTGGTGTTGCAGCAGCCCAACAACACCGATTCCCAGATTCCCAGGGTTTGTCTGATAACAAAAATGAGGATATTGCAGGATTGTGCCCAAGGGTAGAGAGCAAAGCCTGGAGCATATTCATGTGTTGAGCAGCTTAGAGAGACAGATGCTTCCTACCCCATTTCCATTCACACAGAACAGAGCTGGCTGGGAAGCATTAAAGAATCCTCAGAAAGATGCACCTTAATCCCCTGCCTCCATAGCTCTGGAAATCAGACACTAACAGAGCACAGGGAAGACGAATTCTGACATTAACCTTGAGATGGAAGAGAAAAAAGCTGAGGAGTGGCAGAGATTTCTGAAGGCAGAGGTTTAAAAACGCACTGAAATTCCTTCCTGGAAAGGGTGGTCAGGCACTGGAACTGCCCGGGGAGGTTGGAGTGCCCATCCCTGGAGGTGTCCAAGGCGCACCTGGAGCTGGCACTCAGTGCTCTGGGCTGGGGACAAGGTGGGGATGGGCCACAGCTCGGATTCGGTGGGCTGGGAGATTCAGGGATTCCAGATCATTCTTCAGCAGTGGAGCAGCTGCGAGGTCCTCGTGGCTGTTAGATCAGCACAGGGAGTGGAGCAGCCCCGGGTGACACCAGCCTGGCTCCAGGCTTGGATCCAAGGACAGCCCAGCGCTCCCTGACAGCAGCAACGGGAGGAGTTTGCTCCAAGGAAAGGTGTGGAAGGAGCAGGAGCAGCCCTGCCACAGTGACAGCTGCACCACGGGCAAGGAGAAGGGGTTTCCTGCAGCGACACATTCCAGGAAACCTTCAAATTACCCCAAAGCAGATCAATCATGTTCCTTTAACTCACACATTATTTTTACACAGGAGGATTGTTTAGATCTCTCCTGTTCCAGGCACAGCTGATCTGTTACACTCAGCGTTTGCTCCATCTGTTCTTCTCCACGCTCAGAATCTCTGTGTACTCAGTGAGTAACCTGCTTGCTGGGGTAAATAAAATCCATCTCTCCTCAGATAATCAGAAAGGTTCAGCAGGGTTATTTCAATCCCTTGCCCTCCAACCCTGGTGTCTTGTCCCAAAGAGGTCCAGCCATTCACCGGATTTTAGTCCCAGCTGCCCCATCCCTGGAAGCGTCCCAGAAGGTCTGGGACCTCAAAGCTCATCCAGTGCCATCCCTGCCATGGACAGGGACACCTGCCACTGTCCCAAGGTGCTCCAGAGCCATCAACTTCTCAGGGTGTCAAGAAATTCTCTTCAGCAACATCCTCGCCCAGGTTCCACTTTAAGTGACCCCCTGGAACAACTTCCCAGAGCCACCATCCCACTCACCACCCTCTGGAAAAGGAGGCAAATCAAAACCTGCACGAGCCACAGCCGCCAGTCTCCCATCCAGGGAAGAGTGGAATTTATTTCCCTAACTTTGTGCTTCCATTTTGCAGCTTCCCTGACTGCTCTGTGGTGTTCCTGCCTCCAGGCACGCACAGGCTTTGGAGTTTCAAGTTATGATCAGTCTGACCCAGATTTTGTGTGTCTGGTCTGGAGACAGAGAAAGAGGAGAGCGGGCAGAGGGAGGCTGCCCAAAAACCCAAACCTGAAAGCCTGTGAACTGTGGAGACTCTGACGCCCAGATTTATGAGAAGCACATCCATTATTCCATCAGGTCCACCTGCCCCTTTAAAATTAGCTCCTAACTCCATCATGGAATTGAACGCCTGGCTGGGAGGAACAGGGACAGCTCGGTCATCACTCCCATTTCTCCTGGGTAAGTCAGGCTGCTTTTCTTAGCTGGAGCTGGTGGGATCACTCGGCCGTGGCTGCTGAGGCGTGAGGAAACAGCAGAGCAGAGATCTGCTAAGTCATTCTCCCTCCCAGAGTGCTGGAATCCATGGAAGGATTTCTGCACCCATCCTCACAAAGGAGAGGACGCTGACGTTCCTTACATTCCACGGCTGGGCACAAAAATCTGCGACCCAACGGAATTTTTTGTAATTCTTTTTGGCACGGTCTGAACCAATGGGACCCAGGATTAATTAGGAGATTCCAGATATTTCCACAACAAAACCAAACCAAATTCCAGCTTGGAAGTGCTGTGGAGACCAGAGCGAGCTGGCAGCTTCCTCAGAGCTCCTGGGAGGGCAGACAGGGAGGCAGCACATGGGAGGTGGTGCTGCCATGGCAGGGGTGGCGCTGGATGGGCTTTAAGGTTCTTTCCACCCCAAACCAGTCTGGGATTCCAGGATTGTAACCACGACACAGCTCTGAAGCCTTCATGCAGATCTCAGCCACTTCCACGCTCCAGACAATAAACAGGAAGATTTAAGTTCTCGCTTCGATGGGTTTAATGAAGTTTCAACATCTCCCTCCTTCCACAACCTCTCCCTCAGCCTCTGACTGCTGCTCTCCCCTGGGCCATCCACGAGTGGGGGAATCTGAGACTCCTCAAGAGTGCCCACACTTGCAGGCTGTCACTCCTTGGGGAACGAGCCATTTCTGTGTTTCAATCACTGCTGTTATTGGTACTGCAAATAAACCCAGTGTGCTGCCTCCCAGTCCTTAACGATGATTTCTGCTCCATAATCAGGAACATTTTCATCAGCTCCATTTCCCTCAGGAAAGCACTCATCAAGCCTTCCCCATCATCAATTATTCAGATGCCACACGAATTAGCAGGACCAGGCAGCAGACAGCCTCCCAGCATTCCTGCCTCGTTGGGAATGCTAAAAAGATTCTCTCCATTTCTGGAGATTTGACCCAAACTTCCATTTTCTCCCTGCCTCGCAGCCACTCGTGGCTTGGAGGGCTTACACTCCATGGAATGATGAAGTCTCCAAGGATCACCAGGCAGAAATCCCACACTAGACAAAGGCAAGTTGTGAAACAAGCTCCCCTCTCCACGTGGGGAGCTCCTACTCACTGTCAACTCAAGAGCCATTATTGAGGGTGGCCTGAAGGCTGCCAGGACACCATTTCCCAGTTCTACTAAAGCAGCTCCCACCTGCTCTTTTTAGATGTGGATATTCACTAATATTATCTGTATCTGATTCCACAAAAAAAAATTTAAAAAGGGAACATTTTTTTTCTTTAATGTAAAGGAACTTAAGGAAAGTGGCGGGTAACATGAATATTGCAAGTCCCTGATGAACATTATTTTCAACTCAGTAAAAGCAGTTTAAAAATAAAGTCTACATTCTGCTCTTATGCAAAATAGAAGTAACTAGCTGGAGCCAGATCTCTGCCAAAGATCAAGGCAGAAGGAATATCCAAATGCAAGGGAAGCGGGGAGGATTCCTGGTTGAGCGTGTCTAAATACACACACACACAGTGTGCAGGTACTTGCTGCCATGGAGTGGTGTCAGAGGATGGTTTGGCTTGGAGGGATCTTAAAGATCCTGCAGTGCCATCCCCTGCCATGGACAGGGACACCTTCCACTGTCCCAGGTTGTCCCAAGCCCTGTCCAGCCTGGCCTTGGACACTTCCAGGGATCCAGGGGCAGGCACAGCTGTGCCAAGGCCTGCCCGCCCTCCCAGCAGCTCCCAGCTCGGCCTCTGGAACTCGGCATTTCCACGGCGCAGATCCCCTGTTTGATCTCGGCTCAGCTGCACTGAGAACTCTGCAAACTCTCATTTCTCACTCTCACCTGCAGGTTTTCCATCAGCTCCCTTCTGCCCTTGCTGCAGGCTCCCCTCTGCTCAGGGTGGGGAGATTGAAGCACGAGCCTGTTTTATCAGGGCACTCCAGAGCAGCTCCTGCTGCTCTGGGGGCTCAGGAGAGCCACACTCAGCCCACAGAACACTCCAGACACCCAGGAGAGCAGCCCCACCGCATTCCTGGGAATTACACTGCAACTGCTCTGCGCTTGTCCTAAAGCCCGAGGGCTGTTGTGCAATTTCCCTGTGGAAGGCAGCACGGAGAGGCAGCTCAGCCGAACAGCAGGGCCCTGAGCCACCTCCCAAACCCTGCACGGACACCAGAGTGACCATCAGAGCCGCCCAAAGCCACCACACCAACAACAGCGAACTGAGGGCAAAACCGTTCACCTGCCCTCCTGTCCAAAGGCCTGGCGGGACAGCAGAGGGAAGGGAGCTCAGCTGAGCCGGCCCAGAGTTCAGAGAAGCACTGCTGGAACAGTGCTCGGAGTAAGGAGCCATGTGGGAGGGGAGGCTCAGCAGGGATGGGGCCGGACGCCAGCGCAGCCACAACTGGACGAAAACCAGAGCTGGGAGCTTTGGGAACGTCAGGCTGAGGAGAGGAAGAGGGATACAACTGCACAGAATCACCCCAGCAGCACGCTTACAGCCCTGACTCCACTTCAGCTGCACCCATTCCCAAAAAAGAGCTGCAGCACACACTGGTGCCTGCAAAGAGGTTTCACTATTGGTAATTACACCTGAGATGAGATAAGAGCACACCAACCTCTGCACGATTCCCTCCCTTTGGGCAATCCCAGTGCCATTAAGCACTCAGCAGGATGGGGTAAGACTGTCCAAGCTGGATTGCTCCATGCCGAGCTGTACCCTTTCCAAGCTGATAAAAAGTCACATTAATAAACTTGCCTTAAGTTACAGAGAGAGATGCTCTGCCAGAGCAGCTTCTCTGGGAGGACAAGAATAACTTTCCTCTAAGCCCCAGCAGGGATTAGGGACTCTAGAAGGTGGGGATTAACGCTCTTGGCTGGCCTTCAAAAAAGCCACATGGAAGATGAGTTCATAGATAATAACTGCGAGGGACTTTCAAGCGTTGAGCTCTGCGCAGGCCTACGAGCGCTGAAGTAAGAGACCTAAAAAGGACTCCAAATATCATAAATATTTATCTAAGGAAGGGACAGAGTCTGCCCACCTCCTGCCCAGACCTGGAAGTCTTAGCTCCGAAACGACCAGCTCTAGAAAGCCAGCCCGCAGAGCCCAGCTGGGCTGCTGGTTCTCAGCGCCTCGCAGCAGAGGGATTTCGTGTGCTGCTTCCCGGGAGAGGCAGCACCAAAAAAGGAGAGTTTCATCAATCACGGGGGAAGAGTCTCCTCTTTTCTCCTGGCACGGGCAAGGAGCCATGGGGGCAGGGGAGGAAAGGGCTGTTTGTAAAGCACTTTCTCCGGAGGATGCTGGGCTGAGCCCCAGCCCCAGCAGCTGCTCCCGTCAGCTGCTTTCCTTTAATAGCACCGGGCCAGGGAGGGGCCTGGATCCCACCTCCCTCCCACAGCAAACCCACAGCACAAGGGCTGCCCGCCTCTGCCCAGAGAGACCCTTCCCCTGGATCACTGACAGAGCGAGCACCCAACAGCTCCCATCTTCACCTCCCTGCTCTTCTTCTGCGACATCACTGCCCAGCCCACACATGACAGCCGAGTGCACAAAAAGGGAGAAGTGTCACTGCTAAAGGTCACCTCAGTCCAGCTCCTCTGAATTCATCCCATTCCACAGCTGTCTTAAGTACATGTCTCCCAGAATCATGGATTTTGTTCTCACGTGACAATTTGGGTGTTGATTTCTAAGATGGGACGAAAACTGTACAGCGCAAACACTGGAAGGACAAACCCAGATATGAGAATGAGTTCAAGTCATGCTGGGAGGAAAAAATTCAGAGGTTTAGTCCGGCCTAACTACAGTCTGGGTACCACTGTGCAGGCCCTCAGTGGCTCCATCAACTCACAGTTTTGCCTTATGTGCATATAATAATATATAAATATGTGTACATGCACACCTGAGAGCATAGGAGGGGAAGCAAGGCCAGAGAGGATGAATTCTGAAATTAAGCTGGGGATCAGGCATGGGCTGGACACCACGCCTGCTTCCAGCCACTCCATTTCCACGCAGGCTCCACTCCTTTCCCTGCACTGAACAATTCCAGCTGTGTCAGTGACTGTATCAGAGCAGCTACTTCACTTTTAATTAAAATAAGCCCTTCTCCTGACAACATAATTACAGAGCACAAGAACCTGCCCATCAGGACACAGGACTGGAAGCTTCCACACGAGAAAGTGGAGTAGAGAGGGGTTTTCATTCATGGCAACTCAGCACCAGCTTGGTGTTCCAGGGGAGCAGAACAGCAAACCTGGCAATGCTTTTTCAAGGAGATTTGTCAAGAGAAAACAATATTTTAAAGCTTTCAAAAAGCTTCGGAAGAATGAACCAAAGCAGTTCTATACCAAGAAATGAGTTTTAGCTATTTGCAAATCCCGCAAGATGTCGGTAAGAGCAAGCGAAGGACTTCATGGACTCATCAGCTGCCTGTGAGGATTGTGGCCTTTGCAAACTCCCAGAAACGCCTCCAGAGGAACCTGGAAAGGGAACAGACACGTTGAGCTGGTGCAGAGGTCAGGAGCTGCCCTCTGGAAACCACAACAAAGCCTTGTGGAGGCAGATGCCTAACCAGGAAAGAAAGCAAATGCTCTGTGACAACGCTGGGAAACTGCTCCACAGGGACGCGCTCTACTCTCCATCCACAGGGATTTTCAGGCCAGGAACAAAATTCCCTCTTTTCCTGTGGAGGCCACTCAGGTGCTCAGAAATTCACGGAGAACTGAAGTCCCCAGGCACATTTAGGGTGGGAGCAGAACACACCTGGAAGGGTCCAAGCTGTGGAGCCTGTTCCTGACGCTGTCGTTGGGACAGTCCTGCTCCTTACCCTGCTGAGGACAGCTCGGGGATGTCCCAGTCTGCCTGTACACACTGGCGGGGCACTAGAACATGCTCAGAACATTTTGCACCATCTCTGGCGATTCCACGCACAGATTCTGTCCATCTTGAATGAACTCCACTGTAGATGCAATGGAGATTAAACGTATTCCACGTTAATAGGAATTACTTTAAGTAGGGATACTTGTGCCTACACACAGGTGAGAAAGGCAGAACTCTGAAATCCTTTTAAACCAAGGTAGGAGCCTTTAGCTTGAAAAGCTCTGATCACCCCGAACCCTTTGGGTGCAGCTGCTCACGAGAGGATTTGCTGGAAGCCTGGGAAGCAAAACCTGCCTGCCTGTGATCCAAGGGAGAGGGGCACTCCTGGTGGTGATGGTACAGCTCCCAAGGACGGGGAGAAGGGTGAGTGACCTTCAGAACGGGCTGTGAGGCAGGGAAAGGTCCTGTGAGCCACCCCAAACCTCCCCAGGGGAGACTCAGGACGCCCTGAGGGACCACGGGGCAATTCACAGCTCCAGCAGCGGAGAAGGACCTGCTCCCAGGGCCAGGGAACTCCTGGGAACGTGAAACGTGCTCAGTGGCACAGCCAGCAGGATTTCACCTGGAGGGAGCTCCGCTCGGCCACAGGTTCAGCTACATTCCCACCTCCTTCAAAAGGGGACTTGCAGATTTATAAACTCACGGATTTATAAACGCAGCAGGCTCTGAAAGCACCGTGTCATGCTGAGCAGCGAGGAAAGCCGCAGGCCCAGGCCAGCCCCTCGTGCGGCCTCGCAGCTTATCCCTCAGGCAGAGGGATGCCAGCCCAGCCCTTAAGCTGCTATTGCCTCGCAGCAGGACACGTTAATTCTGCCCAGGCAGGGGGACCCTCCTGCTCTCACGTGATGTTTATTCTTAGAGAGGATCCCGGGGATTTTTCTTGAGCTGCTTCAGCCCCACAGCTGGCCCCGGGCCAGGAGGGCAGCACTGAACTCCTCCAGGGAGCAGGCTCAGAGCAGTACAGACACATCCGTGGCACTTGCTGTGGCTTTCTGCTCACTGCAGAGAACCAACTCTGCCCAGAAAGTTGCCCCTGCCATCCAAAGTTCATGACAGACTCAGTAAAAAAAGCAGATGACAGGCACAGGGTGAGGCCAAGCGACCGCTCACATCCAGCAGCTGAGCCCAATTCCTCCCGAGTGAGGCAAAAGAACAAATCCTGCACTGGAGCCTTTCTGTTCTCCTGACCTGGTTTTAATGACAAAATTCCTGCTGACTGAGAGATCAACCAACATTAGCTCCCAGTGACCAGCTACATCCAGCACAACCACACCGGGACAACAGCCTTCAAAAACAGCTGCAGACTTAAGGCTGGCAGACTCAGGTTGGGGAAGGCTGGGATCTCTTTTTGTTTTTCTTCTAGGAAATGAGCTCAAATGTTGCAAGCAGAAGAATGCAGTCTTAGTTAAAGCAGAACAGTGCCTGTGTGGCTTATCTAGTTTAAAATGGGATGTGCTGGTAGGCAGGAGCTTGGGGAAGTGCCAAGAGGAGCCACAGCACCAGGCCCTGTGTTAGCTCTCGGTCTCAAGGAGAGAATTGTCCCTCTGAAATCTGATGGGGTGGCAGCAGGGGGAAGAACAGTCCTTTCTGAAATGAATTAGTGCAGAAGAACGGCTCCCCCCTTCCCAAGTGCATGCAGGAAGGCAGGGGGAGGAAGGGAGGAGCTGCTGCAGCCCAACCACCATTGTATTTACATTTCCGTGCTCCTGATAACAAACACATTCAGGGGTGCATGGAAAACAAGGCTTTGCTTAGAAAACAACAGCTGAGATTTCATGAAAGAAAGAGCAATAAAAGACATTCCAGGTGTCCCTGCAGCCTTATCGGGCATGGTGTGGCGGTTTCTGCAGAGAGTGATTCACTTTCTTATCACAGGTGCAGCTGCAGCATCCAGTGCCCCACTGAGGTGCCCTTGGACACAGCAACTCCCTTCCAAAGGGGGAAAAAGGGGACTAAATAAATAACTAGTCAGTGTAGAACTGAAAAAAAAAAAAAACAAACAAACCTTTTTTGTTTTAATTCCCACAACACTTAAAGAAAGTAAAACCTTAAGCGGTAAGGTGACCCAGAATCCTCAAATCCCTGAATGGTCTAGGTTGGAAAGGCCCTTATGATCATCCCATTCCAATCCCCCTGCCATGGCAGGGACACCTCCCACTGTCCCAGGGTGCCCCAAGCCCTGTCTTGAACACTTCCAGGGATCCAGGGACAGCCCAGCTCCTCTGAGCACCCTGTGCCAGGGCCTCACACCAAATAAAACTGACCCTAAACATGTGGGTTTGAGGGTGCTTCTTCCCAGTCAGAGCCACTACACAACAAAATATAAATTCATCCAGCAGGTAACATTTTCAGAAGCGTTTCCTCCCCACAGGTACAACACAAGAACCAAATGAAGATGCAGGTGCCACAGTCATTGCATTTTAAGAGGGATGACCGAACACTCAAAGAGCTCATCGTGGAAGGAGCAGGAGGAACTCGGGTATTCCTGAGGGACAACCCTGATAACAGGTTCAGGTCTGCGAAGAACCCAAGAAATCCCTCAGCCACGTCATCCAGCCAGGCCCAGGCAGTGCCCAACTCCCACCAAGGCTCCCTCCTTCCTGCCTGCTCTCCCAGCTTCCCAGAGGATGTGGGGAGGAGGCTGCCTTCATTTATCCCTGCACTCAATGTGCCTGCAGTAAATATTCCCGGATAAATTACTCCAGGAAGCACTTCAGCTGCTCGGTGCAGCCTGTGGGAAGCACCTGGCTGGTCTGCACGTCCTGAAACCCTGGAACAGGCACGGGGATGCCTGGATCCCGGCTCTGTACAACGGAGGAACGCAAGGAGGAAAACCCTAACGGCAAAGTCACCTCCCCAGACACGCAGGGAGGTACAACACCACCTGCCAGAGTTCCAGGGGTGCCTGGAGAACACTCTCAGTCTTGGGATTTAGTTTGAGGTGGTCCTACGAGCAGCAGGCAACCAGACAGGATGACCCCGAGAGTCTCTTCCAACTGGGGATATTCTAGAAAGCCCTCCCGTTCCTGTGCCACCTTCCCTGCCCGGCTCCTCCCTGAGGGGGGGGTAACACCCCACCTCCCGTGACCTCTGCAGGTCCACTGAGGCCACGGGGACAAGCACGTGGGGCACTCTGGGCCCCCCTCCATCCCACCAGGGGAGATAAGCCATCTTCCTTGGCTGCTCTTCAAGTGGCTTTGACACAACGACTTAAGACGGTTTGGCCGGCGGCCACAGCCCCGGGAGTGCCAGCAGGAGCTGGGAATGCCCCAGGAGCCTGTTCCAGCCACCTCAGGAACGGGGAACATCCTCCAGCCACCTCAGGAACAGGGGCACAGGAGCCTCTTCCAGTCCCACTCAAAATAAAGGACTCTGCACCAACGATGTTATCTCTGCATCTGCCATTTAAGGACAGTGAAACAAAAAAAAGCGCACCTGAGGAACAATTTTATCACGTAACTAAGTTTTAGGAGATTTGTGAGGCTCGTGTCACATCCAGGCAGTTCCAGGAGATCGGAGTGGATAAAGCTGGTGATGTTAAATCGAGGTGTTACAAGGTACTACACCCGTGTGACTCCTCTGCACTGTCACGGCCGAGGGCCACTGGGTGCTACCAGCAGTGCCACTCACAGCTCAGGCCTTTTCCACAGGAAAGGGCACATGGATGGCTCAAACAGCGAGGAAAACAGCACATATTCCTCTCAGGACTCCAAGATATAACCACAGCCTTTGAGAGCAATCCCAAGCTGCTCTGCAGGAAACACGTGGGTCTCTCAGTCCATACAAAAATCAGGAATAAGTCGTAATTCCTTCCCCAAACCACATTAGGTGAGCACCTGCATCTCAAACATCCCTGCACAGCAGATTCCAGTGGAACTGGAGCTTTACTGTGCCTTCCCCAAAGGGCAGCTAGGATAAAAAACGTGGATGATCCGCTGCTCCCAATTCCTAACAAATCAAATCAGACTTGTTTTCCTTAGCCTAGTTTACCCATTTTAATCTTTTGTAGTCCTCTTACTCTGATAAAAAGAAGATTTGAGTGACCAAGTTAAACAAGATGTCAGCCCTTTGAAGCGGAAAAGGCAAGGAAAGACGGTCCAAGTGGCCAGAAAGGATAAGCCCAGAGTTCTACACCAGCCTTGTTATCCCAAACAGAACTCCAGCAATGTCTGAAACTTTAATAAATACCTGAAAGACCGCAGCCACTCTGCCCTGGAGCCAGGCTGGGATGGAATTCCAGAGCAGCTGTGGCTGATCCCTGGCAGTGCCCAAGGCCAGGCTGAACAGGGCTTGGAGCAGCCTGGGACAGTGGGAGGTGTCCCTGCCATGGCAGGATGGCACTGGGTGCTCCTCAAGGTCCCTCCCAACCCAAACCTTTGTATGACTCTGTCTGGAAGGCTTTTAACTGGAAGGATGTAAGAAGAGCAATCATTAGAAGGTTTAGCAGAAGAGAATGGAGAGGTGAGGGCATTCCTGATGTGCTTGCTCCACAGAAGTTCCCCGTGGCAGAACTCTCATTTCAGATCTCTGCATGGTGGCTGCAATTCCCAGCACAGCTGTTGGGGTGTGCACACACAGCTGTGCCAAACCTCTGCTCCGAATCAAACATTTAGTGCTGGGTCATCAGAAAATCAGCTCCTACCTCACAAGCAGGTGTTCCCTGGGCAGGTACTTCAGTCCTCAGAATCTGCTTATCTGCAAGACAAAGCAGAAGGAGTTGTGTGATTACAGAGCCCCGGGATGGCAAATCGGGAATGCTGGGACGCGAGTGGCTGTGATTGCTGTTTCCCATCAGCACCTGCTCAAGCTGTTCAGGGTCTTCCATGAAGAACTGTGAGTGACTTTTTCCTCATTACACACCTTAATAGGTTCCCCCAAACACAGCATCAAAGCTGAATTAATCCAGGCCGATCAGGACATCCCTGCCCTAAGCAGCATTTCAGGTGCTCAATGAATGGCTTAAGAGCTCACAGGGCCCCTGGCAGTCCCTGTCACACCTGCCCAGCCACCTGTGACAGCCACAGCCCTGTCACAGCCCACTCTCATCTGCTCCACCTGTTTTCCCTGCCTTTGCCAGGACTCCAGTGCAGCTGCTCCCACCACACTGACCAGGAACCATCACGCTCCAAACCTTTCTACCCAATATTTTATATTCTGACGATAATGTTTCTTAATTGTGAAGCAAACACAGCTGTTAAAAAAAAAGGATTCTATCCCAGTAATTACTCCTTATAGCCCCCTTGCAGCAGAGAACATAAACTGAGCCATGGAGTTAAAGTATTTCAATCCGCATGGAGAAATAAATGTCCAGCTTGTTCTCCACCACCGCAAGTTATCAAGCCCATCTCACAGGAAAATATCATCGCAGCACCTGCTCAGCAGTCAGACACAAACACCAATCCACATCCCTCTCCCCACAGACAGATATTTCGTATTCCAGGGAAGTTAAATGCCAGAGCTTTCCTCTAATTGAGGAAACAGCCCAGTGAAAAGCGCCATTTTGGCTGAGTGAAGCGGTGAAGCACCCAGGAGTGATAAAAGCCTCCCAGAAGAGCCCCGCTCCCTTCAGAAGGGCTGGGAAGGGAGTTACCACATGAATTAAGGAATGGAGCAGTCTCCGGTGCAGGACTCAGCTGCATGAGGTTCTCGGTTCTTAGGCGCCTGTGTGCTGACACTGCCCTTCCCCACGGAGGAACACTGCTGACACACACCTCAAACCCACACCTCCTTCCTCCACATCCTTATTTGCAGGTGAGCCACCCCGTGATTAACTGGGACAGCAGGGACTGATGACTGGCACTCTCCAGCTCCTTCCCGCTGGAGAACACCCACAGCACTTCCCAGCCCCACTGGCCGCTCCCTTGGCGTCCATCCCACACTTCTCGCTGTGATCCACTCTCACACAGGAGATTCCAATCTCTCTGCACAGAAACCACTACAACTTTACCTTATTTGTTAAGAAAAACAACCCAGAGACCTCTTTTCAGGCAGAATTGAAGAAAATGAGAAGCAGGAGCTCCTTTTTTAGTGCTGCTCTAGTTCAAATGGGGCAGTGCTGGGTCAGCCCAGTAACTGTGAGATAAAATCCACCACAGGTTCTTGGTCTGGGCAAACCAACTTTTTCTTTGGTACAGCTGCACCTCTGCTCTCTAAGTAGCCCCTGAAAGGCAGAATTCCTTTACTCTGAGGGTCTTAACTGCCCCCATTGTAAAACTGATGGTCTTTAAGTTAGGAGGTGCTCTCACTGACAAACAGAAGTGTTATAAATCTGTATTTCTCACCCCAAACCGACAGATCTGCTGAAATTGAAGGTGTGGCTGTGAAGAATTCTTATGTGTTGGGTCTTAAAAAAATCTGAGAGATTTTACCCTGTCCCCTCACACAATAAATTGAGGAAGACTCCAACTGTTGCAGAAGCCTTGCAGAACAGCAGGAGAAAACCCATACACCCAGCAAACCCCAACTCACGTGGCCCATGGTTACCCAGGACTGTTCTCCAGTTTGGAGAAATACTTCTGAGAACTGTTGTAGTGAGCAGAGATACCCGTCCATGTGCTGTGTCCCCACATTCCCAACTTCCTTCCTCCCCACATCTGGCACGGAAAAGCAGCACAGAGGCAAAGCAGGAATCTCATGAATGCCCCTCCCCACTGGATGCTGCCTGGCACGCAGACTGTTCGTGCCTGCTGCCCCTGTAGGATCCAGTTCCACATCCTGCACCAGCAGTTCTTGTTCCTCTGCTCCTCTGCTCCCTGAGCTCATCCTGTTCATACAGAACATTCCAAGGGCTTCTCCAACTTCAGAGATTCCCCTCCCAGCAAAACTGAATCCCTGCACGCCATGAACACAACACTGGCTACCTCCAGGTTACCACCCAGCCTCTCACCTCGGAGCTCACACCCCATCTGTAACACAATGGTTACTCCGAGGACTTCCAAAATCATACCCAGATTTCAGGGCAAACATTAACAATTCCCTTCAGGTTTCTGGAATTTTGAAGGTTCTTACTACTTTCAGTAGCACCTACTCATCTCTGCCAGTTTCCAGTGGCAGCCCTTTGGAGGATGAACTCCCAGCTCTGCCTGGGCCTGGAGAAAAGCACCGAGCCCATCTTGGTAAGGCAGTGACTCCCCACATCCACCTCAGCAAATGATCGTCACAGGACAGCCTCCAGTGCCAGCGATCCAGGACTTTCTGTGTGCACAGGGACTGTGTCCGTCCCTGCTCACCATGCCAGAGCAGGGAGCAGAGCAATGCTCTGGATTAGCACTGATTCCAGACACGTGGAATGCACTTCAGTGCCACCGAGTTTATGACAGAAAGAAAGAATGTGCCATTCCCCATATCAGAAGCCCTTATCAGCTCCCTTAAACTCGCTAAACAAGCAGCACTCTCTGTTTTCCCACCCCAAATCCACGACGGTTTCCCGTGCCTCGCAGGAGAAAGCCCCTCAACCTTTGAGTTTCCTGTTCTCTCACCCTTCAGGCTCGGTTTCCAAAGCTCTGGATAAACAGCTCCCTTTAAATAGCTCCAGTCTCCAACACATACAGGGCACGAAGATCACTTGATAGGAGAAGCCAAGAGGGGCGTTGCCCAGCCCAGCTCCAACATTCCACATGCAAAGCAGTCCCCGGGTGTCGGATGCCGCCTCCAAAGGCAAAGGCTGGTGAACCCGGAGCTAAATATACACGGTGGCCATGAAATCCAGATTGGGCAGCTCGGATTTCCATGCCTGGCTCTTCCCAGAGCAAGAACTGCAACAACCTGACAAGGATTCACAGAACCACAGAACGGTTTGGGGTGGAAGGGACCTGAGAGACCTCATTTCAACTCCTGCCATGGGCAGGGACGCCTTCCCTGAGAAGGAAAATTGCCTTCATGGCCACAACCCCTCATGTCGTCTCCTTGCCTGTTCCTGAACTCACCAAGATCTCAAACCAAGAGCTTATTCACAAATACATGATGGGCTTGTTTCCTTCATGGGCACCACTGCCAAATACGCCATGAATTTTTGTTCAGCATCAAACTCCCATTCCCACGCTGGCACCTGGATAAAGCTGACAGAAAACCCTAGGAGAAGAGGATAGGGGAGCTGGGAAAGGGGCTCAGCCTGCAGAAAAGGAGGCTCAGTGCTCTGGGCTGGGGACAAGGAGCAGATTGGGCACAGCTTGGACTCAATGGCCTCGGAGATCTCTTCCAACCCAAACGATTCTAGGATTTGAAAGAGACTGCTTTCACATTTAACTCCAGGCTTTGGAGTGGAGCTTCTCCCAAGAGAAGCTAAGTTAGACTAATAATTTAAAGAGTCTCCAAAACACAGGATGCATTTCCAGTGCACTTGAAGAGCGAATCATTTTCTAGGGAAATATTCATGAACAGCAAGTCAGAGTTCCACGGCAGTCACGCAAGTCCCAGTGCTTGGAGAAGGGGCTGATCCCGCTCAGTCCCAGGTAGCACATGGAAGAATCAAGGCCTCCCAACGCAAAGCCAGCAGACACTCCTTGGCAGCATCCACATTTCATCCTTATCAGAGGGGACAGACTTTCAAACGAGAGTCTTCGGCAGCGATTCAGGCTGACAAAGTTAAAGCCCGGTGAGGTTCATACAGTCAGACAGGAAATAAGCAGCTGCACAAGCAGGGCTGTTTTTACAGCACCACGGATTTTGGGATGTCAGGAGCAATTTGAAAAGAAGAAACGACGTGCAATGACTCTGGGAAGTTGGAGGAGTGACTCATGGGTCGCCACAGTGCTGGCGTCAAGGACCAGCCAAGGACCTTCCCAAAGGGTTCTGGAAGGCTGCACTCACCTGGGAGGGAAAGTTCCAGAAGCCAGAGCCGCCTGGTTTGGTAGTGCCCAAGAGAGGAACGTGGGAGAGACCGTGTTACACATAAACTCTACGTGACAGGAGCCTGGAAACACCCAGAGAAGGCTGAGGTGAAGGACTCTGACACAAACAGTGAGTAGAAAGATGCAAAGATCTTTCCGAAGTGTCAAAACCAAACAGAAATCTTAACGTTCAGATTCACACCAAAGAGAAACCCAGCACCAAAACCCAAGGCAGAAATTGCCCTTGATGAGAATCAGCAAAGCCTGTCCCTGTTCAGCAGAAGCTCCATAAAAAAAGAAAGTGATTTAAGCAAGAGCGAAGTGTCTCTTTTCACAGCTGAAGGACTCTGCTGCTCACAGGACTGAATTAACTAAAATTAGCTCTCACAGTTGCATTCTCACCAGCACCTCAAGCCTCCCGTGTGGATGAGCAGTTTTGGTGAAAGCAGCTTTAATTTGGATTCAAAGCATGCAAATTTAAGGAGAATAGTGATTTCTGACCAGCTCCTTCCATGAACACTGATGCATAAAAAACGCTGTCTTTCACATTCAAGTTTAATCCTCTTCTGAAATATTTATTTTTGGAACAATTCAGGGAACAGAAAGCCTTCAGCCCAGACGAATTACATCTAAAAATAGAGGGTTTAAGAATTCAGGAATTCTTCCTACTGTTCTGTCTAATCAATACAGATCCAGTGTGACCCCTGTCATCTGCTTTATTTGTCAGAGCACATCCCCACACCCACCTTCTGCCAGCATTATCCAACCTGCTAGTGTGGGATACTACAGGCCAGAAATAGCACTTTTATTGATCTGAGGTTCATAAAGACTCAGCTGTACACACATTACACAAGGAGCAGTAAGAACAGAGTCAAGTCCTGAGCTATGAAATCATCGTTCAAGGCTGGAGCTCCTCCAGTGCCCATCCTGCCTTCGCTGGGGGAGCATTAATGAACTCTTTCATGGCAACAAGGAGAAGCAGCAGCTCTCATCATCCAAATGTCATTTGTGCACTAATGAGAGGCTCTGAGCGGACTGATGGCCCTCCTGAGATGCCTTCCTGCATCAGGGAGGAACGGGAAGGAGCTCCTCAACGTCCCAGTGGAATCAGAGTGACCAGCAACACTCTCACATATAAAATCCTGCTCTCCACACCAGGGTGGCTACACGCAAACAGATCTGAGAACGGTCCTGGTCCATGGCAGCTCTGGAACAGCACCCACACGCGTGTGGCAGAGCACTCTGGCCCGGGGTCAAAGGCTGCAAGAGGAAATCTCCTGAAATAAAACATCCCAGCACCACCAGAAGTCACAGACATAACACGAGGCAGCAGCACAAGGTAGGCACAGACACCAGACTGTGAGCAGCTCCCACTGAACTTTTTTTATATTCGCATCGCCCCAGCCTCCTGGGAGCCCCAGCAGTCCAGCCCTACCCAAGAGCAAACCACCACAAAAGCCTCCCCAGCCCACAGCAGGAACAAACAGGGCATTTGCCAGGGCTTCTCTCTCAGAGCCTTTTTAAAAATCAACATTTTTGCCTGTTTTTAAGAAGTCTTTCACAAAAAGCCTCTCAGCCAAGGTGTAACAGGTTGCTCAACACGTCCAGCGAGAAGGATCGTTGTGGTACTCCATGCACACACACCACACCCAGAGCAGAGGAGCAGGACACAGCTGCTCCCCCACAGCTCCTCTGGTGAGGCTGGAGATGCTTCCAGAACAGCCCCTGGTGGTTCTGGTCCACTTTCACCCAAACAAACCCCTGCTGTGCACACCAAAGGTCACTGGAATGGTCACAGCGTTATGGACAGCCAAAAACAGAACGTGGAAGTGCATCCTGCCTGTACCTAAGGAGGCTTAGACGAAAGACAGAGATAGAAGATGGTGATAGAACAAGGGGTGATGGTTTAAACTGAAAGGGCAGAGATTTATATCTGATATTGGAAAGGAATTCCTGGCTGGGAGTGTGGGCAGGCCCTGGCACAGGGTGCCCAGAGCAGCTGTGGCTTGTCCTTGTCTTTCCTCAGCTTTGGAAAAGGAAAACCAAGAAGGAAACTGCAGGCACCAAGAGCGATTTTACCAAGTTACACCAGATTAAGGAATGCCGTCTGCAGTGTCAGCTCAGACCCTGCTGGGGGCAAACAGGAGAAAAGTTTGGATTTCCCATCTCCCTGGGCCCTGGCACAGCAATGGCTTCAAAGCCAAACAGCTCCTGGAGAATTCCCAACCATCTGCGACATTTTTATGGTAAGAAAGCATGAAAATTCATCATTCTGAAATCTTGTGTTCTCAAGGTTGATGCCTGCCAGGTTTCATAACTGAAGAGCCCGAGCTGACCACGAATATCACCTCACCTGCACCAGGTCACAACCTCCTCCTGTGTCCCTGAGCTGGAGGATGGAGGGGATTATCCCATGGGGTGTGTGGGTGGGCAGGGAGCTGCAGGGCTCAGCTCAGGGATGGTTAATGGACCTCACTGAGCACTTAAAAACCCACCTCTCGAGGATTTTGGGGGAGAGGATCCATGCAGAGATCACTGGGTGCTCTTGGAGTTGAGCTTTGCTTGGTGCTTGTGAACGGAGCATTTTACAGGGACTCCAACGTGCTGGAACCACTGACCTGTGCTGCCTCACCCCAACTCACAACTGCCCCAGTCCTGACTTAAAAGCACAGCAGAGATTTTGGGGTTTATTCAATTCCTGGCTTTTCAGGCTGGAACCTTATTAAGGCAGTAGATTTTGCATGGATGCTTTGGAGGAAAAAAGGAAAAAAAATAACAAAGTTCGACAGAATAGAGGCTGGCGGCATGACCAGGACACTGGGTTAAAAGCTCTGAAAACACATGTTATTTGGTTAATATATATATAAATATTTCCATGAAGAAGGTCACCTATTCACATTTCTATAAACCCAAGTCTCATGCCCAGAGGTGCCCTAAATAAAGAGCAGTATCTCAGCAGATCAGTGTGGCAGGTTTAACAAGCTGTGTATTTGAGGGGAAGTATTTCAGATGTGCAGGAGCACACGAGGAGGATTTGTCACCTGAAAGTTTTACATGGAAAACACCAGATTCGCAAGAATTAAGCAATATCTGTGTCCTGAGATAACCAAAACTACTAAAATATTAAACTCCTGATTACACACTGACTTTGTCAGGACCCCACCGTGATCCCAGCTGGGCAGACGTCACTCGTGGAACATCCCAAATTCTCTTGGGCAATTCAGGAGAAGCCTCAAAACATCACTTGACCTCCCCTGTGTGGGGACAGTGCCCAACACCTGACAGAACTTGGCTTAGGCAGAGCTTTGTTAGGTCAGCTCTGAGTGATCCCCAGCACAACCAACCTCTCTCCACCCCAGAAACAAGAATCTGGGCGCTACCAGGGTGCAGGAGAACCAGAGAAAACCAACAGTCTCCTGTTATTTCAGATTCCCAGCTAAAATCAGAGCAGATTTGCTCCGGGAGGTGCAAGCAGAAAGTGATACCTGTACCTGGGGAAAGGGGAGATGGGAGATAAAGGTCAGGGCAGTGCAGCTGGATAGGGTTAAGGTCATTAACATTTAGTTCTTTGCCTCTTAGCTCACAGATCACGTTTCCAAGGCATAAAGACAATCACCTTACCCAAGCTTTTCAGACTCTGATTGAAAAACAAACCCACCAGCAAAAAAAAAAAAAAAAAAGTCCATTTGTAAGTTTCCCTTTGTAAAAGGTGCATTGGAAAACCAACCAGTCAGAGTAAGACTCAAAGCCATTTATCTTGTGGATAAATTCCTGGACTGAGCTGGAACACATCCATTTATTCTGCATCAAAACTATGGCTTTTAGGGATTTTTTTAGCAATGTCACTTCTTAGCAAATTCAAGGCCACAGTAGGCGGCCCTGAAATTACCTGATAAATCCTTCAGATGTGTATTTACAACTGTAGTAGAGTAATTAAGGTTTCTAAAGAGAAAAGTTTCTAAAGCCAAGAAAAAATAAGTGGAACAGAAGATGAGCAGTCACTTCCCGTTACGTAACTGTCTGAACAAACAGATTTGTTCAATTCAGCGTGAAAAACTGGGCTGGAGTCTGAGTAGCCACCATCAGCTGCTGACAGGTTACAACAAGGTGCAGACAGCTGTGTTAAACCAGAAACCAGGAGCAAATTGCTGCAGGATCTGAGGCAGGATAAGGGAACGGGGTGTTGGGCACACACAGGCCCCAAACACACCCTGCAGAACGTCGGGGGCTGGCACTGTCACCCGCTGTCCCCCCAGCCTGCCCTACCCCTGCGGGGTGCTGCTGAACATCCCTAAATCACAGGTTTTTACACAAATCCCTGGGTATAGCCACGGCAGGAGCAGCCCAGATTCAAGACTGGGAAACATCGCCAAGGTCACAGAGTCCATCCTGTGTCAATCCCCACCTCGTCCCCAGCCCAGAGCACTCAGTGCCACCTCCAGGTGTTCCCGGGACACTTCCAGGATTGGACACGGCAAATCTCCCTGGGCAGCCCCTGCCGAGGTCTGAGCTCCCTTTCCATGAGAAATTCCTGCTGTGATCCCTGTGATCCTGGGACAGCAGAGGAGCAGCCCTCACCCTGCCTGTGTTATCAGAGCAACGACAGCCTCAGCCCTGGGAGCTGCTGGAAGTGTTTTCTCTGATCCTTGTTCTGTGCTTATCAAGGAAAGCGATTCCTGCTCTGAAAATGCAGCAGGACCAGCAGCAGTTTCCTCATCAAGATTGGAACCGGTACAACGTGTGTTACTTCACACCACAACCAAATAAATCAGTGCAGACTCACTGCTCAAAAACATCAAATAACGCCCTCAGAAATCAAAAGCTGCATTAATAAATACTGCATTATGACTGAATGAAAATGCTTCAGAGATACCCATAAAAACAATTTCCAGTACTAGACTTAATCCACCCGATTTCTATTTCTCACAGAAACAGGAATTCAGAAAGTTCTGTGGTTTAATGCACAGGTTCTTACTGCAAAGACCAATTAAAAAATAATTACACCATCCAGCTTTTAATCTGGACTTAAAACTGTTCAGCTCACACTCATTAAGGAAAAAAAAAAAAAGAAAAGCCCAGCTGTTGGTATGTCCATCCACACTTTCACTTGCTCGTGGCCGAGACACAAACACACTCCTGGTACCAGTCATTCACCCGCATCCAAAGAAAACCAGGAGTGCCGAGGGTGCACACGGGGTGTGCAGAGGTGTGAGACCCCCCTGCAGAGCTGCCCCAGCCCTGGAGCTGCTGCAGAGATCCAGAGGAGGCCCCTCTGCTCTGGAGCCAGGCTGGGAGAGCTGGGAATGTTCACCTGGAGAGCTCAGAGCCCCAGGAGAGCTGGGGAGGGACTGGGGACAAGGGACAGAGGGACAGGACACAGGGAGTGCCAGAGGGCAGGGATGGATGGGATATTGGGAAGGGATTCCTGGCTGGGGGGGGAGGAAGGAGCTGGGATGGAATTCCAGAGCAGCTGGGGCTGCCCCTGGATCCCTGGCAGTGTCCCAGGCCAGGCTGGACACTGGGGCTGGGAGCAGCTGGGGCAGTGGGAGGTGTCCCTGCCATGGCAGAGGTGGCACTGGGTGATCCTTATTTCCCTTCCAGACTGGGGTTCCAAGATCCAGCAAAGCTCCTTCCCTGCTGCCCTGTCCCTGCGCTGCCAGCACTGCAGCCATTCTCTGGGAACGCAGTGACACTGCCCTGTGCGCCACATCTGACAGCTGCCGAGGAAACAAAACCTGGGCCAGAGCTCTGCTCCTGAGCCAGCCAGGAACTGGGGGTTTCTGAGTCACCCCCACCTCCAGGAACTCAGCTGCTCCTGCTGCCCTCGCGTGTAGGAGCTGTTACAACTCTAACTCATTCTCCTGTGGCTCTAAAGACAAATTCCAACGACAAGAGAGACAAGGCTAACATATTGTCTCACATGCAATTCCATTATTTTTACAGCTCTCTCAGCATTTCTTCAGCTGGCAGAAATAGAAGATTTGTATTGGAGTTCCAAACCTTCCGGCCTCCCCTACACACAGATATTGCAATTTAAACTGGAACCAGCATGAGGCTCCCAGCGCCTCCAAGGACAACAAAGCAGCTTATCAGGGTGAGAAACTGAAAGAACAATGAATAATACAACTTCTGGTGTTTAAAGCTGACTCTGAATGAAGCAAACTCTGTGTTTCTGGCACATCACCGAATTCCCACTCAGCAAGATCCCAGTGTCAACCCCACAAGCATTGCACAAGCTGAATATTCAGGGGCGGCCCTCACTACAAGTAGTTTTCTCAATCAACTGTTTATTTTAAAGCAACAATTTTGTAATTTTGAAAACAGAAACCGGTAGAAAGCACAGAAGGCACATTGAATCGCCATGCTATGTTTTTAAAGGAATAACTTAAAATTATGAAGCCAACAGCTACTGACACATAGTTTTTAAGTTCAATTTTGCTCAGCTCCACCTCAAGAGCTGAGTGATGTTTCTCAGTGAAGACTGGGACCACATTTCCTCAGTCTTCTCCAACAACTTTTCATTAGGGAGGTTTGGGCTGGAGGGACCTTAAGGAAAATCCCATTCCATCCCCTGCCACGGCCAGGAACACCTCCCACTATGCCAGGCTCTCCCAGCCCCAGTGTCCAGCGTGGCCTTGGACACTTCCAGGGATCCAGGGGCATGCTCACAGCCAAGAATTTCTCCATAAACAAGTCAAACCTACCATCCTTCAGTTTAAAGCCGTTCCCCCTTGTCCTGGCACAAGAGTCTCCCTCCAGCTCTCCTGCTGTGCCTAAAATCAGTGCAATTGCCAGAAAAATAGGTACAGCAAATCCATAAGCCAAATTCCTGCTGAGCCCGCCTGGAAGCTGGAGGTGGAAAGCTGGGATGGCCCAAGGCTCCCAGCTCCCCCCAGCCCTGGCTGGGATCAGCAAACAGCTCCAGCCCTGCACGGTGCCCAGTTGGGCACCAGGATGAGCTCATGCCCAGCAGCAAATCCATCAAAAAGCTTTTTGTTACAAGCTGCTGTAGTTCAGTTTGCTTCGTTTTTGGATTAATTAGTAAAGATGTTTGACAGAAAGATCCACTCTATTATTCAGAAAATGTGCCGTACTTCCCCTCTTACACTTCTACCTCTTCAGATTTAGAATATTTATAAGACATTTTTAAATTGTTTAGCCAAATTATTAGAATCATGAGGGGATGAATTCTGGAGGGGCTTTTTCTTTGGTGTTTGTTTGTTTTTTTTTTTCCTCTTTGGTGTTTGAAAAAAGAAATACTTTCTTTCAGGTTCTACTTTCAGGTCTGGCCATCCCGCTCCTAACCAGGCATTCCAGGTTTTGACTTCAGAATTCACACAAAGGACATGTGGGAGAAAAAGCCTGCTTTAAATCGGGTCAACCCAGTAAGCATCTTAAAACACTCAGTTTTACTTTTTTTTCAAAAATACATTTTAAAACTAAATTAGCAGAAAAACAGAATCCAGTAAAAACTTTCTGAGAGAGAACAATCCACATGCAACTTCCAGATGAAAAACAGTGAGATTTCAGTCAATTGCACAAAATACAGCCTACATCCCTGCTTAGGAGATGAAAATGGTCCTCCCAGCACACAACCACCTTTTTTGGTATCATGCTTCTGGAAAGTACAATATGAAGCATTTCATCCAGAAATCCCAGCTCCTGTACTTTGAGAGACAAACAGAAAAACAAGAGATAAGCAGGAGGAGTGTTCAGTGTGAGCTGCAAGCTGCAGGTGGGAAACCTTGTGCTGAGGACAAAGGTGACAGCAGCAGCCACAGATAATCTTTATTTGCCAGTATGGAGACTTTAGAGCTGGGTTATTTCCTCAGCAGCTCCAGTGCTAACCTGGGCACAGAGCACTTGGCTTAGAGGGGGAAAAGGCATTTTCTGCTCAGAGAAGGAGAGACTCTGAAAAAGACAAATTAAATTAAGGTCCCTCCCAGCCACCCCAGTGTGGATTCTGTGATCTGAGCCCCACACACTCCCCAGCACTCTGAGGCTGCCGCACAAAACCGAGAGTAAAAACCAAGATGAAGAAAGGACAAACCAGAAACCAAACCTGCTCTGCACAAAGGCACGTAGATGAACCTTCTGCCTGATCTGCTGTCACAGTCCTTACGTTCTGATTTGATTTAATATGCTATAAAGTGGGGAGTGCCATACTGTCCTGCTGACTTTTACAAATCACAATAATTGACTCACCTCACCCTCCTGGCTCTGCTGTTCATGCTGAATTATTTGCATTTATTCCTCAGACCTAGCTTTTTTTTTTTTATGCCTACCCCTAATACCACAAAAAAAGTTTAGGCTTCAATTTAAAGCATTAACAGGATTGCTGAAAGAAAACTACTTTGAAAAGCCTGTTATCAGTCAGAGAGTGCAGCTGGTGGATACCCAGCCTCCCTTTGTAGTTGGAATTCTCTAATAAAGGAACATCTGAGCTTAATCCAAAGCTTCTGTTTCATAAATAATGAGATTCTACAGTCTTGCATTTGAAAACTAAACTAATTTAAGGACAAAATGCACGTCCTCCGAGGCACCTTGGAAGTTTCCTTGCTTTGAAGCAAGGGTTAAAAATTCAGTATGGAAAATTATACTGCTTAAGGTGATCTGTGTTAAACAAGATATCCATCACCAGAGCCCCCCTGTTTCACTTCTATCTTTCAGAGGATCATTTCCCAATCCATGTTTATATTTCATGCCTCAGTTTACAAATTGGGAAGTTTCTTTTAAGTAATACAACTATTTAGAGTAAAGCAGGGTGTTACACTTGTACAACCAGGACGCTCTGATGCATTTCGATTTAGATTCACTGTTTTCATTACTCCTTGTGCTCCCCCCACACATTTGCAAAATTAGTTCGGCACCATGTTTAATTATTCAAATAGAGCTGAAAAAATAACCCCCGCTGAAATTCTGATGAGGTGTTAAGGATCTGTAACCGTCCTGCCTTCCCCCCCTCCTCAGGCACAAACTGACATCTCCTAATTAAAAAATGAGCAAAAGCAAAGTTACTGGATAGCACAAACAGCTCCGCTAAAAATACACAAAAACAACAAATGCATTTTAATTCCACACGGATTTCAAGAGCAAACTTTGCACTACATAATTTCTTGTTGAGTTCATATTCGACCGTTTGATTACATCAGCACCTCAAAATGATCCTGGAAGAAGTGAAGCTTGCCAGGGAATTTCACTGGGGAAATGTAACAGGCACAGTCAGCATATCTGGCTGCTGAAAAATTATTCTACAGATAAATTACATACTAGAAAAAATAAACATACCCCAGACCAGCAAGAAAAGCAGCTTAATTGTGATGAACCGTGGGCATTTTCCATGTTCCTGTAGTGTATCCCAGAGCAGGGAAATCAGAATCCCGTTTTAAATCCATAGGGAGCTCAGACTTGCAGGAGCAGTGCCTGGAGGGAGTGTGGGGTGTGTGCAGTGCTGAGTCTGAACTCAAAGGGCAGGAGCTACAAAAGCTCAGTGACTCCCTGCCAGAACCCAGCTGGCTTCCCCGGGAGTTTGTACCCCTGCCTCCCAAAAACCCGTGCTGAGGAACAGCAAACGGCTTTGGAAACTTCCATTTTTACCCCACCAACAGCATAAAAGGCCAGTTTTCACTGACTCCTGCACAGTCCCTGGCAAGTCTGCACACAGAGACAAAGCCACACGCACTAATTCAAAATAAACTTCTACTCGTGGCTTCAAATCCAACAGCAAAGCCAGCACAGCCCTTGGAGGATCAGACTTGGAGACCCCTGGTGCTTGGGAGCAGCTCATGGAGGAGAGGAAAAGCAGTTTGGAAAGAGTTAAATCCTCCAAGAGGAATCCTAGATGTGCACTGGACAGCTCTGTCCTCACCACAACCTTCCTTCCCTGCTCTGCCCTGGTCACTCCCTTGCTCAATTCCTTAAATGTGTTCCTCTCACTTTCCCAAGAGGACTCGAGTTACCAGTGCCCTCCTGAGTGAATTTTCTATTCTCCTGTCTAACAGTCAGCCACCAAAATATCTTTTCTATTCTCCCAGTGTCACTTCTGGAGTATTTCCTTCTCTCATTATATAACCACGGAGCTCTGCTTTAAAAGGGAATCTCCTTTTATCACAGGAAGTCAAACCCCAAGGGGAAAAAACATCAAGTCTGTGGTATGTTTAAACAAGACACCATCAGCTGATGCCAGCTAGAGTCAGGATTTCTGGGAGCAGCGTGTTAAATTCTGTGCTCCAGTCACCCCTCCAACAGCCTTTTTAAAAGGTCTTTGTAAGAAAAAAACAGAGACCCCACCCTACACTGAATACATTCAGATGGCCTTAAATAGGATCTGAGAAAACAGAAAAATGGGAGTAAAACCAGCAGCTGGGAGCTCTGGAGAGAGAGAGAGCAGAGCAGCAGGAAAGGGGGAGCAGAGGGAAACCTGTGGCACAAACACAGCTCAGGGTAATGAAGGAAAAAAATGCAAATGTGTGCTTTAGAGCTAAAGGCCTTTGTGAATCCCAGCCATTCACGCCTCCATCGCCACCTGAAGGGATCCGAGCAGGGCAAGGCTCCCCCGGGCCACCAGAGCCGCACAGAAAACCAAAGAATCTTGGGAAGTTGATGATGATAAAGGCTTTTCCACACCATTATCACACAGAGGTCTCAAATGTGCAGCATTGGGGCTAAATTTGGGGTTCAGCCACCAGCCAATGCCGTGCAACACTGCTCTACATTCATATTTAGAGCTATTAAATCCGGGCCAAAACCACCACTGCTTTTAAGGGAAAATACAAGCAAATTATAGCATCTCTCCTTAAAAGTGAATTCCCCAAGCTGAAAATAGTTTGGGCCAAAAGCAAATCAGCTCGAGTCACATCAAAGCAGTGCTAATGCAAATATACATCCCTATAAATCCAGCCATTCACCAATTACACCCATGCAAGCTCCTAAGAGGGTCATTTCAGGACAAATATGTAATCCCAATGTGACACTTGATCCTATTGCCCTACATGCTCTGTCCAAATCCCAATGCAAAAAAAAAAAAAAAGTACATTTTGCCTAAAAAAGAACCCAGTTAAAGAAAATCCAGTCCTCAGAACACGAGATGGAAACATCCTTTAATTCTCATGTCGTAAATGCTCAAATAGGTTAAAATACAGCGTAAAGAAAAAAATGTGTGCAGTGGGAAGCCACTCCCTGTGTCCTGTCCCTCCATCCCTTGTCCCCGGCCCCTCTCCAGGTCTCCTGGAGCCCCTTCAGGCCCTGCAAGGCCGCATTGAGGTCACCCTGAAGCTTCTCCTGTCCAGGCTGACCATTCCCAGCCCTCCCAGCTGCTCCGTCCCTCTGCTCACCCTGGTGCCACCTCTGGGCTCTCTCCAGCAGCTCCAGCTCCTCCCCGTGCTGGGGGCTGCACTCCGAGTTCTGAAATCAACACTTCTGAGGCTGTGCATCCCTAACATCCCAGTGAGAATCCAGCAACAGGCCATCACACAACCTACTTCGTTTGCTGCTTATTTAAATCACTTAAATCCACAGCTCCTGCTAAGTAAGAAGTATGAATGATCCACCCATTCCATCCCAGAATCCTTTTGCTAATTGCTCTGATTTAGGACTCAAAACAAACGATTCACGCCCACCACAAGAGCCCAAAGGAAGGAAGAGAGGGTGACTCAGTTCTTTGTCTCATTCTTTGCCTCCCCCGTCTGCAGGGCCTCATTCAGAGCGCCTCTGCTGGAGCTGCTTGGGGATTTTTGCCTTTGCTCTCCCAGTTTGGAAGTTTCTCATCAGCTAGTGAGCAGCAGTGAAAGCATCCACGGACAGCAGAAAAACTTCTGAGATTCCTTAAAAACAACGCACATAAGCAAAGGAACAGTTTTTAACAGGGCACTGCACTTAATAAAGCTGCAACAGAGAAATGGCTGAAATTGAGAGGTTAAACACACAAAAAAAACCCACACAAAGAGGAATACACTTCATCAACAACACCAAAATTCTCCATCCCTGGAAGTGTTCCAGGCCAGGCTGGACAGGGCTGGGAGCACCCTGGGATAGTGAAGGTGTCCCTGCCCATGGCAGGGAGTGGAATGAGATGGATCTCCCAACCCGCATCATGGAACTCTAGGAAAAATTAACATTCCAAATTCTGTGCTGATTAACCACATTATGTTTGGTGTTAGCACCGTTTCAGTGCACCAGAAAGGAAACTTGGGTGCAGAGAGCAGTGAGGGTACAGGCAGGAATGAAGCACTTGTAAGTGCTATAAATAGCACCAACAATCACACTTAAAAACACTTTCTTTAAGCTGCTGTTTACAACTGGGTTTTCCTCAGTATTTTCAACAGCATTTCGTACCCAACATCATTGCTGATTTCACATCACTGCTGATTTTCTCCTCAAGCGTGGATCAAGCTGCACTTGCCCACAGGGGAGGGGAGCACATGAACTTCCCGAGCAGATGCCAGTGCCAGGAGCACCTTCCAGGCCACAGGGACCTGCAGCCTTGCCCAGGAACACCTTTCACCACAGCTGACCTCCTCCTCTCAGTGTGCCTGAAACGCAGGCAGATCTCAACTACTGAGAGCCAGGTGCTCCAAAACGGCCAGTGCAGTGCAGAGGGGATGACAGGAAACCGTCAGTGAAGCTCAACGTTCAGGTTTCCATTTGCATCAACACTGAATTTGGATCTGGGGCCTGGCGCATTTCCCAGACGAGCAGAGACTGCAGGGGAAACGCGCCAGGGGATGCAGGGGTCCTACCTGCCCTGCTCAGCCCAGCTTTTCCCCCATCTGCCGAGAACCTGCTCCAGAGGACATCCAGCCTCTCCTCTGGGGATGACTCCGTGCGGATGGCACAGCGCCGAGGATGGTGCCAGTGACAGGAGGAGGAACAACGGCCACAAACCAAAGCACAGCGGGTTCCAGCTCAGCAGGAGGAAAAGCCTCTTCCCATGCAGGGGCAGAGCCTGGGACAGCTACCCAGGGGTCTCCCTGCCTGGAGCCACCCCAAACCCCGCCGGACACATCCCTGTGTCACCTGCTGCACCTCCTTCTTAGGGGATCTCCTTCCAGCTCCAATCACTCTGGGATCCAGGTGTGCCTGGCAGCCTAAGCCTTCCCAACGAAAGTCGGCCAAGGATTTTTCACCCCAAGCTCTTACTCATCCCTCTGACAGCATTTCTCCACCACATTTTCCACAGCAAAGCCGGTGTGATAAGTGCTCGGCATCCCCTTCTCCAAGCACTTGTTTCTGCTTCCCCTTTAACAGAATTGATGCAGCTTCTAAAATTAGTTGTAGAAATCCCACCTGAGCACCGCCCTATTTCTCTGCACCGAACTTCTGGCACAACAGCCTGACCGAAAGCATGAAGTGGAGGAGGGCTGGAACCTCAAACGAGTTTTGTTAGAGAAAATAAAGTCATAATATGGAAACAAACCCTCAGTATCAACTCCTGGAAGGACAAACTGCCAGAGTATCTCCAGCCAAGAGCCAACACACCACAGTCCCTGCAAGAAACACGTGGGAGGCGGGAGAAATAAGAGCAGTTAACAGCACCTGGATGTTTCTCTGCCCCTTCCAGAGGATTTCAAGCACTTCACAAACATCATTTAAGTTACATGGAGATATTTGCCCCAGTCCTCAGTGTGAGAGCTGAGGGTTTCCACTCACACAAGAATGAACTGAGCTCGACACTTCGGGAGTCACAACCCCACAGTATGTAAACACACTTTGAAATTGCTCTGATAAATGCTTCCATAGTTTTACTTTGTTTAGAGCAAGTGTCAACACCCTAAATTCAGCTGAAAAACAGCTTTTGGGGCTGATGTAGCTCTAATACAATTTTACAAAAGACAATGACTCACTCCCAGGCGGGAATGTGGTGGAAGTGTATGACCTAATGCTCAGAGACATTTGCTTTTCCAAAAAGGTCCAGTTTGAATACATACAGTATCTCCCCAACCAGTGAAGTTTTTCAAAAAGTTTTTGCACACAGAAATTTATACCATTATCTCATTTTTTTGTCTTTTTTTTTTCCACTTCTAGTCAAAACCCAACCAGCTGATCTGCAGTTTCCCTATCCTCAGTTTCAGGCTTGTCTTTCCCTATCACCCCACCCCTGGACTTGTTCTCCAGCCCATTCAGCCCTGGCTGCTGGAGGCCAGAGGAGCCCTGGCCCCAAGTGCCAGCCAGCACGAGGGGATGGGATTGTTAAAATCCAAGCGTTAGGACACACAGACGTGGAACACCAGCAAGCCCTGAGCACCTGACGGACGAGCAAGATGAGCCTACTCCACGCTCAGCTGGATTCCCCACAGCCCTGCTGAGGCTCCTCCAGCTGTGAAGGGCTGATTTTCCAGATGTTCTCTTCAGCCAGCAGCTGGGCAGCTTCCTGAGGAACTTTGTTGCAGCACACAGCCCAGAGTCCCGGGATCCATTTACAATTCCCAGCCTCGCTGCTGCTCATACTTGCAAACACCCCGGATAAAAAGGGGCGAAGTGTAGGAGGAAAATGGGAGCGAGTGACACAGGCTAATCAGGATTTTAATCACGCTAATGGATGTGATTAACTGCATACTTCTCCCAGAAGGCTCCTGCAGCTCCTCGGAGCGGCCTGCTAGCCAGCACGCAGCCGGGGCGAGCTGCTCATCCCACGGTAATCCACAGCTACACCGCGTGCGTCACTCACACGCTCAGGCTACACCTGGTGCTGAACCCTCCTCCCTCCCTCCCACCCACACCTTCCACCCTGCAACACGCTCCTCTGGGGCAGGGGATGGACTCCAGCACGGGGTCTGTCTGCGCTAAACGCTCTTCACGAGGAGTTACAGCTCCAAGAGACTGGAAATCCAGCCTTGGCAGAGGAAAGCTAATCCAGGGCCTATTGCGTTACACAAACCTCCCTCGATAACGCAACTACAACCTTTGTTTTTGTTTGCCAGTTTTGTTCAAATCACAGGGACACTGAGCTTTATCTCAGTGCTGGTATTCTGCTACTCCCCGGAGGAGCTACAAATTCAGCAGCTGCCACTCTACCCAAGAAAAGTTCTAAGAGGCAGGGAGTAAAATAAGGGAAGGATTAAAAGAGCAGCAAGGAGCAGCCTTTCCTAAGGGCAAGGGAAGAACTCAGCCCCTTCCCTCCCTGTCTCCAGAGGAGCACAGAGTAAATAACCCACCACCCTCCCACCTTCCAGCAGACATTTCCAGTGTGCATTATGCAGCTGGAGTACACCATCATTTCCATGTGCAGCCATTTCTATCCAGAGAGTAACCTACACTTCCCATTTACTTGGTGTCTCCTGTGTTTTCTACAGCAACAACTGCAGAAAGTTTCGCTCTGCAGCATTCCAAAATATGGAAACTCTTATGGCAACATCCAAAATGAGTAACCTACTCAGAGGAGTCCAAGACTGATCTTGTTTGGGGCAAATCCTCAGCACCAACCCAATGTAATTTTTAAGAGCACTAGAGCATCACATCAATATCTGCTCATAATCCTTCAGGGTCAGATTTCCCAATAACTTGAAATAAAATTAATATTTAATAATTCCTAACATAACATTAAGAACCCAGAGCAACACAAGGCACCAGCGTGAGCCACAAGTATTTCATTCTCCTCATTACCAAGTTAAAATCTGCATAACATCTACAGCAAGTGATTTCACTGACCTTTTCTTCCCACGAGAAATTCCTCCCCGTGTGCGGAACACAAAGCCACGGAATGGGTTTCTGAGCTGTGGGAGGAGAAATCCCCCCACGGGTCCTACCTGCTCTGCTCAGCCCAGCTTTTCCAGCATCTGCCAAGAACCTGCTCCAGAGGACACGCAGCCTTTCTTCTGGAGGTGAACTCTGTGCAGATGACGCGGCGCTGGCGGCTCAAGGCTCGAGCTCTCTGCCACCCTCCCATGTGCTGTAATCACAGACCCCTGGCTTCTCTGATCTACAGCTGACTATCATTTCATTTGCCTTCAAGGAGGAAAAAAAGAAAGCACAGAAATAATCAGTTCGATTACTACTAAAGCACGAGGAAGCCCTGGACACGGACATTTGACTAAGCAAGAGATTCAGCTGGTTTTTTTGGGACAGGAAGCACAAACATGAAGTTCCAGGAAATAACTCTGCCTTTCAGAGCACTATCAGCTTCTTCAATTTGCCTTTGAAACTCCACAAGTACCTACACAAATTATAATTTTGTTGTCTGCAATCTGACTCGCAACAACACGATGAGTAACACGCCTTGAACTCTTGATTCTCAGGGGAGGAGACCGGAATTTTATCTTCCAATCTATGTCTGGCCTAGCAAAATAAATTATTTGGGGTTTTTCTGGACCAAACCAAGGTACAGTCACACATTATTTCGCTTTCAAGTAACCATCACTTTCATTTGAATTGCAAGTAGCTCAAATTCATCCTGACAGACTTAAACCCTGTCTGACCAGTGGCTTCCCTGAGTCATAGGTTTGGTGCAGGTCAGAATTTGGAAGCTCGCACATCAAGACAGTGCAGAGACAAACGCAGTCCAAGTACTGAGCGATGGAGACATCACAGGTTCAGCAAGCAGCAGGTGAGTTTCAGCCAGAGGTACACAAGAGCAAGAACAGGGTGTAGACCAGACCTGAACTCAGAGCTGACTGAATGGCTCAGATTCATTTATTTCTAGGGAAGAGAGGCAACCACTAAAACACTACAGGGGTTGGAACCTCAAATATAATTACAGCTCCATTCGCTGGAATTACAGCTGTGTCAGCCCTTTTAGCAGCAGGAATACGTAATTCATTTGGTTCCACTGAGCACTCCTCAGACTCCACATAACGAGCTTAAGGCTGGAAATCCAGTCCTGCCCCAGCCTCCACTCAGCCTCACCTTCTGCCCCTCCAGCACCCCAATTCCCTTCTGTTCTCGCTGCTGGAGGCGTGGGGGGGTGTTTAACATCATCACAGAACAATTTGGGCAATCCTCTGCTATTTAAAACCTTGACTTAAATTGCCTGGTGTCCCTGGGAGGGAACAAATGAGAGCACCGAGCCCAAATACTTCAGAATTAGTACTTGCACCTGTGAATGACACCTAGCAGCACACCCAGCTCCCAGAGCAAGCCCAGGTTGGTTCCAGCAGTGTCTGGGAGCCCGTGGTGTGATTATTCACCCCCTGGCACTGCAGGGCTCACCCAAACAGGGCTGCACTCATCGTTTACCGCAGCACTCGCAACCTCCAAAGCTCCCCAGGGACAAAGCAGGCGAGTTGCTAAGGCAGATCTCCAGGTCTCCTGCCAGGGTGAGGTGCTGCAGCTGGCAGAGGGAGCTGTGGTGTCCCACGGTGTCCCCCGTTCCAGGACACTGCCTGGGATCAGCGGCAGCACAGGGCCAGGGCCTGGCACAGCCCTGGCTTTGCAGGAACAAGCTGATAAAGGCAGGATCCGCCGCCATAAGAGTCCTCCAGCAGCCTTCCCGTTTGTTCTTTAAGGACAGGAGTGACATAATCCTCTCCTAATATCAGCTGAGGGCTCGGGGGAACCAGGGGTGACCCACAAACTGTACCCATGGCAACACTGGGCTCGAGCTGAACTCCCCGGGCTGGCATCCTCTAACCACTGACACTTCTTTGTATTATCTGATCTTTCCCTGATGTCATTTCTGCAGAGACACAGAAAAACAGATTTAATAATATCCACGGCCTTCAGCTTCAGAGTCAACAATCACAGTCACAAACAGATCAGCTATTCTGCCTTCAAGCTTATTATTTGTCACTAACGTGTAATTATTACCAAACAAAACAAAAGACACAGGATATTGCTGCTGTTGCAACAGCAAGTAAGTTAAGCTCCTTTTTCAAACTGAAAAAACCCATCTCTTCTGATGAAAGAAGGCACAAAAGAATAAAAAATTAAAAACTTAAGGAGAGCCAGTGAGTGAATCCTCCAAAATGCATCTGAAAGGATAATCAGAACTTTCATCGGTTCTCACAAAGAAAAACAAACAAAAACCCGTAAAGCAAATGTGACACAGAGGTCTGACCAGCCAATGTCACCTTCCTCATAATTCACTGCCAACCTGAGTAACTTTGAGTTACAATTTCTCTTTCTCGAATAAAGGAGGAGTTATAGTTAATCAAGCTGCAACGGCACCTTATAGATACAATACCAGTAAAACATACCAGATGGGACATCAGGCCCTGGCTAGGAGAAAAGAAGCTTTGGAGTTGTAAAACTCTAGTGCAGTCCTGTCCCTTGAGTTTACAAAACGAAGCTACAGCAGCATCACATGCAGAGCAGGAGGAGGCCCCGAGCAAGGCTTGCTACTCCACACTGAAACGCTGAGCAGGACTTGGATGGCTATTGTATTACTCAAGATTGTAAGCTGGGAAGAACATCATTCACTGAATAGATGATTCCAGCTTTAAAAGGAAATCAAAACTTTTTTAAAAAACCCTCTAAAATCGATGGATTAATCTGCTAAATCCGTACAGGAACCAGGGGAAGGAAATAAGTGAGGGAACAACCATGTAGGAGAGATCAAAAACCACCTAAAGAAAAGAGAACTGAACATCTAAATTCAAGTTCTGCATGTTCACAGGCCAAGCTTTCAACACACCCCTCTCAGAGACGGAGAGCATACAACACACATACTACCAAGATACACTGAGAAGCAGCTTTTGGCAGCAGAACAGTATCTGCAGAACCCAAAACTTAACCGCCGCGAGCTCAAACTTATTAACAGCAACCCCGCATCGCGCCGCGGCGAACATTGGTTTAATTCTTGCTCCTCACAGCCCGGCCGTGCTCTGCGAGAGAAGTTTGCTCATCCCGAAAGCGGGCCCGTTCCGCAGCCCTGCTGGGCTGCCGAGCGGCGATGACTGAGCAGAGGCCTGGAGCCTGGCGCATCCCCGGCTCGCCACACCCAGCGCTCCGCGCCGCGCTCTGCCCGTGCCCATCCTCACCCCGCGCCCCGCCAAGAGCCCGCCGCCGGCCTTATAAAGCCGGCAATACGAGGGACCCGACGGCAGCAGAGCGGGGAAGGACGGGCCGAAAAAGCGGCACGGAAAGTTTCGAGCCGTCCCAAGGAGAAGTGCGGAACCGCTGCGTCGCCCTTGAGCGAAAGCCGCGAGTCCCCGTGCGCGGGAAGCCGGACCCGAAGGGACCCCGAGGGAGCAACGCCGGGCCCCCTCAGAGACCCGGACACACCCCAGCCCCTGCCCCGAGCAACAAAGCCGCGCCCCGGCAGCGCCCGCTCCCTCCGCCGGCTCTCCCGGGAGATGCTCGGGGATGCTTCGGGCGCTCCCTGCGCGGCTCCCGCGGCCCCTGCCCCCTCACGGCCCCTCACGGCCGGCCCCGGCCCCTCAGGCACCGGC
>VXBU01008946.1:149515-173081 GCA_013400315.1 Bombycilla garrulus
GGAATGGAATGGAATGGAATGGAATGGAATGGAATGGAATGGAATGGAATGGAATGGAATGGAATGGAATTCCACAGCTTCCCAGGGCACTGATTAATATGAAACTTCCTTGGTTTAGTTTAAAATCTGACATCTATTCTCTGCTTCCTCGGAGCAACCTCAGGCCGCACTCCCTTTGTCGCCTCCCCACATACTTCACCTGTCCAAATATTCAAAGCATCTCCTTTATCTTTGTTTGTCCCTCTAAAGAAAATAACCTATTTCTCCACTTGCTTTTCCAGATTCCGAGTCCTCCCCATCTCCATCTCCATGTGGCCTGGAAGGGAGGGCGGCATGAACCAACATCCTCGGTGTAAGGCTGACAAAATCTGTGAGACGCCACGGGTGTGTCCGTGCTTGTCCCAGCGGAGGGGGGGATTTTGTTTGGTGGGGTTGGCGGCAGGACAGAAGGTGTTTAGGCAATGGCTCGGCCCTTTCATCAAGCCAGACAGGGAAAGTGGCTGTGGAAAAGGGAAAGGGCCGGGCTCATCTCCCTGAGGAGCCACTCCTGGCCAGCCCCATCAGCCCAGCAGGGCAGGCCGGGCAGCACCGGGGCTGCTCTCAGCGTGGGCCTGACCCGTGCTGCGTGAGTCACCCGCGGGCTCCGGGAGAGCTGGAAAGGGAGAGCTCGGAGTGGGGAAAGCTCGTTTGTCACGGCTCTGAAGGACGCCGGGTGACACGGCCGATGGCAGGGCACCGACAGCACAGGTGTGCAGATAAGCACTAATGAACCGGGCAGCTCTCCTGCGAGAGTCCCTCAGCCCTGCCAGAGCTCGGGACGTGGCTGCCCACGGGGTCTGTCGGGGTCTGTCGGGCTCCGGGCGCTCAGCTGCCACTCCTCACATCCCTCACTTGTGACAGACAGGCAGCACAGCCCACGCAGGGTCACGTCCAGAGTGCCCAGCAGTGCAGCCAGAAAGTAACGAGGCTGAACTCTGTGGAGGAGAAAAACTCACGAAGCAGATCTGGAAAGCGTTTGAGTGGAGCAGGGAATTGCCTCCACACTTGGAGCGGCACCCACAGACTCTCATTTTCAAGATGTTTCAGCTCATTCATTTTTCAAAGTGAACGTCTGTGAGCAACCTGGAGAATTTGAATACTCTTACGAAACAAATGTCTCATCACTCCCCTATCATGGATCAGGGATGCAAGGAGAAGGTAACTATCCAATGAGGCAGGACGCTGCTCCAGAGACAACAAAAGCATTGTGGGTCACTGGCAGACATTTGCCAGCCAGACAGGGCTGTTCTGCTCATCAAAGCTGACTCCAGCACAATGGAAGGCATGGAATTTCAGCCAGGGATCCCTGCCATCCCAGAGACCTGTCAAGGCTCTCTGACTGGTCATGGGATTTGCCTTGCAGCTGGCACACCCCGTGATCTCCTGATCTGGGATCCCTCCCTCAGCTGTAGCCTGGTGTGGGGCCACAGAGGAGGAAGAGGAGGAGGGGGAGGAAGGTGGCTGGGGGCTTCACTGAGGCTGGGACAGTGACTTCCATTGCCAAGAGCCCTGTGGTCCCAGAAAACACAGCTCCTGCTGCTGTCCTGCAGCACAGGTCCTGCTGTGAGTGACCTGGGACACTTCCCACGCACAGCACAGGAACGGGAGCCTGGGACTCCGTGTGTGGGAAAGGAGAACCTGCAGAGGCCTGTCAGGATGCAGTAGATGATGCTTGTTTGCATCGCTCCTTCTCCGAGCAGAGCCTTGTCCTGGGAAGCATGGGGCAGCCTGGCTTTCTGGAGGGCTTCATCCTGCTCCTCTGGAGAGGGCTTTTAGCGTCAGAGCTGGTCTCTTCTCTAGCCTAGGCCTTCATAAGCCGAGCCCAATTATTCTGAGGCAGAAAAATGGAGTCTGTGCTGTAATGACAGAACGAGATGTCCTCAGGAGTCTGCGCGTAGCCTTAAGTTACCTTTTATAAATAGGTTAACAGCTGGAGGGCTCGTGGTTGTTTAAAGGGAAAAGACATACAGGACATGCCCTATATGATATGTTCCATCCTAAGCAATTCTGCCACTCTGCTGATTTATATCTGCAGATTAAAGGATTTGCCTTTCAATCAAATTATTCTCCTCAAACTCCCCTCAAAGTGGGGGGCAGAGGGGATTGTGACATTCTCCGCTCTCCCTGGTGCAGCCACGGGTGTTTTCTTCCTCGCTGTGCGAAACACGCCGCTCCCAAATGACTCCTGATCACTTTGATGGTGATTTGCTATTTCTGTCGTGCTCCCAGTGCACAGGACACTTGGGGGACAGGAGAGGGTGAGAGGTCTTTGGGCCCCGAGGAGCTCCCAGCCCCAGCCAGACGGAGCATGTAACCAGGACTGACAAAAGCTGCCTGATGAGACAGGAGACGACTGTTCTGGGGAAAAGCCATCTGCAAAGAGCCCTCTCCATCAGGCCTGAGGGTCTGCAAGAAGTTTTGTGCAAGTCATACCCTTCACTGACAAGGACAGCGTGTCAGGGACCAGGGCCTGGGCTGGTTTCATTTACTGTTCCTTCTTTGGGTGAGCAGGTACAAAATGAGGCACAGAGAGCAGCAGAGGGGAAAGTTCTGACCACTCAGCTGCAGGCTGGGAGGAGAGGCCCAAGGGTGCTGAGATGAAGGGCCAGAGGATTTCCAGGCTATAACTTACAGAGAGTAGTGGTCCTGCCTTCTAATTCCTCTGTTTTCACATTACAACAGAAAAAAGAATGGAGGCTTTCTGCTGCATCTTCCCTTGGCCATTCAGAGTTTGCTCTGGTTCCATCACATCGTTTCTGACCTCTCCTGAGGTCTCACCGTGTGCTCTTTTCCCTTCCACAGGTGCCCCTCCTGCTTTGGTGACCTCTCCTGAATCTCCAGTGCCCTTGCAGTGCGCTGTGGGAATTGCCTTTGGAAAGACAGCACCAATGTCTCCAAACATTTCCTGCCTCGCTCATCCGTGCTCCAATACTTCCATTACTCATCTTCCTTCCCTCAAATCTCTAACACCTCGTTCCTCTTGCTCCCAGCCTGGGCAGGGGTCAGGACGCTCTACGTACAGTAGTGCCCATGATTTTGGAAATGCCACTTCAGCAACCTGACTCTCACGAAGCTCCCCCAGAGCTGGGGGCACTTTGGCTGCCTGAGGAATTCCCAGGGCCTTTTCTGTTGTTTATTTTCAGTTTGGGCCATTTGCACGCACCCTGGGAAGGACATGCGTGCTGGGAAGGACACGTGTGGTGCTCATCCTGAGCCACTGCTGCTCCCGTCCCGCACACTCAGCACTTCAGGCATGCAAAGCAAGGGCGTGTGGCTTTCATGCAGATGCTGCAGCTTTAAACATGAGCTGCACAGGGAAATTGCATGAAAAACACCTTTTCAGGCTAGAAGCAAGGTGTCTGTGTGGTTTAAAGGCAGTGTCACCTCAGCAGCAAGGACAGCGCTCTGCTCGAGCAGAGAATTCCTGGTCTGGCTGGGAAGGGACCTTGAGGACGATCCCGTTCCACCCCTGCCATGGGGTCTGTCCTGTCTGCTGCCCTTGGAGCAGCTCCGTGGCAAGAAGGAAAGGACAGCTGGGGTGAGGGTGTGACTGCAGAAGCTGGTCCCGAGGAGCACAGTGAAAGCGCAGCACAGGCTGCAGCAGAGCTGCTCCAGTTAGAGCTGAAGCACAGGGTGGCTGACGGCGGAATTAAAAGCTGCCTGGAAATGCCGAAGGACGAAACTCAATCTGTCATCTGATTTAATCACCATGTTGTTAAAGCCGAGCTTTCTGGAAGGGACAACGTAAACACGGGCTCTAGAAGGAGATTTCTTCCCTTGGGACTCCACAACAGACCTGGAGACCCGATTGTGAAATTCCATCATTGCAGGGAGGAAAAGAAATGCCGATAATATCCGAAGCTCGAGCTCAAAGGCCACAAACTGCCATGATTTCTCTACATCTCTTTCTGCTCTTGCTTTTAAAAGACACGAGAGCTGGGGGAAATGACAGCAGCGCTCGGTACTATGGGGGAGAATAATTTAAATTCTTATTCATCTCCCAAAAATGAGCAACTTTAAGGAAGGGGGCGGAGGGGGGAGCGAATGCGCCGCAGTTGCTTGGAATAGGAATACAACTCGTTCACACAAAGCATGGAAAATAATGATAATCCAAGGGGAAAAAAATCTTGGCAGGCTATGAAATTCAGAAAAGGCAGAAAACTAGAAAGTCTGAGCAGTGGCAGAAGCAAAAAGACTGAGAGACAGCCCCTTTCCAGCCTTTTGAGAGATAAAATAGGCTTTGGGGAGAGCAGGCAGGTCTTAGGGTCCAGCAAAGGAGGCTGTTGGCAACTGATCCTAAGTATTATCTTAGCATTTTGATTTTTGCAGCCAAGAGGATATATCACAGAAAACAGCGGGGCAGCAGACAGGCAGGAATTAAGGGAAATTTAGGCCCCCACCTCTGTGAATTGGTTATAACTGGAAGCATCCACCAGCCAAGGATCCAGGCAACCAAACAGCCCAATTCAGCTATTTTCAAGTTTTTGGTAAACTGAATGAATCCCTAATAGCAGCACTCAGCTGTGGAGTGGTGTGTGCATTAAAAAACTGCTTTTAAGGGGAGGAAAACAAACTCTGGAGGAATCAAAGCGCCCCTTGTCCAAACCACTCCCAATTGATCCGATTTGAAGAAGGTTTGTGGCATGAAATGCCACATGAAGTGATGAAGGAATAAGTGCTGAAGACATCAATAAATAGAGGTGTTCAGCTCCAGCATCAGGCACTGAACAGGGAATTGTACAGGCAGAGCAAGCCTGGGAAAAGGCTCCTGGAGAAGGGAAGATGACAGGAGAGTCGTGAAGATCAGAGAGCTCCACGGCAATTAACTGGTGTCAGGGAGAGATGAAGGCGCTGGCGACAGACAAGCAAACCCTCAGGACATCCAGGTGCCACGTGAAAGTGGGGGAGATGGTGGCTGGGGAGCCTGAATGACTCAAGGATCCTTTCCCAAGGTAAAGCCAATCCCCAAAGGTCCTCACACATCCTAATGAAACACCTGGTGCAGTCTCTGCTCAGGAGCAAATCCCCCGGTCCTCGCCCAGCCCTGCGAGCCGCAGACTCACTGAGGGCACCTGGGCTGGACTGAACCTGAAACTGAGGCAACAGGAGAAACTGCGGAGGCAACAGGCAGCTCGGGAAGCTGTGGGGTCATTTAGTGCCCAGACAGACGGGACAAGGTGTTTAAGGTGTCTCGGCACATCCCTGAGGGTCACCTTCAGGCCATTCCTTCCAAGAGGAGCATCCGCAGTCCATGGAAGAGCTGCTGGAGTTCTCCTCCCCGTGGGAGAAGCCTTTGCTGTGTGGAGTTCTTTCCAGGCCCATCACTAAATCACTGATAAAAGCTTTTAGCTAAAATCCGAGCTGAAAACCCTGCGGGCTGTGCTTGTGGCTTCTACGAACCCCGAGTGAACCTGGATGAGGCCAGGACAGCATCCAGATCCTGCTAGGAGAGCACTTGGAAACCTTCACAGTGCTTGATTTCAGGGAGCAGAGAACCTTTTCATCTCTCACTGCAGAGGGAGTTTTGGAAAGGGAATCTGCTTGAAGTCGTGTCCCATGTGGACATCGCTCCCTTTTTTTGTTAACGGATTATTTCTGTCAGAGTTGGCCTCGGAGCAGTTTTCAAAGTCGGTGCATTAATTCTCCTCCCTCTGAGAACAGGCTCCCGTGGCTGTTGTCTCCTCTCCTTGGCCACGGAGTCTTTGGCAGAGAGAATTAGGGATAATCAGTTTGTCACAAGTGTCAGGAACGCGCCGCACAGAGCTTTACACGCTGACAGAGTAGTGCTGGTTGTAACCAGCCCAAGCACTTCCCTAAAATTAGTATCTAAATAAATCCATTCCTTTGGGAGAGCATCTGCTTTGGAATTAAATTATCCCAGATCTGAACGTTAGCAGCATTTTTGCTAAACTCGGGCTGTCACCCTACCAGAGCACGATTAAACATTAAGTCTGCAACGAATTCCTCAGGAAACCTGAGAAGTCAAATGTGAAACCACTGAGAAGAACCAAATGCCTTCAATGTCAAATCGCTGCTTCAGCAAATGGAAGCAGATTTGGGGCACTGGGGGAAGATGCAATTTCTGGGTTGAGAAGATGAGCCACAGCCATAATGAGTGTTTAGCCAAGCCTACATCTGGTTTCAAAACCTTCCCACAGTCATTCCAAATAAGCACTGGTGAGAGAGAGTTATTAAAGAGGGGATGGACTAAGAACAGCCTGAGCATTAATGAATGAGTGCAGCTTTGCAACAGAGCTCGTTAAAAACTCAGGGGAACTGCTCAAGGTTCTCACTCGGGGACGGGGCTCTCGCAAAAGTGGGATGGGAAAAGCAGCTGGAACGAGCCTGTGCTTGGTGGGTCCCAGCAGGGCTCCAGAACCTGAGCTCTGCAGCCTCACAGCACTGCTGCTCCCCAGAACGCCTGGGCTGGAACAGACCCTAGGGATCATCCGGCGCCACCGGGCTCTGTCAGGAGCGCTGGGATGTGACCAAGACATGGGCTCAAGGTGACAGAAGGGCAGCAGTGCCCCTGATTTCACTGCAAAAAGCCAGGAGTGTAATTAGGGCTGCACTGCCCTGTGTTAATTAAAGCCCAGACTCGCTGCCTCCACAAATGCACTCATGTATTTTAGCAGAGGTGACTTTTTTTTATCTTCTGGCTGGGCCAGAGGTGCAAAGCCTTGCTCTTCCTCACCAGCTTTAAACCTTCACCGTGAAATGGGAGACTGATAAAAAAAGAGAAACACTGGAAGAAACTTTCCTTACTTGTTTAGAAACTGAAATTAGAGCATAACAGCCCCAGGTCCTCCGTGGAGCACTGGAAGGGCTGGAGCTGGGGAATCCCAGGGATGGGCACCACAGCAGCCCCTGCAGCTTTCCAGTCCTCTCCTTTCACTGCAGGGATGGTGCCCTGCAGGTAAAATAAATAATTTTTTTCCTTTGCTAATGGTTCTGCTGACAAGGTCCTGCATCAAACTGCCGCCAAGTGGGGCTTTGGTCTGGGAGAAGAGAAGCAACAACAGAATTTGGCAGCATGCTGAGAGACCATTGGAGTAAGGATTGTGTCCAAGGTTTCTCTAGGATGAAACTAAAAGAGAAGAAATCCTGGAGGGTTTGTGATGAAAGAGAAGCTCTTTTGTCTGCACGGCAAACACGCCCCGTTACTGAAGCGCATTAGGATGTGCTTTGTAACCAAATATTACAAATATAGCTATTTATTACCAAATTATCCCGTGGTAATCCCTCAGGGCTTCCCAGCCAGGACACTCTGGCACAGAGAGCAGGAAGATAATCTGTCCTCTGGAAGCTGACAACAGACAGGCTCTATCCAGAGAGGAGAATCAGCCCCACACTGCAGGAATAGCTCAGGAAAAGTAAAGCTGCTCTCAGGGAGGGCTGGAGCACCCACGACCGACTGCTCAGCCCCAAAAAAGGCACGGCTGGGGGGGCTCGGCTGTTTGCTGCCATTCATTTATCACCGAAAAGGCACCGAGCTGAGAACAATCAGCATATTTCCAAACACTGGTGTTCATTAGAATAAAATATTTCCTTTTCTGCCAGGCCAGAGGAGGAAATGGACTCAAACCCCCGAGATGGCACCGTGATGCTGTGCAGAGCTTCACCACAGCCCCCGGGGGGAGCAGCTTCAGCTGAGCCCCGCAGCGGTCCCGTCTGGTTCCAATCTTTCCAGGCCATTAATTCTGCAGCAGTTAGAGCTGCTGAACAAAGAGACAGCGTAAAACAGACATTCTGTGCATAGACATCTCCATAACCATGTGCAGGAGGGGATACTGCCATTGTTTCTTCAGGGAGCCGTGGAACCACGGAACCCCAGAATGGTGTGGGCTGGAAGGGATCCCAAAACTCATCTCCTCCCACCCCCTGCCATGGGTGTGGAAATGAGTGGGCGGTGTTGCTCTCTGTCACCGGCGGGTGGCTGTGGCAGGTCCTGCTCCCGGCTGGTGCAGCGCTGTGTGCCGTGGGAGGTGTGGGGCTGGAGGAACACCACGGGGTGAAACACTGGGGACTCCACGGTCTCTTCCAACTCAGGGTATTCCATGATTTACCTGAGAAACACTCAGGAGCTGCCAAAAAGCACCTTCTGCCCAGTTCATCCACGCCGGCATAAAAACCCCAAAAAAGAACCACGTACCAGTGCTGAAATAACGCCACTGGTACAAGTCTTGCCTGCTGTTATTTCAGTATTGAATTTCTTCTCGCAGGAAGTCAGATGAAACACTCAAGTGCCTCAGGGCACTGATTGTGCTGGGGGGAGAAGATGGGAAATCCTCGTGTCTCCTGGGCTCCTTCAAGTGTTACAGGCCGCACGTCCCTGCACACACAGCCGGGCCGTGCAGCGCTGAACTGTTCTGTTCTTTTCTGCTGGAACAGCTTCTCCTCCTGGGCTGATTAAAATGTCTTGCACTGGCTGCTCCCGGCATCCCGGCCCCGTGACTCCAGCCCCAGGAGAGCAGGGCTGCCCCGGGATCTGCTGCACAGGCAGCTCAGGATGGGCCCGGTCTGCTGCGGAGAGGAGCAGCGCTCACCACAGCGCAGATCCACGGGGAATTCTGGCACAGCCCGGCTCCGCTTGGCCATAACCGAGTTATTTATGAGTGGGTGGGTGTCTACATGCTTCTGTCAACAGCAACATCGTCCCACAGAAAGAACACACTCACAGGACAGGGTGACACGGCTCCGTGACTCACCCGAGCCCTGCGTGCTCCCACCCTGCACACAGAGGTGCCCATCGCCGTGATGCAGAGGGATCCGGAGCTCCAGGCAGGCTCAGCCCATCGGAGCCGGAGCAGTTCTGCAGGGAGAGGGGCTGTGAATGCCCACCCTGCCCCTCAGCCCCCTCTCCCTCCCACGGGCCGGAGGGATCACACAAAGGGCAGCGTGAGCATCCCACAGTGCCCAGCTGGGATGCCAGGAGCACGGGATGCTTTGGGCTGGCCCAGATAGGACGGGGACAGAGGGACACGGCCCTCAGTGATGTGTGGCTGCTCCCCATCTCACGGGCCCAGGACCAGCAGCTCTGCCGGCATCCAGCAAAGCCCAGGCGGAAATTCCCGGAGCGTTTTCCTGTGAGGCACTGCTGGATGTTCCCTTCATCACCCCTGAGCCAAACCGCGGCTTCTCCCTCGGCCTGTCCCCGCTGGGTGCGCGGTGCCGGGCGGGCCCCACGCTCCACGGGAGCGGGTCCCAGCTGCCGGGCGGTTCCCAGCGGCATCGGGGAATTGTTTTCCACGGGCTCCAGCTGCTGTTTGGCAGCGCCCAGAGACACGGGGAGCAGCCCCGCTCCCGCCGAGCCCCGGCCGCAACAATCGCGCCTTTGTCCGCGGGCTCCCGACGTCTTTATTCCCGCTGTCAGCTCTCCAGGCAGGAGACGGTCTCCTAGGCCACGGACACACGTTCGCTGTGCAAACAGCTGCCGCTGCTCCGGGGAATATCCCGCTTTTCCCCGGCTCCTGGCCGAGCAGCTCAGAGCGCTCCCCGCTTGCCTGCCAGCTCCACTGGATGGGCACGGCCCAGGAGCTGGGCTGGAATGCTGGATCAGACCCTGCCCGATGTGAATTTGGGGTGAAATCCCCCGGGAACAGGCCCTGGCTGAGCAGCAGGGACACCCCAAAGCCCTGGCACCCCAAAGCCCCTGGTCGCCGGTGCAGAGTTCCTGAGTCACAGCTCCTGACAAAAATCATGCTGTGAACGACTCCACCGGTCCCAGCAGCACCACAGCCAGCCCAAAGGTCAGCCGGGAGCAGCTGGGAACGGGAACAAACATCCCCAGCAGGATTCAAAGGCATCTGTGCACAGCTGCAGCGTGGGGCTGTGTGTGTGCACGTAACCCGGGCACGGCCGGGCTGGGGGCTCGCTCTGCTGCCCAGCACCGCTCTGGCAGTGCCAGGCAGGGCCCTGAGCGACGGCTCTGCCCGGTGAGCTCTGCTTCCCCGGCCAAGGCAGGAGCAGGCCCCGCTGGAGGTGACAGAGCAGCTCTCCTGTGGGCAGACCCCGCACTTCCTGGGACCCTGGGGATGCCAGGAGGGTTCTCACGAGCACAGCATTCCCCCACGGACCTCGGCGCTCGCCAAACGGGTTCAGTGGGTTTGAGTTCTTTGTCATGCTGCTTCCCAAAGCAGGGCTCTGCTCCTCGGCCTGCGGTGGGTGGTGGCAGAGCTGGGGACCCGCGTGGGCCCAGCTGTGCCTCTGGGACTGCCCAGCCCCGGGAGGAGGAGGATGGTGGGAGCAGGAGGCAGGGCTGAAACAGGGGCAAAGCCCAGCAGTGCTGGCACCTGCTAATTACAGCACTGGCACTGTCACCCACAGCCAGGACTGGGGCTGCTCCCAGGGCACAGCCCAAAACCTGGCACCTCCTCTGCCCTCTCCCAGGGCATGAGACCCTCAGCACAGGCCAGGTCACGGCTCCTTGGGGAACCTCCGCTGATCCATGCCGGGTGGCACAGAGCCCTGATGTCACACGGGTCACCCCCTGGAGCAGCTCCCAGGTGACCTCGGGTGCCAGCCACGCTTCCTAAGCGATCACCAGCTCCAAGGTTCCCCTGTGGGGCTCCCTGAGCTGCCTGGGGCAGGAATCCTGGTGAGGAGGTCACAGGGACGAGCACCACAGAGCCGGGGTTATGCCTTCCCGTGGCACCTGGCAGCGGTTGGCAGGGATTGCCTCTGGGGTGTTTGCACCCACTGATCTCCTCCCCACAGAGCAGCCGCCATCTCCTTTCCCTGCCCTGCTCCATTCCATCTGTGGAGACTCCCAGGATCCAGCCACAGAGCCCCTGCACCACCAAGCTCTCCCCACCAGGGTCCCACCCACCCGTGCCACCAAAGGTGGTGACAGAAGCCACTCCATGTGGACAATCGCACAGTGGAGTGGGAGCTCCAGCAGAGCTCCATCCTGGCTCCATCAGGGGCTGCTCCCCTGGGCTTCTTACCCAGCCCAGCCTCCCGGGTTCCCTGCCCTCCCCGGGGCCGCCATCGGGGTTGTTCCCGTCGTGTGGCCCTGTATTAGCTTCGCCGTGGCCACGTCTGGCACAGGGATGTGCCACAGGCCGGGGGATTTCCCACACAGAGCGAAAGAGAAAGAAGGAAAGGGCACTTGGCCACGTTCCTCTTGGCCTCCTTCCACTGTCTGCTTTTGATGTTGTTCTCCCTTTTTACAGCTCCTCGCTCGCGCCTTGAGCCGCAGCAAGCGCGGAGAGTTCGTCCAACAGCAACAGCAAGGGAGAGCAGCAGACACAGCTCTGGGCCAGTACTCCCCGACCGTGCTGTGCCCCCCAGAGCAGATAAACCCCAAAGCCAGACCCTCCCTGGGTGGATATCTCAGCGCCATCCCCGCTCTGAGGGCGTTCACACACCATCGCCCCGTGGCAGGAGGGAAGCTGAGGGGACAAGCCTGGATGGGACACGGAGGGGGCTGAAGGGCTGCCTGCCCTACACGCACCTGCACTCTGCCCTCCGAGGGAAGGATTTGGGGTGAGGAAAGCCCTGCTGTGCCCGTCCCTCTGCTGGGGGGCTGTCGGCAGTGCGGGATCCGGAGGCGGAGCTGGGACCGCGTCCCTCAGGAAGGAGAGTCCGCTCCCCCTGAGGGAGGAGAGCCCCGCGCTGTGGGGGAACTCCTCGTTCCTTTATGCCGAGCACTGCCCCGTGCCACCCCCCGTGCCTTTGAGCAGCAGCTCCCTGGGCCCAGAGAGCCTCCCAGGGCCGCGGCCCCTCAGAGGAGCCCCCGGCTGAGCACAGGCTGCCCACGGGCGCTGGGACCCGGCCCCGCCGCAGCCGCCCGCAGCACGCCCGGAGCTTGGCTCGACAGCAGATTAGCTTCCTTTCCAGCTTTGCCTGGATTTGGTGACCTCTAACAAGGACCTTCCACCCTGCCTGGCAGCCTCCGCTCCGTGCTCCCGGCAGGGCCTGCCCGGCATCCCTGGGGAGCTGGCACTGTCCCCTCCTGTGCGGTGACAGGGGGCAGCTGTGCCCAAAGGGAGCACAGGGTGAGGGGCCAGGCCATGGCACAGCAGATTCACCCCGTGCAGGAGAGGGGGCCTGGGACTCTGGGTTGTGATGGAGCCCCAGGAACATCCTTGTGTCCACCCAGCCCCTGTCCCACGGAAAGCCACCTGGCAGCCTGGCGCCACCATTTCCAGGAATTTTGGGGCACTGGTGCCCACACAACAGCAGCTCTTCAGGAGCCAGCTTAGTCACACATGGCACTAAAGGCCACTGCCAGGATAAGAAGCCAATGATTTTCTTAATGAAGCAGCTTCTGCACAGCAAAGCCAAGCGAGTCCCCCTCAGAAAACAATCAACTCACTGAGGTACTGCCAAGATTTCATCCGAGGCAATTCCTTCTGTGTCTTCTCTCTCTGCCAAAGCCCTCAGCTTTGGAGAGAGGGAGCTCTCCCAGCCACAGCTGGCAGTGCCACTTGCAAACCTGCAGGAGCATGGCTTGTTGGGGAATTTTAGTGAATTGTACCTGATTCCCAATGCCTGACCAGGGCTCCTCCCCAGCCGTGCTGGGACACAGCTACATCCCTCACCCCACACCCGGCTCCCTGCAGACCAGGGAGTGTGGGACCACGAGCAGAGTTGAGGGAAGTGCAGCTGTGAAGCAGGGACTGCTGCAATAGTTTTGCTCCAGCTGAGTGACCTTGGAAAGGAGTGTCCTGAGCCAGGCCAGGCTCCATCTGCTTTTTCTGGACACAGAGGAGGAGGTAAAACATTCCCATGGAGCAACTGTTGGATTGCAGAGTGGGACTGAGAGATCCTGCCCAGCCCTGGTGGTGCTGAGCCCCTGCAGCTGGACACCAAAGGGCAATTTGGGGCACTCACGTCACTCCCCAGGACTTTTCCTGACTCTCCAGCACACGGCCTCCTCCCACCCCACATCCCCTTCCCAAGGGCAATGGGGGAAATTTGTATCCATCGCTTCTGCTTTAACATTTCATTATCTCCCCCTTCAAGGGATTCAGCTTTGAGGGAAAACAGCAAATTCCATTGTTTTTTTTAACAAGAAAGAATTCCAAGTTTAATCCTCTTGGGAGCAAAAGGATTAACAGCAGATTTTAAGAAACAGGTTTTGAAAAAAAAAAAATAAAAAAAGGCAAGTCGCAATTCTACATAAAGCACATCCATTTCAGTATTTTTTGACATGGGTACAACAGAGTAAACCAGGAAGTTTCCAGGCACGTGGAGCTTCCCGGGAGCACCAGTTTTCATCTGGAAGTTGGTGTGAGGAAGATGGACTTAAGAGCTGGGGCTGAAGTGATCCCCAAACCAGCAGCAAAAGCAGTTTGGGACTGCAGCCCTGCCTCAGCTGGGGGGTCCAATGCAGCTGAGGAAGTTCTGCTTCCCTCACGGATTAATTCCAGCTCCTGCCTTTCCCAGCAGACGGAGCAGTGGCCACAGCCACCCCCCGGGGAAGCGGTGTCAGAGCAGCTCCCCGGCCTCCCTCACAGCTGGGATCTGCTCTGGCACTGGTGCAGGAGAACAACTCACAGGCTCAGAGGCAGCAGTGACAGCGCTGAGAACGCAGGGATCACCCAACTGCTGAGCCCCCCCAGCTCCCAAAACCTCTCCCTCCACCGAAACACCAACTCCTCCAGAACCAACACAAACAGACTGTGAAATAAAACGCTCTGGAGTAAGCAAACGAGGTGAACGTGATGTTTATGAACAATAAACAGTTTGCCCTTAGATGGGCTCCCAAGACTTCCCGCAGCACTCACCCAGGTGGGAATCATGGGATATTTCCCATTTTCCTTCCCCACCACGCTACACAGAACCAAAACCGCAGCTGAGAAAAATAATGACCCCCCAAGTCCCCCCCAGCAGGTCGCCCTGCAGCAGAAACAAGGTTTAAGTACAATCCAGATGATCCAACCGCAGCGGTATTGGCTTCATTTGACTGTATTTAAATAAAATTAAGCATTTAAAACTTAACAGGCACTACAATTCCCTGGCAGTGCTGACACCACCGAGCCCAGCCCCACGAGGCTGTCCCCACCCTCCCGGGGGTGTCACACAACAAGAAGCCACAACATTTTCACGAAGCAACGTAACCAAAAGAATCCCAAGGCAGCTCCCAGCCGGCGTCCGGCTCCCAGGGCCGAGGTCCAGGTGAGCCCAGGGAGGAGAGGGCCCAGGGGAGTGGGAGCACAGGAACACGTGGCTGTCCCCCTGCAGCCCCCAGGCTGGGCAGTCCTTGCAGGTGCCTGCAGCCCTCAGAGCTTCTTGAGCCGACTGTACATCTCCCTCTTGCTCTTCTCCCCAGCCCAGGTGCGGCTCTTGGTGCGGAACCTCTTCAGGTCCTCCTTGAAGTCCTTGTGGTGCATCGGGCGGTAGCTCTGGGGCTCGCAGAAGCTCTGGGGAAACAGGAGCTGGGGTCACCTCAGTGCCACCAGGGCGGTGACCCCCGCACCGCCACAAACAGGGACAGGCCCTCGCTCCTCCAGGCGGACACGCAAAGCCCGGGGATATTCAGGTTACGGCCATCAAACCAAGGGCTTGGCCTATGGGGCTCTCATCCCAAATTTCCCGGCAGACAACACCCAGGCTGAGCTGCTTTAGAGTTCACCTCGGAACAGCACAGACTGGAAGGATGTTCCAGCTCAGCTGGTCAGAGCAGGGTGCTGATCACACCAGGGTTATGGATTCAACGATCACTGCGGGTCCCCTCCCGCTCAGAGCATTCCTTGATCCTCGGGACAGCTCCCGGCTCCCAGGGAGCCACCGCTGGCTTGGCTGTCCCGTGCTGCCACCTTGAGGCCTCGGTCCCCCCCTCCTGGGGACAGCCCAAAGCCCGCTGTCCCTCAGCCCAGGGGAGCCAAAACTGCGGGCAGCACCGTCTGCTGTCAGCTTCAGGTGCTGGGAGAGCCAGCAGCCCACNCACACCAGGGTTATGGATTCAACGATCACTGCGGGTCCCCTCCCGCTCAGAGCATTCCTTGATCCTCGGGACAGCTCCCGGCTCCCAGGGAGCCACCGCTGGCTTGGCTGTCCCGTGCTGCCACCTTGAGGCCTCGGTCCCCCCCTCCTGGGGACAGCCCAAAGCCCGCTGTCCCTCAGCCCAGGGGAGCCAAAATCCCGGGCAGCACCGGCTGCCGTCAGCTCCAAGTGCTGGGAGAGCCAGCAGCCCACAGGGGAGGGCAGCCCCATCCCGCTGGCCGTGGACAGGCCGGGTATCTCCCACCTCCCAAGGCATGGCTGCAAGTGTGGGGGCCTGGGCACCTGAGGCCTGCTGGTGTCAGAGCACCAGGACAGATCCCAGGAGCGCCAGAACCGTGGAAAGGCTGCAGGAGCCAAGTGACAGGAGAAATCCCACCCCTGAAGTGCTGGGAAGAGCTGGGGGTGGGTTTTAGTTTCCCTGTCTCAATTAGAGGCTGCAAACTCCAAGCTCAGGTTTTCAATTTTGCTGGTTTAGGACTGTACAAGACCTCACGTTTCCATTTATTATCCAGCAATTACTGTCAAGCCTTGTCTTCTCCCCTGCTCTGAGCAGGCTGAAATCCTTTCTCTGAGCGACAGCTTGTTCTAAAGGGGCAGAAACCACTTCTGTTTTACTCTTGAGACAAGTGGAAAAGCCCTTCAGCTGTGGCAGGAAGACAGCACTGAGACACAGAACAGGCTGAGCTGCTCTGGGAACAGCCCACAGAAAGAGAGGAGGAGGAAAAACCCCCCAGTCAAATCACTCTGCCCCCAAGAGAAGTTTGAGGAAGAATAAATTAATATTACTGATCTCCTGTTTCTCCTCTGAGTGTGAAAGAGGCCATAGAAAGGCTTGGGCTGGAGGGACCAAACAGATCTTGTTCCATCCCCTTTCCCAGGCTGCTCCAAGTCCCGGCCCACTTGGCTCTGGACACTTCCAGGGATGAGGAACCCACGTTACCCACCTGGCACCTCGAGAAGAAATCCTTGTAGCCCCCCTTGAGCACGTAGAGCTCGGGGTAGTGCAGGTTGGGGTACTCATTGCTCAGCCTGTCCTGCTCCCTCACAAAGCGGCACCTGCAGCGGGGAAAATCCCGCGTCAAATCCCACATCCAACCACCAACTCCCAGACCTTCATCCCAAACCCGCCATTCCTCGATGGAGGAGCTGGAGCTGCCTGCCAGGGAGGGGCTGAGGAGCCCCACAGCCACACTTGAGAGGCTTTTCCCGTCCCCTCTGAACGTTCCGGTGCTCCAGCCCAGGCCCAGCATGGCTCCTCGCCCCCCAGGCCATGACAAATCCTGCCAGAGGTGACAACCCCCACGTGCACAGCAAGTGGGGCCAGCCCAGGCACTGGGAGCGCTCCTGGGGCTCAGGAATCCCTGGCCAGGGAGAAGAACTCACATGCGCGGGCCCCGCTCCGAGGAGAACTCGCAGTGGAACACCACGATGACGCGCTTGTTCTCCGACGGCTGGATCGGCTTCTTCAGCAGGAAATTCTCCACCTCCTCCTCCATGTGGAGGTTTATGGCACCCTGGAAGGGCAGAGTCCGAGCAGTGAGGGGAAGGGAATGGCCACAAACTCATCCCACTTCCTTGGCAGCCAATTCTTCATTTGTGTTTGCTGGAGGAGCTCTGGAAGCCTCTCCCAGCACGGCTCCAAACCCCACCAGGGCACCACAGCCAGTCTGGAACTGGCTCTGTGATTCCTCAGCCAGGGATTCCTCCCCAAAATCCCATCTATCCCTGCCCTCTGGCCGTGGGAAGCCATTCCCTGTGTCCTGTCCCTCCACAGCTCTCCTGGAGCCTCTCCAGGCACTGGCAGGGGCTCTAACACCACAACCAGTCAGGGTGACCCGCTCCTGGTTATGTTTTTACACAGCCATTTCTTCTTTGAAGTCTTAATTGAAATTAAGCTTAACATCCCAATTTTAGCTTCCTGAGCTATGAGGATGCTGGACACCGAGTGTCACATCCTCCTCTGGAACCTCTGCCGCCCTGAGGGCCGCAGAGCAGAACGTCCCCACTTTTGAGGCACCAGTCACTTTGTGACCCACACGAGAGCTCAGTGTCCAAGCCCAGGCAGCAGGTGAGCATGACAGGACCCCAGAGGGGCCCTCAGCAGCAACACATCCGCAGGGCCTTGGATAAAAACCAGTCCCACAGGGATCCAGGTGATGCCAGGCTGCAGCTTCAGACCACCTGCACTGCTCTCATGGGGCCAACGTACCTTGATGTGCCCCCCTTCGTACTCGTAGGGGTATCTGCAGTCAATAATCACACACTGCTTGATGAAGCTCTCAAACTTCCCAGTCAGCACGGACACAATCTGAGAAAAAAAAACCCACGAACACAAAAACCACGGAGTTCAGTTGTCTCAAGCCATCTTTGTGCTGTTCCCCAAACACCACTAAAAGAATTTTTCTGGCTCCCTTGAAGCACTCACCATTTCTGAGTCGATGTATTTTAAATCTTGGTGTTTCCCATCGACAGTGTCAAATAAATAACTCTGGAAGAGAGAGGATTGAGAAGATTCCAGCAGTGAGTCACGTGAGTGGAATCACAGCATCCAGCAGTTCATTCCCTAAGAGATAACTCTGCTGGCTGGAATCTCTGCAGGAGTTGAAACTCCTAAGAATGCTAAAATCAGGCACAGAATTTAGCATTTGGCTCCTACACTAGAGGGATTTTACAGGGTTTTAACCACAAATGGATCACTTTGTGTGTAACCTGGGACATCCCCTTGTCACCAACAGCCTCTCCTGGCTGTTGCAAGATCAAAGAATTGTTCAGGTTGGAAAAGACCCCCCAAGATCAAGTCCAAAGAAGCAAGGCAGGTTTATGAAGGAACAGAAAAGCCTCTAAAAAGAGAAGTGTTTTTCTGGGCTGGTTTGAGACACCCCCACCACGAGAGGCCCTTGAAACACTTCATCCAAGCCTTGGAATCTCTGGAATTACCTTGGAGAAGTCCCCGATAAGGTCTCTCTGGTCACTGTCCAAAATGCTCTCGATCTCTGCTGTGGAGGGCTGGGTCCTCACCAGCTTCAGACTCTGCAGGACACAGGTCAGAGATCCATGAGCACCGAGGGCACACACGTCCCATTCCCTGTTTCCCACAGCCTGGGGTGATTTCCCAAGCCCTGAACTGCCCCCTCAGCTTCAGGAGTGTGGAACTGCTCCCAGCAACCTTCACCAACCAGACCCCAACTCTGCATCTCCCCCCATCAATTCTGTGTCACAAACTGGATGCGGAGCCACCAACCGTGGAGTCCTCGGAAGTTCCGGGCAGGCTTTTCCTCTTCTTGCTTTTCCCTGGAGAATTCTCCTCCTGGGACCTCTCCGCCCTTTTCTGGGTGGTTCTCCCTGCGATGCCTGACATGGACGAAGAGCCAAACAAGCGGCACCGCTTGGTCTGCGAGGGAGGAGAGGAGTTGAGTTGTCCAGCAAAGATTTGTAAAAGAAAATAAACACCACTCAGGCTTTCAGATTATTCCAAACTTGGCCTTATTTAAGGCACCACCACTGCAGAGCAACAGGGGGCTGTTAATCCGAATTATCCAGGCTTTACGTTTCCAGTAACACTTGTTACTGGGGGAGCTTGGAGCACCATGAGCAAGATAAAGAGCCAGCCAAGAGCTCTACACCAATTAGCAGCCAATCTATCAGCAGATGAAGGAGCTTTCTGCTGGAGTCTAAACTGCTTCCCCAGCCTGTTATCAGAGGATCAGGTTACAGAATTCCAGGTGAGAGTCCCTGCAGAGTGAATTCCAGATATACCATGGTTCTGATAAGGGAAGTGAAGATCTCCTCACGTTTATGAAGTGCAAGCAGAAATGCTACGCCTATAAACGCCAATTGTTCCCACTGATGAAGGTGAACTGCCCAGAGATAAGGGGGCTGTGCCAGGGCTTGTTCTGAGGGACGCAGGACACACTGGGGGCACTTGTCCCAGCTGCCAGGGCTGTCCCTGTCCCTGGGTGGGGACACTCACCCGACTGTCCGCTCTCCTCATGACCAGCGGCGCCGTCCAGAGGCTGGACACGTCCGAGGGCATCTCCTCGTCGTTCTGGGAACAGAGGGAAGCTCAAGGTCACCACCTCACCACTGCAGCTACAGCTCCTGCACGGCTCAGAACATTCCAGCTGCCAGAGCAGCTTCAGGGATTTAACTCCGTTACCAGTCCAGTTCTTAAGGAAATAATGGAACTGAGCTGAGCCACGCTGGAGAAGGTGAGTTTATCAATTCGCTGATTGATTAACAAAGATGGGCCTCCAGGGCTTTAAGCACTTCAAATTCCCTTGGAAACAGTCTTGTATTTAGAGTGGCTCAAAGTAATCACCACCTCTGACATTTTTCAGCAAGTTTCTAAAGAAAAATGCCAGCTGCTCAAATAATTCCTTCAGTTCTCAAACTACAAATAATTCATTTGTTCACACCCCAAACAAATCCCGCTGGCTGCACTAGGAAAGAGCACTTATAAGATAAAGACACCCCAGTGTGAGCTAGAAAAGATGATGAGAACTAATTAGTTTCCTTGTGGGAGATGCCCAAGGGTGGAACTGGGTAGGCTTTAAGGTCCCTTCCAGCCCAGAGCAGTCTGGGATTCTGCGAGTCCCAAAAACCTAGCGTGGTGCAGTTAGAGCACGCTGCCTGCAGCCAGAGCACATCAGACACGCAGAGCTGAGTGGGGATCTCAGCCCATCCCCTCTGCACACACCTTCAAGTCCTGGTCATCCAGCAGCTCCAGGAAGCCATCGTCATCCTCGCTCTCCGACGAGGGCAGGGACTGCTGCTGCAGGAAGGCTGCCCCGGAGTTCTCCTGCTCCGCCGAGGCCGCTTCCCCCACGGACAGCTGAGAAGAGACGGAGGGAGTTGGAACAGCATTCCCCCTGCTCCCTGCAGGAGCTGCAGCCACGGCTCTCGGCACTACAGGGAACGCCGTGGTTATTCCCAGCCTGAGCTGCAGCACCAGCAGGGATCAGCTGCATCCAGGGGGCAGAGACAGCGCTCGGCCCCCCAGCTCTGCTTCTGTACAAGGACTTTCCAGCTGCTTTTTCTAATCCAGCTGCATTTACACAGATGGGTTTTCTGTCCCCAGTGCACCTGCCTGAACATTTGGTACCAACTTTACTGATCATTGCAATCCCACATCGGCTGAGCAGAACCCCAGCTCTGTGCTGACTCATCCTTCCCAGAACAATGTTTCAAACTTCTCATGAGCCAAAGGTGAGAGGAATTTTCTTATCTGGCAGATAAGTAAGTTTTTCTGGTTGGCACCTGACTGACATCACCACTTGGAAACCCTGATATGGTTATTTTGGTCCCAGAGAGTTGGGTGGGAATTAGTTGAAAAGGACCAACTACCTGAGCTGGAGATGAATTCTGCCTTGCTGCAGGAACACCCCTTCCATCATGGAAGGCACGAGAAGCTGGTTTGGTTGGCTTCTTAAACTCAAATGATTCCTGAAATAAAAAAAACAGCAAAATTATCATTTTACCTAAATTACAAACTGTGTTAAGTTGCTTGGATCCTTTCATCTTTTCAATTCTTCTAAACTGCCTGACATTTTGGGTTTAAGCTCCCTGCTGCCAACAGGAACAGCCTGAATGTGAGTGTTTTCAAATTGAAGATGTTACAGGAGCGTTTCACCTACCACAATCCAGCATTTATGCTCTTGGCATCACCTACGGGCTTCAGGGCTTTTCTATTTCTGTCAGTCAACTCTCTGTCAGAATAAACGATTCCTGGAGGCAGCCAAGGCTGTGTCCTGACACCTCATCCCCCACAGACCCAGGACCCTGAACCCAAGAGGAACCAGGGCTCCCCATGGCAGCAGTGGGGTGACCTCCCCAAACCCCCTCTGGGGACAGCTCTTGTCCAGAGCCAGCAGCGGGAACAGAATTTCCTTTGCCACAGCCAGGAAGGCGTCGGGGTCAGCGGCATGAACGCAAAACTGGGCCAAGTCTTGCCAATTTTTATTAACCCCCCAGGAGGCTGCAGCCACTCCAATCACAGCTGCACGTTCCCTTCAGAAAAATACTCAGCTAAAGGTGGTTGTGCCTGAAGAACAGCCTGGCAGGGGAGTAAGTGAAGCCCTTCCCATCACATTCCCTGTGCAGGGATCGCCACAGGAAGCAGCACCTACATTTTCCTTATTTTCATCCTGTTCCAAAGGCTGGAAAGCATCCGTGTCCAGAGAGTCAGAGTGGTTCCTCTTCAGAGCAGGGCTGGAGCCCAGCAGGCTTTGCTGCAACACAGAAGGCACAGCTCAGGACCATGCACGAGCACATTTCAAGCACTAAAGGCGTCCATCAAGACTGGAAAGTCTCTGACTACAAATTTGCAGGAGTCCTCTGCTGACATCTTGGTGCAGGGACCAAAACGCTCCAGTGATGGAGCCACGGCACAGAAATTTCACACTAAATTAAGTGAGATTGGGAATTTACAAACTGCAGTTTTGACATTAAGCAGCCCAGCAGCTAGTGTTGAAGCCAGAAAATTAACAAGTGTTCAACTAAGTGTATTCAACCAAAACCATGCTAAATCCTTTGACGTATATAAAACATCAATCCCACTCTCACTTACTGGAAGGGAATAGATTCTTCTGAAAGGTATTCGAAGGCTGCAATGAAAAAAAGAACCAAAATTTATTTCAAGAGCTTGCTTTAAAAGGCAGTGACATGAATAGAAATCATCCCCCAATTCCATAATCTAAAAGATACACTGAGGACGAATTTAAAATAGAATTATACTTACTTCAGCCTGCTGGATTTGATTGCTTTCTCAAACCTAAAAGTAAAAGATTCGAAGGTTGGACTTGAAGGCCTGGGAGGTCTTTCCCAAACCAAATGATTCTGTGGTCCTTAAGGCACAGACTTCAACCAAATGTTTAAAAAAATGCAATTTAGACAGGCCTTGGTGCAGCCTGCAGGAGAGGGGCAGCAGGGAAGCCCCAGCACAGGTGTGCCAGCAGAGGAAAACCCTGCCCAGGTTTGTAAAACACAGGGGAACTCACGCGTCCTCCATGGTCTCCTGTGAGGTCGTGGGGCCGGGAGAATCCAAAGCCAAACCTGCAGAGGAGACACAGATTTCCCACTGATTAGCATCCAGGGATTCCCACAGAAACACCCAGGAAATTCACCTGGAAAGCCCCATCTGCAGCCTCGCCTCGGCGCAGAATAAATAAAAGTTACGGCCACTCCCCACCGTGGGGTTTGACTGCGCCAGTGCTTGGGGAAAAACGGGGATAATCAAAAACAGCCCCCCAAAAACAGCCCTGCCTGGGCTGTCACATGGAACACAGCGCTGGCACTCAGCATGGAATGCTCTATTTACCCTCTCACACACACCTTAATTAACAATTTAGTCCTTTAGAATTTTTTAAGCCTTTTTTTTTTCCTCAGTTATACCTTTTCCTATGAAGAAATTTTGGGCTCATTCCAAAAAAATAAGCAGTCAAAAGGCCCTTCTGAATGTCCTGGAATTAACAGGAAGCACTTCAGAAGCACAAACTAAGCACAGCTTTACAGCACCACAGCATTTGGGCACACACACATCCAAAGTCACTCCAAAATGGATTTCTGAGGAGCCACAGAAAGTGAGGATTCAGCAAGGCCCGTTGCTCTGTGGTTTGTGAGCTGTATTCATGTTTTAGCGCTTCATAAAACTCTTTTTTAGGCTGAAAGTGCTCTCAAAATGGGGCATAAATCCGGGTGGAAACAGTGATTTCCCTGAGCTGGAGCAATGGAGCACCAGAGGGAATCTATAAGTTATGGGGTGAGAGCTTATTTCATTTTCACTGAGGAAACACCTCGTGTGACAAACAGGAAATCCTCCCAGGAAGTACCAGAACTGGGGGGGTTTCAGATCATCACCCAGCTCTTGGTAACAGGAAAACACAGGACAGAGCCACTCACCGGCACAGTTTGGGTTTAAAGAGAGAAAACACACTGAGGACTTGCTTTCCCTCCCTACTGCTCACAGTCTCCAGGAAAATTAAAGCAAAAAAAAAAAAAAATAAAAACCAACCCAAAAACATCCACAGTCCAAACCATGAGGTGCAGAGGCTTCCTGAGGGATTTTCCACCTGCCTCCCTCCTTCCAAGAGCAGGGGAATGACAGGGGGCTGCAGGCAGGGATAGTTCTCTCTCCAAACCCTGGGTGCCAGGTAAGAGTGCATTGCTTTCCAATTATTATTATTTATTAATTAAGGAAGCCCCACCTGAGTCTGTGGACTCCGAAGACGCCGATCTGTGTAACCCATTTTTGGTTCCCATGTCTTGGTCCAGGTTTTCATGCGGCCTGGAAAGGAAATTTGGGATTTGTTTCAGAAGCAAGAAAAGAAATACAACACTGCAGGTAGGCACAGCACAGGCGGGCATCACCTGGATTTCTGTCAGAGCCCAGTTATCCTTCCTGGAACTGCAACCACCTCTTTGGCAGCCACTCCTTTAATTCAGGCTTTGCAAGGAGAAAATTGCCAAATTTCTGATTCAAACCCATTTTGATAAATACTTACCTCTCAAATTTTGCTTTATCTGCTAAACCTCAGTGCTGAGAGAGAAGAAAATCATATGGAGCCCCACATGGTTAATT
>VXBU01008958.1:0-38822 GCA_013400315.1 Bombycilla garrulus
GTGTTAAGAGAAAAAAAAACCCAGCAAAAATATTTAAAAGGAATTCTGTAACGTTTAAAAATATTTCCAAAATTTTTTAAAAATTTAAATTTTACAGAATATTTTAAAGAAACAGAACATTGAAGAGCAGTCTTAGTCACAAATACTTTAAACTGAAGCAGTACTACATGGCAGATTAGCATTCTGTTATGATTTAAAATCTGGTTTGTCAATTAATTTCAGTGGGTAAAATAAGCCCTATATTTGTGTTATTGCACTCAAATTACTGATCTGAAAGCCTTTGCTAATAAAACTGGATCTCCTAAAACACATTGCTGATTCTTTACAGCACAAGCATGCTGAATACAGTGTTTCAATTTAAGCACCACAAAAAGAACTTCACAATGCCAGTCGAAGTTGGCTTCTCAAAGACTGGTAGGGGTGGAATATAAACAGAGTAACTCCACTGAAGAACACTGAGTTTAGACTCACGAGTTTATGAAATACCTTAAAAGAAACTTTAAGATTACAAATAGCTCAGAGGTTGTGCTGTACAATACAATACCACTACCATTGAAACTATTCAGTTTACCATATAATCTTGTAACACTTAGAAACAAACTCCTACATATCCTATTCCAAAACTGGGGACTAAAACACTCATAAAACCTTAATTACAAAACCTCTTATTTTTGCCATTATAACTAACTTTTACCTTAAATAAAATCCCATCTTACTTCTTACTATTAAGAAAATGCATTCATTTCCTAGGCCACGTCTGTAGAAGATGAAATTATAAAACCTGGTTTTGTACATAAAGTACTTTCTCAGTCTGATCACAACCATCTAGAAGTACAATTCTGTTTTATTCACATCAGTCTGAGAAAACACTGGAAGGTTATTATTGCAGGCAACTGTATCTGATTTCTGTGTATAAAACCTTGAGTCATTCATCAGATCAACTACAACCATTTAGCACAGACATTTCTCAATAATAAAAACACACAGATGATCTTTCCAATACATACAGTTTTCCTTATTTTCTTTGTATAGTAAAAAATTATGGAATTACTGTGGTCATTGAAACAAGATGAAGTAGAACCAGTTCTGCTCATACCATGCTACAGCACTTGCAACTCAGAACTTGAAATCTTGATTTTTGATAATTTAGGGTAAATGCTCCATTTGTATTACAATAACAGCATAAAATTACTGCAGCATAACACAAAATTTAATGGGCCATTAAAGCTAGAAAATGCTTCATACATTACCTCATCAGTCAGCTTGTCTATTCTGTACAAGTTGGGATGTATCATCTTCATCAAATGAACAAGAGGCTGGCTCTTCATCTGGCACATTGCATAGACACGATCGTCCAAGCGTGTGCTTGTGCCTGTTCTGAAGGCTTTCTGCAAGAGAACATTACTACTCAAACAAATCCTGTATTTTATGCGCAAGAGCGCATTTCAGACTTTTTAAAGTGTCAAACAAAGGTGGCAAAGCTTTTGTGAAGAAATGTATCTTATTGGTAGAATCTTAATCATAGAGCTTGAGCAAAATGTTTAAAACATAATCTAGTCACTCCTTACTGATGAAGGAGAATAAATTTCTCCCTCAGTTTGTCTAAAATTTGCATGCAGCTAGGCCAGCATTTCTCATTTTTATTCTTGACAAGTGACACTGGCCTGTGAATCTCACCAATGCAGCTATCACAGGAAAGATACAAGACAAGCAGAGCCCAGGCAAGGTACATATGTGCACAAGATCAACTCTGCATTTACAGTAGTAAGAATTCCATGTTAAGGAAAACTGTGGAAGGGAAACATACTTTCATGTTTTCTAGGAGAAACTAGACTCTCATGGGATAAAATTTACTTTTTAACTCTCTCCTACTGAATTTTTCAGATCTCCTCTAGAAGCAACTGCTACACAATTGCTATGAGAAGCAACACAATGAAGTAAACATCATATTCTAACTCAATGGAGAACAATCCTATAATCAAAGCTCATATTCACTTCTACAACAAAGCTAAGGATATCACTCCTTGGCTGCCACAAGCATTTTGATTTTGGTTTCTCTATATTCCAGGTTTTATTATTGTTAATGAAGATAATAAAAAACCCAAACCTAAACAACTTTTCCCAGCCACTCTTATTTCTGTCGTTCACACAGATCTTGATAATAAATGGTCTGCTTTTTCCCACCATTAACTGCATTTGTTATGCAAGTATCAAAAAATCGTAATCAGTATATTAGAGACTGAAGTAATCACTGAGCCAAAGGAAATAAATTATTAGGCTTAGATCTCTTCCAAGACTTATATAAAGATTTATTCATCATAACAGAACCAAGAACTGTCAGACATGAAAACTTTTAAGTAATAAGATTTATTCATAACAAAACCCTGCAGGAAGTTCTCTAAGTATCATGTTCAGTAATCCAAAGAAAGATATCATTAAAAAGTAATAAAAAAAAGTAGCAACTACTTCTGTGTGAACTTTCAACTATATCACTTGAGTTTCTATAATAAATGTCACCATATCTCCATGGAAACTAATTTCTTTTCTTGAAACTTTAAAGTACAAAAAATATGTATTAGAAAATACTTGTTTCATCCTTCATAAAATAAAAATGAAGAAGTACTAATAAGCAGTTTCCAACATCCTTTATGGACTACACTAAGAAGCTGCCAAAATCTGAGAAATGCTAATTTTAAATTATGTATTTATTTTCATTGTAAAGCAATATAGGGCAAAACATAAGAAATTCAAAATCAAGTAAGCTAATAAATGGTTCAGACATTAACAATTTAAAATAAGCTACTACGGTCATATTCTACAATTAAGTCCAGTCAGCAAAAAGATAGTAATCCAATTTCCATAATTTTAGAGAAGTGCAGACATTGCTTGATCTAGAACTGAAGAATTCCACAAATGGAACAATGAACTAAACATCAAACAGTAATCCACTAGATCATACATACCTGTTTGAGAAGAGCCAAAATATAGAGGGGGAAGAGCTTGAGGGAATTTGGTGCTATCAGCATGGACTGCTGCAGATTTGATGCAGTTGACATGTATGCTGCCAAGGAGTCCACCACGGCATTGACCAAGGCATCTCTTGCATCTGCAAGGCTGGATGAAACCGAGCGATCCACAGCTGGGGGGTTGGGAGGAGGGGAGAAGTTACTAGACATGGCCTCACTCGTTCCCTGGAATTTTGAAACTTCTGCTTGCGCTTCTGGATTATGTTTTAAGACTAAAATATCCCCCAAACCACATCCGCAGTCCTAATTATCCTTAGGAGCAAATTAGATGACTGTCCATACAGACAGTCACTTTTACAATGCTTAAAAATATAGTGTAGCTAATTTTGGCTCCCCAATTTGTACTCTAGGAGAATTACAAGAAAATTTTAAAGCAATCATACATAGTGAAGTCTAAATATAAATTTAAACCTTATACAAACAACTTAGTTATTGTTGAAATGCTGTTGCCCTATCTCCAAGATAAGATTTGCAGCAACTATTTTTTTTTTCCCTCACACAAGAAATTTATTCCATTACTTCAGTGGCATAACTGTGATTACTGTAAATGCAGCTTCATCTTTCTCTGCTGAGCAAGGGCTGCAAATCCTTTGGTTGGAGGAAGCCACCTGCTGGACTGAATGTGCATTTAACAGGAGATCACAGAATGGTTTGGGTTGGAAGGGACCTTAAAAGATCATCTAATTCCAATCCCAGAAGACACAGAATTACAATTTACTTCTTCTAACTGATTTCAATATTAATATACAATATAGCACATGCAAAAATGCTGCACAGAGTCATACACATTTAACAGGAGAGATCAGTCTACGAAATAGCAAACTATGACCCACAATTAAGGGATAAGTAAGAATCCTCAACCCTGCAACAACAGAAGGATAGAAAACCAGTATCTCAGATACAGTGTTGTCAGAAATTCCCTTTTGGTCTCCAGCAACTCACTAAACTGAACCACTTTTTCTTAAGTAATCCTAGAATGCTGAAGTTTCAGTGAACGACAACAATGATGATACAAAAATGAGAGTTTTAATCTAAATGAGTTATGATTCTTTGTCCTTTACTAAATAACCACCAGCGAACAAAATAAGAAGGGTCCTTTTAAAAGACTAAAGCCAACTAAGTGTTCAGAACAAGGAGTATTTCAGTTCACAGCTTCAGAATAAATTTGGTTTTGTCATCTTTTGCATTCACAGGCTTCAGTGTGCTGCACTCCAACCTTTTTTAGTAATATCCAGGCTTTGGTCACTACTTCATTTAAACAGCTGGCAAAATTAGGAACATGCAAAAAAAAAACTATGTCCTCCTGGTCTGTACTCACCCATGTTTGCTAAGAGGCACACAACTGCTTGTACATCTGCTCCTGCATACACATCAGTCAGGGAACTCACTACGGGCAAGCAAAGTGTGTGCACTCGAATCCGACGCTCACCTAAGAGATATTAGAGGAAATCATTATGCATTATCTCCTGGAATAAGTAAATACATTCAGTCATTACAGCATCTCCTCCCTTCTAAGATGCACCTATTCTAGAAAACATACCATTCCAGAAATTGCTGCAACACTGTCTCCCACTCCTCCCACATTCCCAATCCTGTGAGACTCCCACAGTCTCAACCTGTTCAAATTCTGCTTTAAAGCAGCACAAATTGATAACACAAACTAGCAACAGCCACGCAAAGGTTCTTTGTTCCTATAGATGAAATACACTGATATCCATCCCAAAATTTTGTGGCATCTTCACCATAGAAATTAGCTGCTATTCTTTATGCTCACTCAGTGTAGTAATTGTAGCTTGCTCCAATCCATCACAGGTCTATGTATTTGGATAAAGTGCCTGCCAAACATGTTACTGCTTGTAACAATGGCCAGACTTTTACTTAGAAGAGTCTTGGTGAATCAGCACTATGTCAGGTGCAGATGAAATTTTCACATTAAAACAGTGTTTATAAGGATTTGCATTATGTTAGTAACTGCCAAGTAGGCTGACTACCTTACTAGCTCTGACAAGATTCTTTTAGGGGATAGAGCACAACAAAAGGCTGTGGAACTAACTTTTAAAACATTCCATCATAAGAAGAAACAAAAAGCCCACAGACCATTTAATTTGAAGTTATTTACCTTTACTGGAAGTATACAGAAGAGCTGTTTGGAAACAAACCAAAGAGGTGTCAGTCAGACTTTCCTCTATGGACATTTGTACTGCAAATCCAGCATCAGGATTGACATTGGCAAGGGACAGTAAATCAGTAGATCGTACAAAAAAATTCCCATGGAAAGTGTGTATTGAGAGACCTAGAAGCAGATTAAATAATTCAAAGTGAGGTTAAAAAAGCATGGAAAACTCTCACCAATAACTAAAATCCCAGCTCTCAAGCTAAGGTTGAAAAAACCAGTAAAAAATCTATCATGTAGAACCAATTACATGAATCATTAGACATTTCAGCACGATCCTGGAGAGTTCATGTTCAATTCTGAACACTCCAAAATGAATGATGCCCTTACAGTACATGTCAACCTACAGTGTGATGGTACCATCAACTAAAAAAACAAAACGAAAAATCAAACACCAAAAACCAACTTAACACAAAGCAGATAACTCTTTTACTCTTCAAAGAAAGAAAAATAGCATTCAATTTCATGTTGCTGAAGCCTAAGCACATTCAAAATGATTGCTAACACATTTACACCAACTGTTCCACATGAATCAGTATTTAGGACACACCTTTTGTACATCTTATGCGCATAACTGCTTCGAACCCAATCTTCCTTGTAAGGTATCTTTTCAGGTCTTTTTGCAACTTTTCAGCCTGAGTAGGATTATGGCTGCGATGGAAGGATGGATAGTAATAGATGCATCCGGCAGAATACTTGGACATGCAAGCTGTGAAGGAAGGAAAGATACAGTTAAGAAGTAAAACTGTAACATGAAACCAGGACATAAAAATTATGTCCAGACTTCCACAAGCCATATCAATAGTCATCTTCTCAATATCACCCACATCAGTAAGACAATGACAATTGTCCCAGACCCAGGCCAGTGAAGACAGAAATTAATCACCCCAACACATGACCTAATTATACACCAAGCTCAATAAGCATCCTATATTTGGCAGCTAAGATTGAAGTGCTTGCAGAAATCTCTAATAGTGTAGAAGCAAAATTAAGTGTATGTACAAGAGACAAATCTTGGATAATTATCAAAAGATGAAAACTCTGTTCTACCCCTAAATTAAACTTCATTTATTCCTTGTCACTTTTCTATTTCCTGTTCTTAAACAGGAGAATACTTCTCATTTAAAACCTTGAAATACTAGAATAAACTGTCTGATACTAACAATGTAATACTTCTGTTCTTCCATCAACTTCAAGGTCAATTTGTTTGCAACATGAGCTGCAATTACAGAAGTGCTAAAATATTTACATGACTCAAGAATTCCTGAGGTAGCCTGTGCTTCTGAAGAGAGACAACAGTGCAGAAAGAGGGAATCAGGTATTCCTTACCAAGAGAAGCTAGATCAGAATATTGTGAACTCAAGAGAAATAAATCCACAGCAGTCTGCTGGCCGGAGCAGTCCAGTGCCAACTTCTTATAAAAGTCTGTTGCTGGACCAAGATGCTGGACCACCTTTAGTAAATAAATCATACAGGGAGGAGTTATGACAACAATCCTGCTTTTTAGACTTCATAGAACAAGAGACATACTATTCAGCAGCATTTGAGTAACTGAGTCACAAATATATGCAGCCTCTTTTGCTTGCCAAGAAAAATTATGGACCAAAGGCCAAAGACAGCTCATGCGCTTCAGTAATACCACACATACACGTATAAAGTAGTGATATTGCATGCATAAACACAGAAATAATTAAAATTAATTGCTATAAATGAAGACCAAACGATTGATCTGCAGAACTGTGCAAGTCAGAAAGACACGGCCAGTCCTTAGTCTTTTGAAATGAGTAGTATGGGAAGTTTTTTACCTTTGTGCTTGACCTCTGATTGGGATCCTCCCTGGAATGCAAAAGCCCAGCTCCCAAAGACGGTAACTGAGTTTGAAACACAGAGATCCGACCACCCGTTGGAGACATCAGTTTAAATGCAGCCTGAAGAGCAGGGCCCAGCGCACTGTGTGTTTCTCTTGTATTGGTGAACATATTTGGCAATGCATTCAATAGATCTTTTATCAGCTGCAAAACAGATTGAAAGGTGGTTTATGAGATTCTGCAAGCTTGAGAATTTCTGCTGTTTCTAAAAAGCTGTACTGCCATGACTGACTGAAGTGGCAGAATCGGTACCAAATATTTTCAGTTTAGTTTTAACACACTAAGGAAAACAAAGTTGTAATTTTAACAGCTATGATGTATCAATGAAACAACATGCAATACTTCCATAATGGAAAATTGTAACTTCATATTATGAAGTTTAAGTTTGAATTCAAAGTTTAACAGAAACATCTGTTTTGAATACCTAACACCTTAAATTTAATTATGTATTTTTGAGCAATCATACCTCTTTGCTTTCATGGAGATTTACAAGTAAACTATCTGGTGTAGGTAGGAAAATATCTGTGAAGAGAATAGAAAAAAAATTATTAAAGAAAAAAACCCACTAAAATAAAACAAAACATTTCCTTGCCCACTGCTATGGACACCATGAAACAGTCTACTTTTCTAATATGTGTGTTACAGCTAAATATTCTTTGCAGATAAGTAAATTATATGCAGATACACTTGTGTTAGAGAGTAATACAGTCTATACAAAGCTTGTCTGATTCAAAGCAAAATTAACTATTGAATTTCACATTTTAAACATCACCTACTCTGTAGTTAGTGCAAGACTATTTTTCAAAAAAAAATATTTTCATTCAGTAACATTGACTTATACCAAATAGTTGAGAGATTCTAACCCTTGTTCTGAGAAAAAAACCTAAATAATAGATTCTCAAAAATTCAGCTTCCATTTTCTTTATACTTACCATCAATATCTGAGACAATCAGCATCTGAGGCTGTGATAAACCTTCTTGCAAGTTGTAAAACTGAACAGTGCTGTCAAACGTTATGAACCCTATTCTTGTTCTTGAATCTCCAGGCAGCCTGAAGCATTAAAAAATAAACTATTAAGCCCTTAATCTCTCTCTCAAGACATATAAGTACTCAGGGCTCCTGCTGATGTTAGCAGAAACTCAGCTCATATGTAAAAAAGTGAAGGGAGAACCTAACAAGGGAGATCTGAAACATGAATACTACAAATATTTCTTCAACATTTTCTGAAAATCTGGGGTAATGGTACAGTTTATAAGATCAAGTGTTAGAGATAAGCACTCACTAATATACTGACACTTTGTTCCACAAGAGAACTTAATAAATTCATTTAAATATTCCAATGACACATAAAAGAAGGCAGCCTTCTCAGTTCTTTAATAGAAAACAGTGCGTTCTGCTCTTTTCTAATTCCAAACCCCCATTTACTAATGTAGTTACAGAGCACTTGTAGCTCTAAACCAAAATCCAATGTCTCTACAAAGCAACATATCTATTTCCCATGTGGATGGTATAAGACAAAATTAAAGACTACATGGGATTTCTCAAGTAAAATATAAAAAACATCATGAAGTGCTGAAAACCATGACAGTGACTAAGAGCAACAGAGGCAAATATTGCTACCATCTGGGTATATAACTGAAGTGGATGCACTGATTTTCCTGTGGACTTTGCATAGGATTTTATGAATTTTCCTACAATAATAAAGCATGTTTCTGAGATTCTGTTGATAAAATAGCTGTAAAAATACTGAACAAAGAAAGACTGAACCAAAACATGGCAGTAAAGATTTTTAATGTATACGTTGGCTTCTTCATCAGAAAACCAAGTTTGCCAAGAAAAACAAGTAGAAATGAATTTTCAAGGCAAGACTTCCAAAGGAGTAGCTGGCAAAATGCATGAACACGGTGAAGCTCATTAACCCTCACTAAAATGCTCCAGGAACAACTCCATACATGCTGTCCCAGTGCAAAAATAAAAACATAGAAATTGGCACAGGGTAACTGTGATCTGAAAAAAACAAATTGACAACGCAGTTCACTTAGGCAGTCTAACTCTCATGTAAGTGTTCCAGTTTACAGCACCTCAGACCTTTTAGCACAAGAACCAGGTAATTTAACCTCCATAATTGATTATTTTTGTGGGTCTTGGCCAGGGGGAAGAATGCAATTTAAAATCTTTGTACAATCAACATGTTGTTAGAATTTACAGCTAAATATTCCTTGCAGATAAGTAATTAAATTATATGCAGATACTTATGAAGGCAAGAAATTCCAGGCAACAGAACTACTGCACTTTAGGGACAGAATGTATAGACACTTTGAAATTTCCTTCAAAATCTTCAGTTACAATTTTTGACAACAACGTGTTAGCTGATTTGAAAAGGTTACTTATACTCTTACTTGTCAAGGTTTTCCAGCAATGACTGGCAGAGTATTGTCAAGTATCCAGCCTCCACTGCATTATGAGACACATCTAAAACAAATAAATATACCGCAGGCTGAGGAGGACGAAGCTACAAAGTAAAAAAAAATAAAAACACTCAAAAATCATATTCAAAGAAATATTAAAAGTGATTAGTCATTAGAAAGGAAAGTAGGAAAATTGAATACTTAGAAAAATGCAAGGTATACATTATGCAATAAAGGTAATTTGCTAAGCAATATACAGATAGACTTAACCACAATCCCCAGTGGTTAATAACTGTAATTTGTAATAAACATAAAACGTTATACTTCAGGAAAGAAAAAGGATGTTTTAGTCCCTCCTTCCAACAGTCAATTCAAACATGATGAAAGATACAGACTTCCATCTTTTAAATTCCATTGTTCTTTCAGTACATGGACAATGTGATCCGTGAAACAGGGTCAAAGCATTCTACCTACACCCTTTCCCCAAATATGCAACAAGCTGTTTATTCACTGTTAAATGTCTGCCACAATGTTTCAATTCAAAGACAAGAGAACAATTTACTTCTGCTGCTGCTAATAATGTCATTGTGAACTAGGCCTTTTCCCAGGCAGACAAGACCACCATCACAGCAATTGTAAACTGACTCCTACTAAGAACCGTTTCTTCACAATTACTAACTACAAATTTGAAGCTGAATTAATTTGCTCATTATTCTATTACTGGTCATCCAAAACCTCCTCAAAATGAGAAAGGCAGAAATCACATTGCATCAGATTTCAATCTGACTGTGCCACATTAAACCACACTGGATGAGAACACACAGTAAGTTACTTTTAACTCAAAAGCTTCTGACTGTTTACATCAGCCAAAACTCAAAATACGAATTTAACTACTCCTTGGTGTTAAGAGGAGCTTAACAGAAAAATTAATACACACCGCTGGATTAATATGCAATATTAATTTCAAGCACTATTATATTAATATGTAATTGCTGTTGAAGTTAATGTGAAAACTTTTTTACCATATAGTCTGATGAAGCAATGAATTCCACTGTAGAATTCTGCACCTCTGGCCGTTTGTGAGGCTCTCCATAAGACCGTGTCAGAGGATTATACATAAATTCTTCAGGAACTATTAAAAACAAGAATTCCCCCCCAAATACAGATTATATTTTTGTATCAAAATAAAAACCATTATTGCAGCTAAATGCAAAGTAATGTGGGCACACCTCAATTATTGCAACAGCAAAAAATTCACATTAGGGACACATAAAAAAAGAACATTTCAAATATCTCAAGCATATTGTTAACATCGAAGTTCAATAATTGGAAAGAAAAGGTTTATTTTATTTAAAACAACAGATCCCCAACAGTAAAAGAGCAATGCAAGGAAAGCATTTCACAACAAGCAGCAATCTGTACTGTTTCTCATAACCTCTGGCCTGCCTGGATTGCAGCTGTCATCATGTTTCCATTTGCAGATTGCAACAACAGTCAGTGAGATTAGCTGATTTCATTAGACAAGTAATCAGCACATTATGAATATATTATCTTAATCTCTCCAAAGATTGCAAAACAATCTTTTGCCTCAAGAAAAAGCACAACACATCTGACTTAAGACATTTTTCAAAATCTCTGGATCATAAGGACATTGTCACTATAGTCCATGTTTGAATCTAAAATATCCCATGCACTGCTACGATGTACATACTTGAAAGAGATTCTATAAATGCAAGCATCTGCTACTACAGTCACTTACCATCATTAACTCTATAGCACAGGTTGCATTTCCACCGTCTTTGATCAATGAAAGAAACAAAAGGGTTGATGTAAGTCCTGCAGGATCTGCATCTCACTATTGTGCTTGATGTTATTACTGGTAATTGCTAAAAAGGAAACAATGAAAAGCTGTTACCAAGGTAAGTAATATACTTTATGGAAAACATCTCTGTGCAGTACTGTTCATAAAAGCTTCATAAGACTACATTTTCTATCATCATTCCTTTTAGCTGTTTAGTTCAATTTCATAGAGTAATTATGATGTCTTTTAAAAACAATCTTCACCTTAAAACAAAAACTAACATTTAATTATTGTGTTAATATAATCAGAAAATCAAAGATGTAGTAAGATCTTAAATGAAATTACTTTAAATTAAAGCTACTATGGCAAAAGGAATTATGAAAGGACAACTTTTGAGTGACTTTAGATGAAATATGATGGACAGCAAACCTTACATAAAGAACACACATTTAATAAAAAAGAAGTTACGCCAGACAGTTATTCACATTTTCACATCAATGCTAATAAATTAGATTGAGAGGAGTTGCTTAGCAATTGTGAATATAGCTTCAATCTTATCTTGTGCTTATGTTCTCTTGACAACAAGTATCAGGCCAGTCACACGTGCAAACCAAGCACCTCTCTTCAGGAGAGCTCTGTGAACTCCTTCACAAGATGTATCTGACAGCTGTGAGCCCAACACACAGAGTGGCAATTCTTCAGAGAACCACAGGCAGCAAAGATTTCCAACAACAAAAAAAGAAGAAACTCGAAGGGCTTCTCCCTTATGCATTTCAATGAAGTAGCAATTTCAAGGCTTTTTTTGCTCTTCTCCTCTCTAAGTCACAGACAATTTTTTGGTACTTCTGTTAAACTTAGGACTTGGAGTTCATTATTTTTTTTGTTTGAATGAAAATAGAACAAATGCATATATAAAACAAACACACACACAAAAAAGTAAGGTACTTTACCGTTAGGTCCCTGAAGGGATGCAGCAACAAACCCAAAGGAAGCTTAGCTTTGTTTAACAAAGCCTGTGTCTGTGGAATATTTGTCAATGTACATCGAAATGAGCTGAAAGAGAAACATTACGTTAAAAATGAAATTTTAAAAGATGTTGAAAATATTGTGTTAACAACTGATTTTAAAGAACTTAGAAATTTAAGAAATCCTATGTTTTACAAAGATGATTTAATTAAAAAATGGAGAGATTTTTAAAAAGGCTTTGTAAAGAAACAAACAAACAAAAAATACTCCCCTGCTCCATAGTTTAGTAGTTCAGTAACTCAAGTATAGCAAAACTAACTTGCAATTAAGAGACAGAACTGCTTTAGATACAACACTCAATGAAAACTATGTACTTTTCTGTTCATTATAAAGATTTTTCCAGTGAACCAACAGAGTATTTAACTAGTTCTCAGAAAGTCATATTTATATAAGAAAACAGTAGGAAAGGATCTCAAATATTGAGTCAAAACCTTTTGTTTTGTGTAACATGAAGAGACACTAAAACGCTCAATGCACAAATAGTGCTATCCAAAGTGTTCACATGTATGAATAACTTCCAGACCTTCAGTTTTCTGATTTCTGTTTTCTGGTGGGACCATGCACTGTCACTACAGCAATAAGGATGCTGAGTCACTTTGAGGCAATGAAGAATATTTATTTTGGAATTACAAATAACATCTCTGGGGAACAGCACTTTCCATTACGTAACAAGTACTTAGCTGTACTTGACTTGGGATAGTTGATAATACTACTTAATGTTAATTAGAGTTAAAAGGAAACATGATTGCAGAATTACGACAGTAAAATATACTCATAAATTATTAAGTGTATTCAGGCATAATCATAATACTTTTGTGGAAAAAAATCCTATGCAATACTACAAAATATTCTATGAAACACATTGTGTAACATTAAGGTGTTTATTAAAATACCTTTTTTTAATGTATAAAACAGGGTGAAGATATAGAAAAATTATTAAAATACTAGCTACACTCACTGCATATGATGTATTCTGATGGCAGACAGTTACAATATTCGTGTAACGATTCAGAGGATGAACTTATTTTCAGTTAGAAGGGGTTTTATTAGCTCATCACTAAAATTTTAAGTTAGGAGTTAGTTTAGACACTTTTTGACATTTTAAATAATTATTGCCCACTAAAATTGTAAGACACTGTCCCAGACACAGTAAACTTACTCTGGACTGCAGTTTAATTTCCTAAGATCAGAATTCAAGTTAGGCACAGGTGCTGGAACTGAAGACACCGGTAAAATATTTCTATCATGTGTAAGGTTTACTGGTCTCAAGCTTTCTGGCTGCTGAGAATGCTGTAGACTTAATCCTCCTAAGGAAGAGGACAGCTGGTTCACACCTGGATATTGCTGAAAAAGGTAAGAGCATGACAAACAGGTAAACACACAATCATGTTTAAATAACAACCTTCAGTCTTCTTGTAGTGCCCTCCCTTCCAGACACGCATTAAAAAAAGATACAGCAGCAATTAGTAACAAACCCAAACAAACAAAAAGAGTGGTGTACTGTAGAAATTTAAAAATGCTATGACAAATGTGGCACACCCTCCAAATGTGTATCATAGGATAAAAATACAAATTCATTACACAAACCAACACTCAAAGTCACACATAATCCTTCAATCTCTTCAGGCATAAGAGAATACGTTACTAAAAAAGCTGACACAATTTCTCTCCCATTCTCCTCTGCAATTTAACTTTTGTTACAATCAACTTTTCCAAGTTACAGACACTGCTTTTAAATATTTATTTTTAAACAACACCATAGAAGAGGAGAAAAGGTTAGGTTGGAAGGCACTACCTCTGGTAGTCTAACAGCTTGCTCAAGCAAGGCAAACTTAAAAGTTAGTTTAGGTTGCTCCTAAAGATTCATCCAGCTAAGTTTTGAAAATATCTAAAGATTGACAATTTCACAGCACAGTCTGTTCTAGTGCTTCCCCACTCTCATACTGAAGAATTTTCTCCTTATATGACCCACGAGAATTCACTTGAAGCAACTGCTGCTCTTTTACTGTGTGATCCTGAAAAAAGCCTAACTTCATCTCACATTATAGCAAAGATCAAGTCAAGCCTTTCAATTAAAGAAAAAAAAAATTAAATGAAACATTTCTTCCAAGTCACATTTACATTATGCCTGTGACAGTGAAAGTGTTACTGGATGTTATATACAGTAAGGAATTTCGATCAGCTACCACTGCAGTTTAACTATCTTTGCTAGTTTGCCCTTACCTCAGAAAGCAGGATTTGTGTATCAGTACATTTCTTTTTATAGATCCCTTCACACACACATTTTTCTGCACTTCTTCAGCATCTGTGTACTGCCTTAATATCTGGCTCTTCTTCAGTCACTGTTCTCGGGGGATTCACATTTACAACAGGAATCAGGTGATTGTACACAATTTCTTGGGTGTTTGGAGCTATCTTTATGAGGAAAACAGAGCAGATGCAGGCAGCCTGCTCCACTACACACAGCCAGCACAAGCTCTGCAGAGCTCTTTTATCTGGATCCTATGCTATGCCTTGCTCATTTAATGCTTGAGATCACAGCCTATAGCAATGCTCTGATAGATGCTGACCAAGTACTTCCTTATGCTTCCTCACGGTTTCCTATCAATAAAGTTCAGCTCTTTCAAACATCAAACCTTAACACTGTGGAGGTTGTCAATAACTGGTGAAGCAAACTTGTTAACCTAACTACTTAGAGGCACACTTAAAACTTTCATTCAAAAGCCTTCCAATAAGTTTAGAACCAGAGTTATGACATCAATATTATACCTAATATTTATTGTCAGAGAAATTATAAAAAATGAAATATGAAAATAAAGGGGAAATACATCACACAGAAAAGGGTTTTCCCAAGAATTTACTTCATTAAGTAATTTTTAAATTAAAAATACAAGCCTGTGGATAGTGCTGAAAACCAGGATGGTGTCCTGGATTACTGGGCTGCACAGGAGTAGGTGGTGTTGCATTTTGGTAACCTGGCTGCAGTGCTGGATATCCATAACCAAAAGGCTTAGAAGCTTTTGATGTCTGGAGGACTGATGGAGAGGGAACTGGGCTGCTGGTCACAGAATGTGTCTCTGGAAAGACAAAAGAAATGCCACGGGTATTGAATATACTTATTATTTCCTTCTTAATTTAAATGTAAACTCCTAAACGCTGCAAAATCACATTCCATTTGTAAGTTTTTTCATTATCCATCAAGTTATTTTTCTGCACTGGAAAAAAGAAATTAAAAAGGAAGATTACTTCAAGAATATTGACAGTGTGTATGGAAAGATGACCAGAGACTTGTGTCACTACAAACAAAATGTTACTTTACAAAAAGAAACAACTTGGAAAAAAAAAAATTTAAATTGAATAGAAATAGAACCACATTTCATTCCAATAAATACATTTTATATAAACCACAAATGAGACCATTCATGCTTAGTCTCCTCTCTACCACTTCTGAAAACTGTCATAACATGAGTAGAATCATTCTATGATTACTTCATGAAAAGCTGTGACTACAGTTAGAGAACAGGCTTAGCTTTATGTTTTGACAGTATTCATAAATGATAGAGGAGAAACTAAGCACGGTCTCTTCTGAAGTTTTTACCTGATGCAAGTTCCTCTTGTCGATGCCTGAAGCACAGTTTAGTTCTGCAATTTTTAAAGGTCAAATTGAAAGACATCGACCTAAGTCCACAGTGAACTTAACAGCTGTAAAGAGATGAAACTACTCCTTAGAAATGTCTACAAGTGTGAGCTACGTTTCAGAAGAATTTAACTTTGGTGAAGTCAGCTGGGAAAAGTGCAAGCAAAGGAACAAAGCACTCAAGAAACCAGCAGTGAAGAAACTAGGTTTGGCATGAACACTCCATGAGGGGAAAAACCGCAATAAAATAATTTAAAAAATGCAACATATTTAAGAAACCTTATGTTGACTCCGTCTATCTTAAAAAAAAAAACAAAACAAAAAAAAGAAGGAACAATTTATTTTTAGAATATGCCTTCAGCAGAATCAAAATGGTTAGTTATTAGGCTAGAGGTCAGAATTTGTAGTCCTGCTAGACTCTGTAACAATATCAGCTTTCTAACTGAGAGAATCTCACTTTAATCAGGAACCCATCAAACTACGGCAAACTACTGGGACACTCCCGGGGCCAGAACAAGGCAAAGGAGCCAGGAGGGGTAGGCCCTCCAAATGAATCCAATTATTAATTTAAAATACTGGCTAGAATACTTTGAATAGCATCCTTCCCACTTGCCCTTAATGTAGCAGCTCTACAGATTTCAAGACCAAGGTAGTTGGCCAGTGGGTTTGTTTAGAAGCAACCTGACAGTCCTGATATTTTTAGAGCTAAGAGTAAACAAAACAGCAGCCATTTTCTTTAAAGGAAAAAAAATAAAAAAAAGTAACCATATCCAAGCATCTCTGCGAATTGATATTGTTGGTCTCCCAAACTTCTGTGATGTGTCAGCAACTATTATCAGTTCCTAATGTCAACAACACTATCAGGCATACAGTATAATCTAGAAAAAAGATGCTGCTTTTACACCTAGCCTATTTTTCAGCACTACCCTCAATACGACAATGGAAAGTATAACTTGAGATTCAGGGAACTTTTATTAAATGGTTATATGAACTTCAGTGTTAAAACTGTGAGAAATGATTTTAAAAGACATGTATGTTTCCTCTGATGATTTCCCCTGTTCCTTTCATAGGCACTGGCTTTCACCTACTTGTTAACTAACAATAAACAACAACAGAAACAATAAAAATCCCACATTTACGTACTTAAATAAATAATTCAAAACAAACTGCTTACCTGGATAGCCACCTCCTTCCAGGGCATCATAATTGTTCAGAACAGGAGAGGCACTGCTTGTGGTAGAGGAACTATCAAGTGCTGGGGGAGGAAAATAGTTTAACTTTAGGGTCAGCAGAAATAGCAAACTTCAGATAAATAAGAAACGGAGTTTTTTTCCTAAAACCCTTGATACAAAACTGCCAAGAAAGATCATGGGAAAAAACCCCACCACTTCAGCCCTGAGACTTGAAAACTACTACCACTGTAAAGAGGAGGGGGAAAAAGTGTGCTCAGCATGATAGTAAAAACAAACAAGCACATACCCAACAAACAGCAAGAGAGATCAATGGGAAAAGACAAAAACAATGAAAAAATTGTTTCTTGAAATAAAAAATATTTTTCTATTAAACCAAAAGCTCTTTCTAGACTATATCAACTGAGGCCATGTGCATATTAAAAACAGCCATTCATGACTTTCTTCACAACTACAAGCACCAGAAGATTCCCATCATCTTCAGAGTGATTATCCACCATCCCCACCTTCAAGCCAAACTGACAAGTATTTAATTCTTCCCTCCTTTCTGTACTGTTCTAATTCACAACTAGCTTTCCTTTCAGTTTAAAGATTCTGTTTTCCATTATTGTTGACAAGACGTCTGAACTTCAGTTGGTATTAAACATTTACTCTTAGCTCAGCCTAAAGTAGCTGAGTAAAAAGTAACTATGTAAAAATGCCAAAGTAAACTAGGCAGATACCTAAAAAAGCACAATGAGCACATACATAGTTGTTAGGACTGGAGAGACTCAACTGCTTAATTTTTAGTTCAACCTATGTACAGATCTTGAATATCTTACTGTAAAACATCTGGCAAACAAAGAATTATTTTAGAACACCCCTTCCAAGGCAATTTCATATATGTTTATGTGCAAAGAAAAAACGGCCAAGAAGATTAAAGGTATCTTCTCTTTAAAACACACCAAGGCATGAAGTGTGATAGAAAAGAAAGTGTCTACTTAAGAATTGAAAAAAAAAAGAAAATTGTATATATAATTTTTGTGGCAGAAAAGACTGAAGAGCTTCACTGATACTGTTCTACTCAGAAAGAACATGATCACACATCCCATTGCAAAGAACTTCAAGGGAGAACTTCAACGGTGGAACATTTGAGACTTCCAAGTAAAGAGACTCCTGGATATGAAAACATTACATCACCGACATTTGGGACACAGAAATAGCATGACACCATCCTGACTATAGATAATTCCTCAGCATTTCGCCTTTAAAGCATTCAACTAAGAAATAGAAAAGCTATTTAGAAAATCCATAAGACAAACAATAATACATTATTTAAAGGAAAATTTAATTCTGTGACATTCACACCATCTTAGTTTTCAGATTTTCACTGTAAATTTTCTTCTTTTTTTTTTTTTTAATCCTGGAGGTTACGAAAGAACATAATTGAAAGATTTTATTTTCTATTCTAGAAGCTGAAGGAAACAAGATTCATTACTTTTTTTAACCCTGAGCAGGATTAGGGCTTTTAAAGCTTTGTTAAGTCCTTAGTACAGAAAAGTCAAAATACACTTTTGTTAGGTCAACAGACCAATTGAGAAGTTACACAAACACAAGCAACCAGATTTCCAACACCTATTCTTCATAAAACTACTGTGACAGTCTGAGCCAGAAATTTTATCTATGAACTCTGTTTAGGATTTGCATTAGCTCCTGGTGACAGGGCATAAAACAGGATGCTGCCTCTGTATTGAACCTGGGTGCACTTTTACTCCTTTCTGTAAGATAAATTAAAGGTGATGATACCTCCAAGGCTATAGGTTTTAGTGAAGTACAGAAGTTGTGAGATGGTAGGAAGTATAAACTTTGTTTAGGGAGTAAGTAAGGAGAGAAAGATACAACTGATAAAAAAACCAAATCAACATCACTTAACAGAAACCTTGGCATGCAAACCCAACACACTGTTCTTAATTATGACCTGGATGTCATCACTGGTTTGTTCCATTCTTCACAGAATTATTACGAGTACACTACACTATTTTCACAGTATTCTAGATGATTTAATTACTTTAATAAAACTGGCACTGTTAGTTTTTTTTTCTGACAACATGAATTATGAAATTAAAGAAAAAGCTACAACAGTTTCCTATTCCAAATCAATACTAAAAGCCAGCAGTACAAGGTATGTGATGTTACTTCCATCTATCATCAAGGGTAATAGTCTCATGTTTATCTCAAAAAACTTGTTATACTGTTACCACTCATGCAACCAGTAAAAACCTACTTTAAGTTCCAAAAGAAAAGGTAACCAAAATTGAAGAAACTACTAGTGAGAAATATTAAACTCACAAAACCAGATCATTCTGACAAAAAAGGCAGAATCCTTGCAACCAAATACGTAACATTTCAATCAGTCAGGACAAACTGCTTCTTTAAAAAAAAATCAACAAGCTTTTAAAGTTGTCTACAAAGCAAGCAGATTAAAACTGAACCTATGTGCCTGAGCACTGAGATATATACCTTTAGAAGGAGAAAAAAAACAGCACAGATTAATTTACTGTCCTAAAAAGTACACTTACAACTTCCCAATGTTTACTACCTTAATCGTATGAGTTCCTTAGGCATAAAATGAGTAGCAAGGTAAACACTGTGTAACATAATGATACAAATGGCATCTGGTTGCCTAACCTGAACAATTATGAGACTAAGCCCTACTGCTAGTTATCTTCAGTTAAAATTCACTGCAAATCAAAATACTAAAAATATGGGAGTCTTGCAAGTTGTGACTATTACTTTGTTAGATTCATAAAACATCTGACAGTAATATGACAAGAAAAAGCACCTATTTGTTGGTCACTACTGAAGTCCTTTTGGTTTACTATACGAGTAACAGCTGGGAAATTTCAATCTGAAGAGTCAAAGCGATGCTTTGTCTTAAAGGAAGAAAAAGTTTCAGGGGATGGAAATATGGGGAAAACCTTGAGTAGGAAGAGAACAAGATACTGGTGTAAAGCTAAAGCCAACCTGCTTCCTCATCCTCCTCATCCTCTTCCTCATCATCTGAACTTGATGACAAGGGAGCTGGTGCAGAGCTAGCTTGATTATTAACATATCCACCATACTGCATGCCTGTGAAGTGGAAAGCACAAACATCAGAGTCAGACAGACAGCAAAGACGAGAAATGAAAGTCACAAATCATTGCATTAAAAGAGAGAAATCAGCTGTTCCAGAGAAAATCCCAGCATGCAACAAGTTAAATCTACAACCCTAGAAGCAGTTTTTAGTGGGCTAGTTCAGCAAAACATTAGTAGCACATGGAAGTTAGCAGATAATTTTACATGTGTGTATGTGCATGTGTATCAGGAAATTAAACATGCGAACTTCCTACATATCTTTTTATTATCAGTTTGTCCAGTGGAGTACTTTCATAAATACACAGAAATAAAGGAATTATTTCCACATAAATTCAAATTACGTTATGACAATATTTAGTATTAACTATTGCTTGGCACACCTGCCCCTTTTAAGACAAGAACAATTCATGTTGGAATTCTGCCAGAAATGAATGAAATATACTGAAGCTGCAACATGCAAGAGTAAAAACACACATACTGAGAGCACAACACAATCAGTGAAATTAAAGCTAGCTAAACATGAAAATTTGAGTTGTCTTATGTTTATACGAGTGCCTAAATTTGGACTCGTAAGCACGTGATTACACCACACACTTCCAGTATCTGGTGACAATTCACCAATTGTTACTGCTGTCCCCTCCATAGCACAATCTATTCGGGTTTTTTAGGTTTTTATTTGTTTGCTTTTACAATATCTACTCTAAACATACATAAGCAATACACAAAGGCAACAAATAAATGTACAATTTCAAAGCAGAGTAAGGCATGCAGCAATGGCTTATAATTAATTTCCTACATTACTTGTTATTGATGCATTTCATGCATTCTCAAGAAATCTTACATTTCTCTTGTGACAAGGCAGTGTTAGCAAGGATTTTAAATATGCTTTTAGTCAGGCAGTGACACCCTAACTAAATGTAAGCGATCACTGTTTCTCTCTTATCAATCTAATGGCTTGCTGTGGCAAAAAAATATCCCAAGTATTCAAAACTCTTCAGATATTTGGGAATTGGGGTTCCTTCCCTCTGTAGAAGTACTGTGGCACCAATGAGTATCATTCTTTATTTTAATACTACAAAGCATTACAGAAGTGTTATGTTATGCATAATCTGAAATCATCATGGTAACTAATAATATGTCCATCCATGACTTCATGCTATATCAACCTTCATTTTATTTAAAATAAGGTTTATAAATCCTGTTAGTTTCACAGCTTTTTCAAAAAGGATTAGCAAATGAACCCAAGAGGAGCACTTTAATTTCACTGTAAAAACCCCAACAGAATCCAGGTGAAGAGTATCTACTCAAATACTGGAAGTAAAAAGACAACAAAGTAAAACTAGGTAACAACATTCTTGAGAAGGTGAACTTTCATAGAGAGATTGGTGCAAGAAAAGATAGACATTGTATTTCTTTATCTAATGCATTAATACTTGTACAAGTCCAATAAAAATTCTCCATAATTCAAGTAGTCACAACAATGAATTAAAAATCATCCCAAGTGCCACTGAGTAGATTCAGTGCTTCAGTTTTTCCATACTGCTAAAACACAGGGCTAATTTGAGTAATTTCTAGTCCCATCTTTTATAAATATACTGGATGAACTTGGGAAGGAGAATACAAAAAAATCATTATCTGTGCAAGAACAGACTAGAGCCAACAGACTTAACAGACTATGCCTTTTCTCAGGCCTGGGAGAACTACTGAGGGATTAAACAGAAAAAATGCATTATTGTGAAAGAGAGAAAAAAACCTCCTACCTTAAAATAATTAACATGCAAGTAAACGGGAAAAAAATCCGGATGACAAGAAGGGCTGCACTGTAACAGCAAAAACCAAAGTAGAAGTAGATATGCCCAATGAGAGAGTGCAAAGACATCATGTACATGGATAAGAAGAAGAAGAAAGAAAGGATATCTACCTGGAAAGGGCATGCCAAGGCAAAAATTCCAAGCATGCACAGATAAGAGAAAAGGACTGGATTACTTATTACTGGCCACATGCATTAAGGATGAAGGTGTTCAGAAATAATATGAAAGAAAAGACATTAAAAAATATGCTAGCAACATAGAAGTTCAGAAATCATGAGTTATGTTACTGTGAATGTTGTAAGGACTGGGCTGGTTTGACTCTTACCAGTCTTATGAGTTTGCATAGATTTATTTTCATTGTCAACAGTGCTACAGATTTCTGCCTTTAAGATTGTACTAGTACAATTGTCCAGCAAAAAAAAAACCAACAAACCCTCCTGAGAATAGATCAGGCTAAAAAATAATATAGTTTAAAAAGTTATTGTCAGGTGGGAAAGTCTCCCATTCTAGTTCACTGCCCAGCAATGCCAATAGCAGGCAAACACAGGGGAGAAAAAAATTTAGGGCAGAAACGGATGGCTGCAGACAGCAGTTCCAAGTGCCGTTATGTGCCAAATCATGTTTTTTGTTGTGACAACTCAGTTCTGCTTAGTATTTTTTACAGATTTGATAATGGTGTTAAAATCTCCCTCTCTTAAAACTGCGAAAGCCAATTTTGAAAAAGTTATTTATTTTGAGTCAGGTTATTCCATAAGTCTGGACTAAAATGCAATCATACAATTTAAATCATCACAAATGTATTGCACTGGCAATTTCTAAACCCTGCAAGCAGTGTACCTGTGATAGAATAATATTGCACTCTAAGGCCTTATCCCACTATAATTTAGAGACACCTAGAAATGTAGGTGGCAGGACACAGAAGATAAACTGGGATAACAACACATTTGCATGTGAAATAAACCAACTATTCAGATATTTTAGATTCAATCACCCGTACCATAAAAGCCTTTCAATTATAAAGTGCACATGAAATTTGCACAGATAGTTATGGAAGATTAAATAGGCTTCAATACATTTTAAGGTTTCCTGTTAGAAGACAGCCAAGTAAACAATTAGAATTTTTTAGTTTTTATAGGAGTGCCCCAAAAGGAGCCTAAAACAATGAAATCCTGTTTAAAAGTTTATTTAAACTAGTTTTTTTTTTTTTTCAGAATGCTTTCATGTAGACAATGGTATTGTATCATTTAAAAAAAATTTTTAAAAATCAAGTCCATCTGATCTCTGCAGCAGAAAGATATTTGGACTTCTAAGCCAGACAAATATTCAGTACATGCTGTTTTTTTTTCAGTAGGTTCACTTTCACTAATAGTTACCACATTTAATTTTTGATAAAAAGTTGTTGATAAAAAAACAAGAGTGTATTATTTATTTCAGAGTCCTCAAACAAAACTAACAGAAAGTTTGAAGTCTCCCAGTGCTCATAAAGCCATCATCTGAACATAGAAACTTATGTGTGATGACATGTAAACAGATAAAATCAAATCAACAGAAACTCCTGACAACTTATCTTTATACTGCCAACATGTTTTTGTTTTCAAAATGTGCCCATTCAGCTACTCACTGCATTCACCTTTAGTTAGTGGAAGCATTTGAATGTAGGGAAGTTCAGCACAGCCACTGTGCTGATGTGTAGCTGCTGTGCCAGGTGTTCACACATTTCACAGGAATCACTTCCAGAACACACACTTCGCACATCAAGGTGATCACAGTTAAACAGCGAAAATAATTTTTCTCATTAAAAACATGTCTTGAAACTTCTTCAGAAGAAGCAATGCCTATCTAGCACCAAAATCAACTATAAAACTGTGCAGGAGCCACAGTTCTAAAAATTGACGTATCTTCCCTAAAATGATACACTGTACGTAGGACTTTCTAGCAATGAACAATTTTTTTTTCCTCTAATATATATAGAAATGACTGATGAACAACCTGTAATCTGCATTCTACCAGAAAAAGGAGGAAATGGAGGAAAAGGGGTAATTTAGTTATTTACGTCAGAGGATTCTGTAATTTAAGAATAAAAATATACGCTGTGACAATCACACACCATGAGGTTGCCAATTACTTTGAACACTAGAGATACCACATTGCTCTGGACAAAATTACTGCCTGCTTCCACCCCTCAGGCAGAGTTCTTTACCCATAAGAATTCAAAATTCTGAAATTGCTAAGAGAAAACATGGCCAAAATAAAAAACAACTCATGTAGTCAATTAGATTTGGAACACTAGAGACAGAAACTTGTAATAATCAAGAGGAAAGTTAAAACATCAGTGTAAAGTTTAATTTAACTGAAGAAGGCTCAAGAGCCAATAGATTCCTTGTCAAGATGCTGCCAGTATCTGAATAGGAAGGAGCTTCTACAAACACTCCTGTTTTCCCCGCAAGAATTCTTCCAGCAGCTTTCCATGGGTAGTTACAACTGAGCAGTAAGAAAACAATTCTACCAGTTTGAACTTAATCCTCAAACTCACTGTTTCCACAAACAAACCAGCAGACTTCTAGTTTACACTTCATTTTTCAATACAGACTAATTACAAGCTAATTTTAAGACCCTCCTCTAAGAAATTAGAGTAGTGAGCAGCTTTTAAGAATAAGAGAGCTAAAAGAAGGTTTTTTGGAGCAAGAGACATATAAGACTGCCAACAAGACAAACAAGCCAAAGGCAACACGTGGACAAAGAAATCAAACACAAGCACTAAGAGAAGAACCAAGGAGACATAAAACACCACCACTAAGGGACCTGATGAGATGCCAGAGATGTGCTCCAGTCAAACACAGAAAAGCAGCAATAAAACTTTCAGCATTAATGTGTGCATTGGAATAGACCAAAAGTCTGTACTGTGACTTCCCATTCCCTTTTAGTACCTTCCTGAAGGGCCAGCTCTGGTGACTGTGTAACAGATGGTGAAGATGGTGGCTTTGAAGACAGGCTTGGAGCAGGTGACCTTACTGAGGACATCACAGCAGAGGAAGCAGATGTTCCAACTCCAGGCTTGGTAAATGGAACATTCTGGCTGACTGAGTGCACGGGCTGTGAAGAATCAATGCCACCTGAAAACAACAGCAGAAAGCAGGAACCCTTGGTATGTACTTGCACAGACAATTATACAACACAAGCAATCGCATTTGATTCCACAGTAACTACAAAAAACAATACAGTACTTCAAATATGCCTTCAAACAAGGATCTATGGCAAGGTTGGTTGCTTAAAAAAATTCAATATCTACAGTGCTAAAACTCCATTACATGAACAAATTGCTCTGACAACAGCAAAAAAAAAGACAGTATGATGCAGTAAGAGCAAGACTAAGCTGAATCTCATATTGGATACATCCCCACAATGCTGTGCTTTTACAAGTTACTGTTCCCAGTTAAGTGGAATAGGCGCCCTCAACATTCCTCTCATCGGAGGAAATCTTGTGCAGTAGACCAGTATTACGCCTCCCTTGCAGTGCTGGCACTTTTCAATATGGGAATTCAGTTATGAGATTCATATTCCAAGCAATCTGTTTCAATCAACCCTGCGTATTCCACAAAACTTCTGATGTGTTTTAGACATCTGGACTAGATATAATCTGCTTAAAAAAAAAAAAGTGAGATTAATGCTTTGAGAGATTTGACATAGTCCAGCTGAAACTCCTATCAGACAAGGACATTATAACTTAAATAAAGTTAGCTCTCAGCTAAGGGTTGCTTTTCACTTATAAATTGAGAAAATCTGTGTTATGATTCTTTCTAAAAAAACTCTGACCAACCAAGCTGTTAAAAAGAAGAAAAGAAAGGAAATGATTTTACCAATAGTACTCAGTAAACAAACAGATATTAAGTAATAACACAATCCTCCATTTGTAGAGTACTTGTTTAAGTTACAGAATTTGCCAGAAGATGCAGAGATAATATTAACTTTGCATCTTCTGCACATATAGCTGTGTAGTTCATACAGTCCCTGCCTTTCCCTTGAGTAATGGAGGTGATATCTCAAAGAACTTTATGGGCAAGTTGAGGTTTCCTTTAGAGAGTGAAGAAGAGGTGGCTTAAAAATGATCCTTCTGTTTTTATTACTTACAGTCAAAATTAAGAGCAAACATCTTTATTACCTCAAGGGAACTTTTATATATTTCGCAATTTTAAAATCTTATGTTGAGCAAGTCTAGCCAAAAACAAAATGTCTTTTTCCAATGAACACACAGAGCATTTCTTTACTGCAATGGACTTGCTATAACCTCTGCTTCTACACACTGTCTTGAAGATTCCCCACGGGAGGTTCAGAACCTGCCAGCAGGAATGCTCTTATTACAGCAGCTTCCTCAAGCAAGATATGCAAGAGGACAAAGGAAGTTCTTTGCTACATTCAGGTGCTCATGCAGTTTTTGTAGCAGGGAGCTCTTTGTGGGGTGATGGTATTTTCTACAGTGCAATTCAATATAGCAATGCTGGCAGCACCAAGCACTGCTGTAGAGAGTGCCAAGTGCTGTAATGTCAATGTCAGGTGCTCAAAGCCAAAACCAATTTACACCTAGATTAGCTGAAGATGTAATACCTTATACCTTCCTGCCAAGTACTAGTATGTATTCTCAAGCAAAGGTTAGCCAATTACCTTCAAAATTACGTGAATCCTTTAAATGCATTGTAAAAAAAGTTTCTAAACTCTGAGAAATAAAATGTATTTTTTCTTTGTAAAAATTTATTTCATGACTCCATAAAGGCTTCAAACGCTGTAAGCAACCAAGACCAAAGGAAACACTTGAACAAAATTAACATTTAAAACCACATTGTTGGTAACTATCACTGTCACATTATTTTTTTCCTCTCATCAATGAGAAGATTGATTCTGTCATATAAGTATCATTTTAGGATTGCTTATTGTAGCTCAAGATAAAGCTGGACTGGACACCAATTTAGAGCACAAGTTTCTCATCAACTTATCCACAACAAACACAGTCAGGCCACATAATATTGCCATTAACTGATGTCATGGGAAGTCAAGAGTTTTGTCAAGTGTGATAAATATAAACCCCATTCTCAGCGACACAGTATTTTCTGGTTTTCACATTCAACTCCTCACCCTAAACGTGTACTGATGTTTTCCCTTCACACTTTTTAACCATGAACACCTCTGGCACTAACAATGATCAAGCATAACAATCTACAGCTAAAAGGCATGTTACAGAAAGAATCTGCAGAACTGGGCAAATTAGCATTGTAATCCATCATTTTTCCCTATACATCATCACAGATTTCTAACTGGAGACCTAGAGGTCATAGTTAAAAAGTATCACCACAGCATCTCCTCAAAATTTCAGAAGAGATGTGAGAATTATCCTTCTTGAGTTGCTTCAGCTTGATTTCCTGCCCTCCCAACGCCACACACCCCCTGCACCTGACACAATACAATTTTTAAGGAGAGAGGTACCACCTCCCTGCAGCTTGTTTTCCAACAGCATCCTTTGCCCCTGGCTTTCAGTACTGGCTGCAGGCCTTCTTTTTTCAACCACACCTATATTAGCAGATTTACAGGATTACAGCCTGCACTCCTATGGAACTGGGGCAGCAAGGACTTTACATCCTGATCTGACAGAAGGGGAAGTATGTGTGTGAGATAATGAAATTAGAGTGTCCTGCTCAAGCAGACTGTCCGTACCAGGATGCAAAGAAACCTGTGCCATACACCCACAGAAGAAGTTCACCAGTTCCCTCTCCTCACAGAAGAGTCTAGTCAAATTCAGGCATCCTGGCTGACATCCATGCTACCTTGAAAAGCACCAAGAATGACAGTGCTCTGATGTCAGCTGAAATCAACTGGAAAAACATTAAAGAAAGCTACTCACCTAGAAGGACAAAATGCCTAAATAATACAAAGTATGTCATTTACATAGCATAACACAACTGGACAGATTTTTACCAACACCGTTCTGCTGAAATACAGATTTTTAAAGATAGAAGAGGGTGATTTTCCAGGGTTAAACCAGTTTAAACCTCCAAGGAGAAAAATCTCAAATTAGAGATTTTATAGTCTATTTTATTTATATTCCCTAAAGCAAAGAAAAGTATTCTCACTGGCTATTATCCATCAAGAGCAGTCAACTGCCAGCAAAAAAAATTCCTCCCAAAATAAATTTGGTTTCTTCTAGTGAAATCTTAGCAAGCTTGCTGCAAATATTTCAGCTATTTCAGAAAGGGGCTGCAAAAGTTTTCGGAAAATACTTTCTTGCAGTTCTATGTCCTTAGTACACGACATACAGAAGTTCTGAGGTTTGATCTTAGTAAATTTAACATGCTGGAGGCTTTGCAAGGCTATACATAAAATAGGATTTTTAAATGAACCAATTTAAGTCCCGTGGTGACAACTTTTGTGATTCAAGTAGAAAACAATTCAGAAAATGACTTCTGAAAAACTCCTGCCAGTCTTTCTGAGTAAGTCTTGTTTGAACACACACATAATTTATTAACACATCATTCTTCTACATAAAGGTGTCATTTTCATCACAGACAGCTTTCAATGCTGACTGTACAAAACTGCTTTGGAAAAATACATTTAAACTGTAGCATCCTGACTGACGCTCTGTCTGCAATTTGTTTATTTATAATTCAAAGATTGTAAGGGCATCTTTCACAGCACAGGAGCAGGGACAGTAGACTCTTACTGGCACCCTGACAAACAGGAGGATACTGTATCCAAGTTTCTTTATACAAATTGTCATAGAAAGCACACTTATGAATTTCAGTAAATCTTTTTTTTTCAAGTAGTTTAGCTAAAACCTATGCACAGAACAGATGGCAACTGTTTCCCATCATTGCTTCTTCCTGAAGAAAGCAGGGAGGATAAAATATCCAGAAAATTTCCTTCCAACAGATCATTCATTATTTTCTTATGCTCCTTGTACATTGTATTCAGACTCTTTCTAAGGATGTACAAGAACTGGCAAACGAGTTTCAAAATCCAACTCCTTTATCCTTTTCTTAAAGGCTGATAACAAATAGAATACTATATTTAAATTACTCCAACTGAGAACACTGCACTGGGAAATTTAAAAAGCAGCTCAGCATCTCAAAACCAATTATACCAGGATCAAACAATTACTACAATTACTTTACAATTTTATTTTTATGCATTTATTTGTAATTATTGATGTAAGTTATCTTACTATCCAGGTGTTGTAGCAATTGGATTTTTAACACATTTTTGCCAAAGACGTTGAATTCTACATTAAAAGACATCAGATATCATTGGAGGCAATTTGTTTAGCCCTGGACATCAAAAATGGTTTCAAGTGTTCAAGGTTTAGTAATAAAACTGTCCAGCTCTTCCTTCAGCCTTGCTATCAGTTATGTTTATCTACTTCTCTTAGTTGGCAAATACAGAACCATTTGTGTGCTGATGTTGAACCAGAATTCAGGGGAAATAGAAACAAATTCTGCAGATAACTCACTTCCAGAATCCTGTGCACTGTGCAATGAAGCACAGAGCATGCTTCTATCAGCAGCTTTACAAGCCCAGAAAGAGTTTGCACATGGTTTAATTACTGAGGCAAACAGGACTTAGTCTGGCAAGCCAACCAAGCACTGCAGTATCACCCAAGTACAACAGAAACAGTGGATCAGTGTTTATTTTCATAACTGCAAAGTGAGTATCCATGGCACGGCATTATCACAGCCAATTCTATCAGTAGTTCTTTGAAATTCAAGTGCAATATTACTACTTTTTCCTGAGGCCATATACTAACTCAATCACCCCCTTAAGAGCAGCACTGAATGGTTCAAAAATAAAACTACTGCTCATATTGCTCCTCACTGTCTCATCAGCTCCACTGTTCCACCTTGCAAACAGCTCATTACCAAAAAAAAAAAATGCTATGAACAAATAATTTCAAGACACCTCTACAGGAAATAAAATTAACAATTAAAAACTTCTGTAAATAAAACAGTAACACTTTGAACAAACAGTGAGATGTTTTTATGCCTACTGCATATTATGCTATTCTGGAAAGACACCTGCATTCTGCCAAGTCCAGCTCCAGACTCTGCACTCAATAGAGTCAAATTTTCTGGCCAGTCCTTGAAAGAATCCATTTTTATGCATAAACATGAAATGCTAGTAAATTCAGGAGCTTTCCAAGGAGCTCCCAGTTTTTCTTTTTTAAATGATATTTTGCTTTATGCTTCGAAAATACTGGAGAAAATTACACAGAGCACTCATCAGCACAAAATTCAAATCCACTAATATTAAAATTAGTAATAACTGAGCTGAGGATGACACTCTACATGCTAGTCTTGGGAGGCGGGGGAAACCAGTATTGAAACTAAATTCAAAATATGGATTGAATGAGCTTCATTTAAGCTTAACTGCTTTTCCAAATAAAAGCTTTACCAAACTTATATTCTTTCTTAAGACTCTTTCTTGGTCTGAGAAAATCTCAACTATAATCAATCTCCAATCTCTTCCATGCTTTCTACTAAGTACAACTCCATGAACTGGTTTTCCTATGAAACAGAAGCTGAAAGAACTAATGAGGACTGAGTGTACTTGCCCTCAACTGGCACCATCCCAACTTTATAGCTACATCCATACTAAAACCATCAAGTTGTTCCTTGCAGAAATCAGCTACAACTTCCTAACTCTTTTGAATGCTTATCAAAAGTATTAATTAAAAAAAACTCCAAATGACTCTAAATCCATGTAGGGTTCCACTTTTTTCCTGAACTTCATGAGAAAATGCACGTGTGTTTATTAAGATCCAATTATTACAGAGATGCCTCTTTCAGAATTATGGCACAAAGGAGACCATATGCCAAAGACAATAGTATGAATTTTATCTAATAGTAAATGTGAAGTAGAGAGAGAGAATAAAATAAAAAGAGAGAAAAAGATTAAGACCCATCAAGAGATAAGGGTAGACAAGAAAAATACCTCAAATCCTGCAAGCACTGCCAGGCTGAGAATGAAACACGCTCCCACATCACTGGGAACTGCCCAATTGTGCACAATGCAAGAATTAAAAGGCACATTACATATGTGAAATGTTATCAAAGGAAGCAAAAAAGCAAGACTGGACAGTATTTCAGGAACCATATACAGCAGATGACAGCAATGGGTTATACAAACCAGACTTAAGTTTTGTGAAGGAAATCCAAGCATTCCTGGTGGATGTGACACAAGTGTACTGACACATCCTTAGAAGAGGCCATCGTAGAAAAGTGAAGCAATACCAACATCATCACAAACACATCCAGGAGCTCACAACTGTGGCAGACATTCTGAGGGCCCTGGGTCACTCAAAGCAGGGGAAGACAGAGCAGGCCCCGGCCTCAGAGCACTCTGCACTTCTGTAGACATTGTACGTGTGTCTGTGAGTAAAGCACGTGCTGTTGTATCACCTCAGCACAGTAAAGTTTCAGGGAATACCACAGGCACTGGGCAGACACAAGGCAGCTGACACCAGGCATGGACAACAGACTCATATCAAGAGGTGCCTCACACCATCCAAACAGGACAAAATTCTACTGATTTTTACTGAGGTGGACAGGCCACCTATATTGAACGTGAATGTGTACCAATTACATGTGCTGGATAAATAGAAAGCTATCACCACCGGGGGATACAGACTGGGTCCTGTTAGTCCTCCTCTTCTGGTCTGCTTGGTGGTGGGGGTTCCACACAACAGAGCTCAATGGGTGCATTATGTTCAGGTGTACATGGGAGCTCCAAGCACTTCCCCTTGGATGCAGGCAGGGGAGTTTTACACTGTCTTTTACAATACTGTGGATCGTGCCTACTCCTTTGGAAATTGAGTCTGGGTGCATTTCAGGGGTCTTTGATGGTTTTGGCCCCTCACATCAGTGCACTTGAGCCAGTTATGTCCCCTCAGAAGGGATGAACACCCTCAGGCCTAAGTGTGACACTTGTGTGAGGAAGGACAATTGGCATAATAAAAAGTACCAGCCTGCCTCTACAGGGCCTGCTTCTCATCTGGCTCAAGACCCAGCTTGTAGCCTCTGGGAGTGGGTGTTCACCCTCCCTGTCTTTAGTGGATTGAAGGCTTCCCCATCACACACCACACCCCCAAAAACTCTCCTCCTACTCCAGGGGAAAAGTGTGCAAACCTAGCCCCAGCAAAGCACCCTGCTGCCTCCACAAATGGCTGATTGTTTTAAGTCATTACCATCCGCATTTCAGTCTCTCACAGTGTCATTAAGGCAAAATTTAAAGAAACAACAACCATGACTTAGAAAAATTCTCTAGCCAGAAAAAAAAAAAGAATCTTTGTGAATAACAGAGGTATTTCGGAAATTACACATTCCTTCAGAACTGCATGAAAAAGCTCCCTTCCGAGGCCACTCACATGAAAACCACACAAATAAACTAAAACTATCCCCTGAACAGTGTATTTTTCTTTATCTCTCAATACAAACAAACAGCTGCTACTGTGAGAACTGTGGTAACCAAATTAGAAAAGCTACAAGAATGAGTGAAAGAACTCAAAATTACATTACAGAATTCCACACAGTGAACAAGAACAAGCCAACAAGAGCACATGATTACTTATACTTCCCAGACAAGTCTGGAGGTTCACTATCTTTCGAGCAACACCATACCTGTCTTTATTTGGTTGTTTACTTTAGCAACTGATCCGGTGAGATTCCCGCTGAGGTTGTCTTGCACAGACTGAGCAGATGAAACCGTTGATAATGTTGTACTGTATCCCACGGGAACGTGCTGCTGAAGGGAATGAGGTACTGATGTACTCTGGCTAGAAAATGCATTTGTCTCTTTGAACTGTCCAACAGCAGGTAGACTCTGAGAGGTAAATGTCTGCCCATACACACCGCCAGCAGCCACGGGAGGATAGGAAACATTAGGATACATGGCACCAGAAACCACAGGCATGGCGTAGTGATCAGAATTAAGGGGAAATCCCTGAGATGCTACCGAAGAGCTGACAGAAGTGCTGTAGTGATTATCAAATGCTGAATATGACTGCTGAGCACTCACATGCAAGTAGGATGCAGACGATACTGCTCCTTGAACAGCTCTGTCACTGGACCCCCCCAAATGGGGAGGAGTGCTGTTGTACAATTGCTGTGATTCCTGTGCATTCAACACGTTGCTACCCACAGATGTCATAACATTTTGTGCTGGTGCTGAATAGTACCCAGGGTAGTAACTGGCTCTGTACTGATTATCCAGATGTGAAGCAGCAGCTTTACTGGGCACTTGGGAATAGTGTCCTGAAGGCGCACTGTAGTTTGGAAGATGTGAGCCATAGCCAGAGGGGAACTGCATCTGACTCTGCATAGGACCTGAAATGAAGAGAAAACATCACATGTATTAAAGGGGCATCCCTAGTAGTGCCAATGCACTCTGCACTTGAACTAACAGACAATTGCTTTATTCTTCTTTTCTGTCACTATTTTGGAGTTTGATTCCCATCAGCAGAGAGAGAATAAACCAAGAATAATGCATGCAAATACAATATCTGAAGTACTTTGCAAACAAAGAAGTAGCAGAAAAATGGATTGCTTCCATTCTTGAAAGAGGTTTCCATGTCAAGATTGTTTGCCTCTGTATTGTTCGTATTTTGAACATTTTTTAAGAGTTTATAGGAGGTTAATACTTAAGAAATAGTGAGCAACAATAAGCATCAAACTGGTATTTGTAAGGGTCTGAGCACAAGAGTTTGCCTTACAGAAACTGCCTGAATATGGAAACTGAAAAGCTGCAGTCAAATCAGTATGTCAATACATAACAATAGACGTACTCTTCTTTACAAGTCTTCAGTACAGTGACCAAGATAAAGAGTTGCAGGGCAGTTATATTTGTCTTCTGTGTCCTTATGTATTATGTTTTCAGGAAAACTGACCTTTTTATGAAAGTACAGAGTATTTGACAAGGCACGTTATTTTCATTTACTGCCTGATACTTATATCAGAGATGTTGGTATCAGAGAAACCAATCTCTGGTATCACTGCAATTGGCTCTGCAACATCAGAGGTTAATTGCATACTGGCCCAGCAAAGGTCAAACAAGTGCTTGCCTGCTAGAGACCAAAACCTATGTCCAAACTGATTTGCTCAGCCAACTGCTCAATGAGAAATCTCAAAGCTCTTCCTCATTCCTTAATCATGTTTTTACTTTTAGTGAACCACAGAAGTTACCCACTTTTGTGTTGATAACTTGCTTTCCTAAAATTCCCACACCCAATTGCTTACATCACACAGAATGACTGTGTTGTTATTTCCCACTCCTTGGTCAAGAAAAAAACACAAACACAGCACTGGCCCACTCACAAATCAAATGGCAGCTGAGGTAATAATGAACAGTTGACTCCCCTTCTTCTATTTACAATGACTACAAAACTTTAGCATTACTTCTCTTGTCTTGAAATTCTGAAAAAGCACTGTTCTCCAAGGAACTTCTAGATATCCTGTGATATCTTGCAAGGCCATTTTAACAACAAATTTGTTAGCAGACCCCTAAAAGCAAGGAACATACTGCCCAAAAATACTTTCTGGTAAAATTAAAAATGCCCTTTCATAACTGACAGGAAATGGAGCAGAAGTGAAAGGAGATAAAAAATTGCAGAACAGTAACTTGGACTGCTGGATCAAAGGACAGATAGGCACTTGGGAGAAGAGCATAAAGAGCTTAAAAAAAATTATCTCGAGTTTTGGAAATAAACTTCTGATTCACCCTTCTCTTGAAAAAGTGGGAGCTGCTTCATAGAGCTGAATAGCTTTTTCTCCTTTAAAGGAAAATTATTTTGAGTTAGCAAGCCATTAACAGCTACATGAACTTTGCCAGACTTTTGACCTGCTTTTTAAAGTCTGAAAAATACAGGAATAATTTACATGTGTCAAGGCTTATGGCTTTAAGCAGCTATGCCACTTTAGGTGGCAAGAAAAGGTATTTTATTTGAAAAGCCTGTGCATCTGTTCTACTGATACATGCAGATTTAACTAACTGAGCAGGTATAATTTAGAAACTGGTTGAGGAGCACCTGACTCCTAAATAAAAGGCTGCATATCAAACCATCTATTGCACAGTATTCCAGTATCTAGCTCTTGTTTAAAAATACACACCATAAATAGAGATTCAATTACCAGTACAAGACATCAGTCTGCACATGATAGAACGCAGAGTCCTTTTTATTCACATTTTTAAGCAGAAACATCTATAAACACACACATGACACTGAGACAGACAACATTTGAAAAATTATATTGCTTTCAAGCTGTAGGTCCTTTGAAAGCAAGTTTTACAATTACAGATGAAAGATTATTCTCATTATCTGAAGTGAGTTCTTTGTCCATTTGATTACAAAGAATGTGAGTAGAAAGTAATTTTTGTACTGCAATTAGTAGCTGAAGCTACTAATGATGACTAGATAATTGGACAGTTTTCAACACTGGAAATCAGAATACATCTTCAGTGTCATTTCAAAATTTGGTTAATTGCACAATCTGTCCTGATGTCTCAGGTGCTATCATCCTTCCAAAACACCTGACAAGTATCAAAAAATTCCATAAAGGAGCTGAAAACCTCAGTTGCACACAGTAGGTGTATCTCTCAAACATCATCTCTATAACAAAAGCAGCGAATCTCAACTTCTACAAATTAATACATATTATTTAAAATATACAATTCTATAAAGTTACAGTGTGTAATTACACAGACATTAACAGGGGAACCCCAAAAATCTTAATGCTTTTTAAGGCATGGGGGAGCCACCGCGCAAAAAACCTCCAAACTCCCACCAAAAAAAACCACCACAAACAAACAAAAAACCAACAAACCAAACCAAACAAAAAAAAAAACCCAAACCAACAAAACAGTGCTATGGCTATACTGCTATGTGAATCAGTAAAGTTCTGCTTGCTAATGTCATGTTTGGTTTTTATGTCCATGCATTCCCTCAGCAGCATAATTCAGCCACACACCCTACCTACATGGAGCCTATGGATGCCACACCACGAAACTTCCTTTCTATCCAAAACCACCTGCGATCTTTCTAAACTTCTAACACCCCTCTACCCACCTCCAGAGAAGACTCCCACAGCCTCCTCACACATCCTTTACCCCATGGGCAGGGGGCAGCACCCCTTCCCCTTGTCAAAGGCTGGCAAACAAAGCAGCAGACCAAGGGGGTGCTGAGCTCTCACTGCAGCTCAGTCACAGAACTGGTGTCTCCTCCTCCATTCACACAGTTTCCCATTTTTCCAGAGGTTTCCCATCTTTCACATCTCTGCACTCTTTGTTAAATTGACTGAAACTATCCCAAGTCTGAGGAGGGATGAAAAACAAGGCCAAACAACATAATAATGAAAATTTTGCTTCCAAAATGCCAGCAGAAATACCACTGGCAGCCTTACAAACCAGCTGTAGACAGCACTGGACAAAACTCTTTTAAAGAGCCATGGGAATTCAATACAATTATCCTCTCAGTGCTGCATTTCAATACATTAAATTGTCCTCCATCACTACTGAAGAAATACATTATCCTTCAGTAGTGATTTAATAAGACAAATTTTGTTATACTGAAATTAGGAAATAGGTCATTTTCCACTTAGATACAAAGCCACTTTAAGACTACAAAAAAAGCTTCCCAAACTTGCAAGAGAGAAGGAAGAAAATACCACACACACACGAAGTTACTTTTAAAAACCCAATGAAACAATCATGCCTAAATGTAACAAAAACTGAAGTCTTCAAGGATCTCAAATGGACTTGGTCATTGAACCAGGCAAACCTCACTAGTAACAAACTGAATAAAAATCATTTTTAATACCATCATATGTACAACAAGCGGCTTGCTTTCTGCAAAAAGCACTCTCTTTCATCAGGTGGCAGCAACTACATAGTTTCACCAGAAAAAAATCACATTTAATTAAATTACAACACAGAGCAGTCCAAAGGAAAGGATACACCAGTGTTTTCTTTCAGCCAATACAGAAACAGCTCAATTCACTTCAGGATCTTATATTTCACCTCCACTCTAATGACATAAAATTAAATTTCAAAAGTAGTGACAATCTTCTTTATGAAATTTAGTTTATATTATATAGTACAGAAATTTCCACTACTCTTTTTCTCTTGCTATTCCCTCCTACTTCCTCTCCTATTTCCATTTTNAACCCAAAAAAAAACCCACAACAAACCAAAAAGCCCCAAAACCTCAAATCCTGTGTTGTAACTTCAGGAGATTAGACTCAGGCAACAGACAGACCAATCAAAAAATTTTTGAATGCTATTGCTAAATGTCACAAAGCAAAAAATTCAGGGTTATTGACTAAAGTCATCAAAGACATCTAAAGGAACTAAACCCAAAGTTATGCAATGAACATTTAATACTGTTATTGAACGATGTATACCTTTCTCAAAATTAACGAAAGAGTGTTTTGCAGAAAATAAATGGTCTTTGCCCTGGTTTTACACAAGGTGTTTCTACCAATATTACCAGTAACACGGAGTCAATTAAGTCAAACAAGAAACAGTAACGATGGCTCCTTAAAATTACTAATTTAAGAAACAGCGAGAAGATGACAGTTTCTATTTGCTTCTGTAAAACACTTCCAGGTTATTCATGCTGTAGCGGCTGTATCCTGATAATGGCATGCTTTTTGACTAAAAGCCAAATAAATTGGCATTATATGGACAACTTTTACAACCCCCAGCATCACAATACTGTTTTAGACACAACTGAGGCATCAGTATCTCCTTAAAACATTTCATTACCTTCATTTTCTTCAGTGACTGCCTCAACACCTACTGTATACGCATTTAAATGCTTAGCTACCCCTTTGGACACGAGAAAAATTCACAATTCTCAAGTAAAAAAAATTGCAGGTCCCTACCCTGCGCAGAAAACATACCTGTGCAGAAAACAGCCGGACTACAAAAGACTTAACAGTATGAGCCAGAACTCTGTGCAAATAAGAGGCTAAATTCAGGTACCACACGAGGTATTACATGGAGGAGATAATTATATAGGGATTTTGAAGAGCTAACGTGGTGTGTCAATAAAGAACTTATTTTATAGCGCACCAATTTAAAAATGCGGAAGTGGACACTAGTTACTTTCATTCATACTACAGTTTCTGTACCTCTCTACCTGAAAAGGGAGTCAGTATTTTGCGACATTAAACTATTCTGCCTTTGTTTTTCAGTGACCCACATTTCACTAGTCCAATGCTGCCAGCTCAACCCGAATCCCAAGATCTAGTTGCGTGAACGCCTACCCACCCATCGCTTTTAAGTTCATACATAGCTACAAAGTGAGTACTCTCGCCACTAATACACGATTTTCTGCCCATTCTCACGCACGACAGCCAGCATCGAGGCCTGGAGGTGCCTCGGCCTCCGGAGCCTTCCTGAAACGCCACAAAATAGGCGCCACAGCACCGGGCAGATCCAAACCCGCGAGGAGAGAAAGGTGCGGACACTCCCTCCGTGACCCCTTGAACGAAGCGGGAGAAGCTGCGGCTCCTCAAGTTCTTCACGCACGCAGCCGCGGGCCCCGCACCTTCCCCAGCAGCTCCGGCGGCTCCTGCAGCCTTCCAGCCGGAGCTGAGCGCGCCGGATCCGCCGGGCCCACGCCCGCCCCCCGGCAGGAAGGAAAAGCGCGCAGGCCCCCGGCGCCCTCAGGGGCCTCACCCCAGCGGCAGCGGCGCGGCTCGTCCAGGGGACCCCGCGGGCGGCCTTTCCCCGCCC
>VXBU01008958.1:38872-82215 GCA_013400315.1 Bombycilla garrulus
CGCCGTGAGGCCGCGCCCCGCCCGCCACTGCCCGGGCCGGCCGCGAAGGGCGGGGCGGGCCGAGCGGGGAGGACGGGCCAGAGAGAGCGACCGGGCCGCGCATCCCCCCGGCGCTTCACCTCGCCCGCTCCCGACAGGAGCAGCCTGTGCGGCGGGGGGAAATCGCCCGGCCTGCTTAGTCTGTCTGTGACGGGGCCTTGTGCCTTATCGGTGACTCTGTGGGCAGGCCGGGGCAGCGTGAGGAGAGGCTCGAGGGATGTGGTCCTGCCCCTCTAGTCGGCCTTAACGAGGCATGTCTGGAGTGCTGTGTTCAGTTCTGGGCTCCTCAGCGCAAGAGCGACATGGAGCTCCTGGAGCAGGACCATGATTGAGGACAGGAGCATCACTTACCAGGAATGGCTGAGGGAGCTAGGCTTGTTAAACCTGGAGAAGAGACAACTGAGAGGGGATTTCATCAATATATTTCTAAATACATCTCTATGTACTGCATAAATATGTAATGTGGGGGTGCCAAGAGGATGGAGCCTCTTCTCTGTGGTGCCAAACAATAGTACAAGAGGCAACAGGCAGAAACTTACTCTTCCACCTGAACATGAGGAAGAACTTTACAGTGACTGTGCACTGGAACAGATTGCTCAGAGAGGTTGTGGGGTTCTTTCTCACTTGGGTATCAGGAGATACTCAAGAACCATCTGGACACAATCCTGTGCCATTTGCTCCAGGATGACCCTGCTTGAGCAGGGAGATTGGACCAGATGAGGCACTGTGGTCCCTTTCAATCTGACTGATTCTGTGAGACTGCTCCATGTCCCTGCCTCAGGGCACAGACATGTGCATATACAATACATACACCTGTCATTATTTTGCCTGAGACATTTTTGTCTGTATGGATAGTATATGCTATTTTAGGTATAAATGTACCCTGGAACACACAGAGAGGTAATGTGTGCTGCACAGGGAAAAAGGCCTCACAGGGTGAGGTGAGGTGAAAGCTCTCCCTCTGTAATTATTCTTGTACAGATAGAAAAGCCTTAATGAGCCTTCAGAAGAAATGGCAAGGTGAGATAAGGCAAGACTTTTCAGTCTCTGTGCAGAATATATACCTCATATTGTCTGAACAGGAAGGCAAGTTTTGGAGAGCCTCTGTTGTGGTTTAACCCCATCCAGCAACTGAGCACCACACAGCCCCTTTCTCACTCCCCTTCCCATCCAGTGGCAATGGGGAAGAGAATTGTATTTGTGAAAGTCAGAAAACTCATGGGTTGAGATAAAGTCTGTCTAATAGTTGAAGCAAAAGCTGCACACACAAGCAAAGCAAAACAAGGAATTCCTTCACCATTTGCCATGGTCAGGCAGGTTTTCAGCCACCTCCAGGAAAACGGGGCTCCATCAGATGTCATGGCTATTTGGAAGACAAACACCATTACTCTGAATATGCATGCCTTCCTTCTTTCTCTCCCAGCTCTATATGCTGAGCACACCACCGCTTGGTATGGAATATCCCTTGGGTGAGTTGAGATCAGCTGCCAGTTGTGTTCCCTCCCAACTTCTTGTGCTTGCCCAGCTCCCTCACTGGTGGGGTGGTGTGAGAGGCAGAAAAGGCCTTGATTCTGTAAAAGCACTGCTCAGCAGTAATGAAAACATCTCTGTTTTATGAACGCTGTTTGCAGAACAAATGCAAAACATAGTCCACACCAGCTGCTGTGAAAAAAATGAACTCTATCCTGTGCCAAAACCAGCACATCCTTCCTCACTGCCATTGACGAAGGATTTCTGTTCAGTTTAGCACCTTCCATGGTCAGTCACACACTAAACCATTCTAATTTTGGCTGTTTGTCTGTCTCTGTCACCTATATATCACCTATTATTCACACAGACACTACTCAAGACTGGGTTAATTGCTCAGGTTATTTAATTAATTTTACAGAAAGCCAAAAGCACTATAATATACTGATGATTTGTATTGTCAACACTAAATTCAATGACACTGAGTTCTCTGATAGATTGTAGATCCGTATGTGAAAGAAATAGTTTCTTCTCCATGACCTATTAAAGCAGGACAAGAAATAATGGGCTCAAAATGCAGCAACATTCATGTCAGCTATTAAGAAATAAACATTATTAGGATACTAAAGGACTAAGTGGCATGGGAATGGTGTGCCACTGCTGGAATCTTAGCAGGGGTTACACAAACATTTTGAGAATCCAACTGTCAACCAGCAAGTGACCTCCTGAAATCCCTTCCAGGGCTGCATTGTTCTGACAGGGTTAACAAATTCCACTGTTAAAGTTGTTTTTCCTTTGTTGTAACCCATGTTTTCCTTTCTTTGTAACCCATACTCCATCCTAAACAAAGTACTTTCGAGAAATGCATGAGAGCAAAATAATTCAGATATGTGGACAAGCAGTTCATTTGTCTTTCCATTCCCAATGCTGTTTAAGAAGGCTTGTAACTGTTTCTTTGTGCTATAACTATATTTTGTCACAGCATGTAGCACATATGAATTGGTGTTTCGGCAAAGGTTTTTCCTTTCCAGAGTCTCATATCTCTAACTCCTGGTATTGTGAAACCATAAATATATCCTATACTGCAGTCTTTGAAAATTACACATCAATTTATGATCAAGCAGAAGTAGTAATAGATCATTGTGCTAAAAGCAAGAGGAGGCAACTGGGAATTTTCCCATTTTTTTGAATGCTTTTACAAAACCTTTTACATCAGCTTGATCAATTACTTTCTACAAACAATGACACTGTGGTTAAACCCATTAATTCCTAGGAAATCCAGATGAGTTGGCAGCTAGAACAAAATCCCTTAATGGAAATTCACCATAAACTCAAACCTATTAATTTTGTTTTCCTTATTTATAATGGATCTGAAAGCATTAGCAAGAAATTAGTATTAATGTCTGCTTTTTATGCTATCGTGCAACAAATAGCACAGGAGCTGTGTCACCTAGGCCATTGCTTCCACCTAGTCTAGCAACAAGCTTATTACAGGAGTTATAAATTCTTTGGCCAGTTGATGAGACTTAATTACTAATAGAGGTATTTTGACCTTTGTTGGAAGCAAAAGAAGTCCCTCTGCCATTTGGGTTTTTAGAACAAATGTGAAAATGCATCTTGTTACCCATAACCTGGTAAATGAGGCATTAAATTTCCAAATCTAGAAAAAAAAGGTTATTTTTATGAGGAGGAAAATCTAGGAACAAATCATTATAAACTGAGCCAAAAATAATTTTGAGCTTTAGCATAACTAAGCCAAGTTTCTTCCACTTTGTCACACACTTCAGAAGAGGAATGACAAAATTAGGTGCTTTTATAACGTTCATCAAAAAAATATAGCTGTGTGTCACTCTGTCTTGCTAATAAATTTCTGATTATTGTCCCATATTTCTAACAGGAACTGGGCCGCTTCAGTGCAAAGTAATAAGGCTTCACGTTCTCCAATTTTGTTAACATCCTTGTGTTTGCATAAGTTGCCTCTAGTCACTGCAGTGTGATTGCTTTCCAGAATGAGAACAGCAAATCCAGACTCTTGATGTCACTGTGAAGTGTGCCTCTGCTTGGGTGACCTCTACATCTGGCTGAGGGATAAATCCCTGGATCCACTGGGTGAGAGCTATGCTATACTTCATTTGCAGCTGGCTTATTAGTAGAAGTGGCCCCAGGGTAGTCATGCTCCACTTAAAAAATCTCTTGAACTTCTAAAACATACCAGAGAACAAGATCTGAGTTGTGATGCTGCTCAGTTTTCTTACACATGTACAGGTTTACTTTCCATGCAGTTAATTTTATTTATTATCCAGATAACTCCAGAGGAGTTTTGTGTCTCAGCAGTGAGTCTGTTTGTCTGCCTGAAGCACTTGGCATATATTCTGGCTGGGTACACAAGACTGAGCTGTGCTTAATTTTCATGAGGATGGGTTGTGGTTTTTTTGGGGTGGGTTGTTTTGTTCCGCTTTTGTTTGGTTTTCTTTTCTGGGTTATTTATACCTGTAAAGGAAAAGGCTCGAAAAGCAGCAGGATCTACCTGGCTGTGGTTTCACTGGCTCTAAGGAAAACCCTCAACATGCATACACTATTCGGACATCATGTTTCCCAATTGCTACACAAATAATGGGGTCTGCAACTACCAACATAGTGGTGGTGACCCAGCTGCCTTTGACTACACTAGCATCAAGAACAGTCTAATTGTCATCATCCTAGGGTGACTGTAAGTGATGTAAAAGAATTATTTAGCTCTTTGCTGGACCAAGGCAATGAGCTCTGCTAACTGCTACAGCTGATAGCTGCTGGATATAGTGAATCATTGTGGCCTTTGTGTCTGAGAGCAGAATTCAGAGTAGTTGTTCCATTCTGTAACCCCTAATGACGGGTGTTGTCTCTGTTCATACTCTAGTCCATAATTTCCATGATACATCTTCAAATCTGGATATATGACATAAATTCTCACTTAAAATGGTACTCCTGATTGGCAATTATGCCTGGTAAGCCTCTTGAGTATAGAGTGTAAATAAGCACATATATCTATATCTGAACTTGTAATATTCCTGTGTGGTTTCATCAGCTGCAAACTTCAGTCTGTGGCAACAGTACTTAGAAATCACCAGGCAAGCTACGGCTAAGGAAGAGCCTCAGCTATATCCTGAGATCTAAATATTTTCATGAAATTATGTTCAAAGGGAAACTCTAGCCACAAGCTTTCATATGACCTTGGGGCACAGCTAAACAAAAGCAAGAGAGTCTGGGAAATTTCTGCAGCTGATGTGCCACATCCCAGCTGTAGAGGCATAGTGATGCTGTGAATCAAACAGGCTGAATTTAAGCTCAAGAAACTCTTTCAGTTTTCAGCTATTAAAGTTTTATGGTTTTCCAGTAATTTTTATAAGACCTGTAAAACTAATAAACCCCTGAAAGATCTTTTAGTTTCTGGCAGTTTGATATTTTATAGGTTTTCCATTAAGAGGGAACAATGACTCATCTAAACCACTGGAGCTTCCTTCTCCTTCCTCTGGCTCCAGATGTGCCACTTGCTCCCTAAACAAATCTTGCCATTACTTCTAAAAGAGAAACACGCTCCACATATGGGAACTTGTGTCCAAAATTAGTTTTCTTGGATGTGTACGTCACTGATCCCCCTTGTATCTTTTTTTACCTAATCAGTAAGAAACCAACAGACCCAACCAGAAGGCTTAGTTCCTCCTCTGCATTATCTGACTGCACAGGCTCCACAGTTTATGTCCATCACAGATCCTGGGGAGCTCAGTCACATGGTAACACCCTTGGCTTCAGAGGGTTTCTCACATGAACTATGGCAATGATATAGGATCATGTGAACTGTATATCAAACCATCCAAAACTAAAATAGAACATAATTAAACCATTGAAGCACAGTTAAAAGTCCCATGCTGAGGATTAGTAGCTTAATGCTGCAAACCTCAAGGACTTTGCAGTAACACTTTATAAACTCAGAGTTTCTGTGTACATTTGAAACCACATAAAAATCTGGAATTGCATCTGTCCTTATCTGAAGAGACTGCTGTCCTCTGAAACGAATTGAAAAATTCCTCTCACGATATTTGGCAGTATTTGGGAAGCTTGTCATGACAACTAAGTATCATGGACAGTGGCAGACCAAGGCCAGATTCTGCACTGACTGCTGGAAGAGGCACATGAAGCTCTGCACTGGTAGAAAAAACATTGCTCCAAGGCATCACATAAAGTAATTTTCCCTCTACAGCAGTTCCCCATCAAGTACTACTTATTTAAGGTCAGACTATTTTCATGAGTAGCAGTTTCTTGTTTTCAGCCAAGGGAACCAGGAGAGTGATTTTCAATGGGCAGAAGAATAAATAAATATAATTAATAAAAAACTTACTGATTGATACATATAACAGTATATGCATGAAGAAAAATTAAACAGTGATGGTTAGTTTCATTTTCAAGCACAAGCTAAGTAGTAGCATTCATGGAGAAATTAATATAAACTTTTCAGATGTGTAAACTGCCCATCTGAAAAAATACTTCTGGGCTTATGGCTGCTCTGACCACCTTACCACTCAATCTTACTTTGAGCTTTTTTGAATGCTGGCTTTTTACTCTCTGTAGCTTGTTCCCAGCTGTTGCATCCTAATTTAATTTCATTTTTCATAGTGGGTGAAATTCACATTTTATATTTACACCACTGACTTCTGCTGAAATAAGTGTTGGCATTTGTCATGGTTTGACACCGGCCAAGGGCCAGTGCACCCATGTCAAATTCTCTGAAACAGAGGGCAGTGGGGTGAGAACCTCTGTTTAGCGTATCTTTTACTAAGACTGCAACATTTATGATCCCGTAACTTGAAATTATGGAAGTTCCAATAAAAGTCAATAACTTCCTTTCAGTAATAAAGTGCCTACACCTAAATATTTTTTCTAACATAGAATGTAAATTGTCCTACACAAAGATCAACTTACTTCTGGTGTGATGTTTTTGCTTTAAAAAGAAGTGAAAGTAAGTTTCTGCTACCTTATCTTTTAAGAGCAGCTTGTGCTGTGTGGTTTCACTTTGTACTAGAAATAGTGCAGATTCAAATCACACTTTCAGGAACCATTTTGTTTACAGAAATGTTGGGAAGGATGAAAATTTAACAGGAAAGTTTTATAGATATGAATGCATAGCAGAGCGTTCTCTAAAAATGAAAGCAAGTTTTGATACATAAAAAGATGCTTTTAGGGCCAGTTTTTGATGAAACAACTGGGAGAACAAAGGTTTAATCAAGTTGGAAGGAGTTTTTATGACTAAACTCCAAAGAATAAGTGGTCTTCAAACAAAGAATATTTTCAACCAAGTAAAAAGAGCATAAGCAGACAGAAATAGGTTTCTACAGCGGAAAAACAGAAAAAAACAAGATTTAAGTTTTAACATGGAACTCAAATGATTGGTTAGTCACTAACATAATATAGCAATATTAGCAAGTATGATAGGTTATATGTAAATGTAAAGTTTTGTATATGATGCTGATTGGTTATTATGTAATAAGATGCACGGGAAAGTAAAAGATATAATGCTTTGTAACGTAAACAGGATCAGGCTTCAGACTCAGCATGCCTACAGCCAGCAACCGTAGGCTTACCCACGTAAGACCTCTATCAAATTGCTTTCAGTGTAACTGAGATCCCAGTTTGGGATTGGCTCTAAAAGCAGATGAAAATTTGATGACAAATTATTTATTTAGCTGCAAACAAGATGGCTCTGGCCTGAGAGCACTTAGAAATGTGATTGAATATTTTCAGTTTCAAAAGCAGTTTCTTTAGCATTGTGTCGTCTATGTAATGCAGTATAAGGAAAGGTGATGAAAGGAATGCTAGCATGTGAAATGCAACTCAGTGATTCATATTGAGTTCGGATCCCCTTGCCCTTTTTCTCCTTGATGTCAAAAAGCCTTTTTTGTCATATCAATGTGACTCAAAAGATCTGTTCATTTATTTGCATTTTGGCCAGATGACCAAACCAGCCATTTTCTTGAATCCCTTTTAATGTTTAAACAAGTCTGCTTCAGAAACATGTATCCAAAGTTAACCATGTGTCTAAGTGCCCTCTAGATTAAGGATGTTAAAAGCAAATGTCTCATATGTACCTGCGTAGTTTCTGAGGAAAAAAAACGAAAACTTTTTCTGCCAGAAAAATCAAGTGGACAGGCCCCATTCCCTGAGTTTGCTGGTTCCTAAGAGTGGGGGATTATGTTTTTAGGAGATAAATTAACCCGATATGTTCTGAGGTCTCTGAATGTGGGAGTAATCACATTTGCCCCTGAGAGTCTGGAGCTGCTCAGGAAGCAGCAAATACCATCATAAGAGAGTGTTCTTTTCTTTCCAGCTCTAGGCTAGACTTGAACAGGGAACAGGGGTTAAACTTAGCTTTCCTGTTCAAAATTTCATGATGTTAATTTCCTATAGCTGTGACAACTTCTGTTGCTCTTGTTGCACAGTGTTTGATTTTTACACGCTGGTGTTGTGTCACAGGAACAAAACCTTTATGAACATGTGAGGCAGAGAAAGCAGAGAAATTGAGGGACATCTCCATTTCCTTGGAGACCTGCCAGCAGCTGAGAAACTGTGCTCAAAGATTTTTTTATTATTCCCCAAGTAAAGAGGTTCATGAAGAGATCTGGTCAAGCTCAGTGGGGACCATAAATAAAGTGTCCTCTGGGAATAGTTCCTGGTATTTGCATTTCCCAGATGCAGGAGCTGTTAACAACAAGGATTCTGGTAGCTCTGGACATGAATCTATCTCTAGGAGTCACATTTAATGTGCTGAGGTCATTAGTTCTTAAGGATTTGAATTAGAAAATGTATTGATTTTCAGCAAATGGCAGGGAATAATAGTAAATTTTTAAAAAATAATTTTTAAAGCTGATAGTTTGTTTTCTGAATTTAAAAGATAATGTGCGGTTTACTGAATTTATTTTTTTTCTTTCAGTTAGCATATAGAATATCAGAAGTAGTGTACAGTATGGCAGGATTACTGACAATCATATAAGAGAAGAACCAATAGGATGTCCCAAATTTGAAATAATACTTGAACTGAAGCAACATCACCAGTGAAACTGGCTACTAATTGTATATAGGGGCTTTTATTTGTCTAGTTTGACAGGTTGCACAGTACTTCAGAAAAAAACTGATTACCCTGCAATCACTGGAGCTGCATCCTCCCACTTCATAAAGACTCCGGAGATAATCCTGCTCCCTTTGTCCTGCACTACATTATTTGGCCTTTGAGGAAAAACAAGAGAACCTGTTCAGATGTAGATTTAGATGGAATTTTCTTACCCAGGAGAATACAATACAGGTAGGGAGACAGGCAGAGAGGATGAAGAGCTTTTGTGGCTTTAGCGTACCAACACTTAACGTTTCTAATTCTTACTTCAGACTGATGAGACATTCAGTTATTTTCAGGACTTTTTTTGGATTTTACTTATTAAGGAGCACTAACATCCAGTCCTCTTGAAGATTTCATCCCCTGGTACTTTAAGAGTATTTAGTCTTTCTAGATACAATGAAAAATGCATTTTATCTGCCTTTTCTACTTTGCAGTGAAATCTGTCTATACTTTTCCCCTAACACTCTTAATATTCTAAGACTTTTTATATCTATCTGTAAAGTAAAAAAAAGCAAAAATAAAACAACAACAGCAAAAAACCAAACCAACAAACAAAAAAAAAAAACAACAAAAAAAACCCCAAACAACTTTTAAATGTAAATGGTGAATTTTTTGAGGTTCATGTATTTGGCTCTGATTATCTGGGCAATGACTTTAAGCTGTGTTGTTCTTCCAGGCTGCAAGACTCTTGAGAGAGGGCCTGTGTCTCCCTCCAGGTACTGTAAATGTCAATCACACACAGAGTGCTCAATAAATGAATAATGATGGTTTTCTTACTGCTGTATGATGTTTCCCTTGCCAGAGATATTATAGTGGAGCTGAGATCAAAACCCATATGGAAAAAAAAGTACTCTGATTTATCTGTGGAGGAAACCATGCAAGACTGCACTCCTGCACAATTTCAATGTTACTTCTTTGCTTCTTTTTTGACCTCTGGAGATTGAATATGTAGTCTGTTTTTATGTTTTTCAGCAGGCTTCAGAGGAAACAATACCAAAGCTCTAAACACTTGCAGATTGGAGTATTGCAAGCGTGGATATAATGACCAGGATTAGCAATGAATTCAGTGGGCAAGCTCCCTTCCAAATAATTGACTTCACTTGGCTCTGGAAAGTCCCGAAACATGTGCCTGACATTTAATCTTGACTTCAACAGGAGCTAAGCAGGCATTGAAGGTGCTCTGATTAATAACTGTCTCACGAATATGGACTTTTTTGGGCTGTGCCCAGCAGTGGCAGTGGCCACAGGGAATGCATGAGTGTCCAGTGGCTCAGAGGATTCCCCCCAGCCTGTAAGTGTTGGACACACCATGCTCAGTTTTGCAGACGCTGATGGACCCAGCTGCAGCCTGCTGGCTACAGATTAGAGCTGCAATGTTAACAGCATCCCTAATCTATCTACCACTTCTGGTGTACTGAAATCCTATGCATCTCTCTGTCCTGTCTGCAGAAAGTACTAAAGCATTCTCCCAGCCTTTTGTGAATTGTTGTCTGTCTGGAAACTACCCTCAGTACTTCTGTAACGTCATGCAGCACTTTTCCCAGGTAAAGCAGGAATTATCAATTGCTCAGAAGGCAAGTAGACACATTTTCATTTAATCTGATAAAAGTCAGGAGTTCGGTAGCGTCACACTGGTGTAAATTAGCACAAAATTAGATCAGATAGCGGATTCAAGCCTTGAAGAAACTCCTCCCGCAGAGGACCCCGGGACAGGGCTGCTCAGCAAAGCCCACCTTGCGTCTTTCGGCAGGAAGGATTATAACCCTCGCAAGTGCCAGGTCCTGTGACTCAGGGGCAACTCACACTTCAACCGAGTGAAATACTGCTTTTTGTTATGAATACCGGGTCCCAGCTGATTCCTTTTGTTGCACAAACACCCGGAAATGCATTGAAACGGTGGGAATCACTAATTTCCCCTCTCCGCTGCCTTTCCCACGCAGCAAAGGCAGGACGGCCACTAGGAGATGCTGCTGTACGCGGAATGCACCCGGCGCCGCGGGAGACAGAAGCCGAGAAGAAGTACTTTGGCGCAGACTGAGCCACGGCTTTTTTTTTCTTTCTTTTTTCTTTTTTTTCTTTTTTTTTTTTTTTTTCCGGTCATCTAGAGGGGAAATTTGATCCAGAAATATGTACAAGACTGTTGTGTTGAGTGAAACAGTAACTCACAGTTTGCAGTAATTTGTGAGGACTACCTCAGCACTTAAAAAAGGCATTGCCTTTTAGTTTAGTATAAATTACTAACCCTGGAATTTACTTCTCTGATCTACAGTAATGACTGCTGGGATTTGGGTAACAAAAATGTCTGTGTCTGTATGTGGAAGACTTTAGCCCACTCGATAATATGTCTTCATCATATATTGGCATAAACCTTCCAGGATAAAATGAAATTAAAATTCAGGAATGTAATTAAAGAGAGAAATTAGAAATGCACTTGGGATTCAAGTAAGGAGATTTTCTATGTCTAGGAAGAAACCTGATAGGTTTAATGGTAATTCCAGTTCAAAACTAAGGTGTTAGAAAAGCTTTTACTGGAGCACTGCTGAAGGTCTTCCAAAATATGAAAAGTAACTGAAAACTCCATTTATGTGTTTATATTTGCTTGTCACTGTAGCAAAACTCCAGCTGCTGTGTGGCTTTACCACCCTGCACAGTGACTGGGGATGCCATGAGTGCTTATGCTGGTCATTTGCCATCAGATAGTATTGTTCTCTCGTGGCTTGTGATGATTGCTGCCCTGAAATGAAGAATGTGGAAATTAGTAAAACAATGTCAAATTTGTATTGTCATTTGGCAACATAAACGGTTATTCATCTTCAGGGAGCCCACTTATCACTGATGATCTTTCTCTGTGTCTTTCTTGACATGGTCACTCAACTTCTGGAATTTTTGTGAAGATTTTTTTGTCTTCTTTAGCTTTGCTCAGGGGTCTTTGAAGGATGGGTGGGAGAAGGGATACTTTTTAGGAGTATTTTGGACCATTAAGTTGCTGCAGTTCTCTTTCCCCTATATTGTAGGATACGGCTAATGTCTTCATACTTGTGTGTTTATTTTTAGATACCCTGTTTCCATATTTAGTGCAGTTCTCAGTATTGCAGAAAAAGAGGCTATTTATTTGTGTATCTAAATATATAGAATTAAAAGTCCAGAATAGTGTATAAATAAGTATCTCAATTCCCAGGCAGGCTCAACTCTCTGTGCAGTTAGCTCCCCCCTTGCTCTCCCTCTGGGTATACCATATTGTGCTCCTAAAACAAATGTACACAAGTGCCATTTTAGGGGACATTCTCCAGTGACTTCCTCCACACAGCTTCCATCACTGCTGCTGCCAGATCCCACTTGTTACCTCGACTAAAGGCAGACCTGGCAGCTACCCTCTGGCAGCTGCATCTGTGGGAAACAAGGCATTATGACAAAACTAGCAGCACGAGATCAGGGGTGAGATGTGGGGAGTGGAGGTCTAAGTTCTAGGGAAGATGGAAAACGATTTGGTAAAATCTCATGCTGTGTGATACATTTGATATTTTTGCTTGGGTCAGCAGTAATCAGGTGTTACAGAACAACTCCAGGTCAGCTTATCAATAAGCCAGCTGTAATTCTGTGAGGCTTTGCAGGGAGAAGACATGGAGTTAAATATATATTGAAAGGATAAAGTAACTTTTAAATTTAAAATTTTAAATTCAAATGGCTAAGCCAAAAAACTTGTTCTTGAGCAGAAAGCTTATGCTGATAAGTCCTAAGCTTCCAGGAAAAGTAGGCCTTATAGAACAGGGAGCATTATGAAGACTAGTTTAATTTTTGCTATTTCTATTTTATAAGGTTTGCAGATATTCCTTGTGTGAGAAGTGTACATGCGAGGCTTCAAGATGTTATGTGCAATATAAGTATTTCCATTTTGTTTTCTCTTTAGAAACTGGTTGAGAGATTGTGCTGTTTTCTTCTGCTGTTCCACTGGCACAACCCAGCTGGAAGGTCTGCCATCAAAACTTCATCCTGAATTATATCAATTTCTGGTTGCTTTTTAGGGCAAAGGAAAGGGGATGATCTTAAGATACAAATAGACTTTGCAAACAGACTGTGTCCTTCTACAGGCAGCACAAAGTCTACTTTAGGCTCAAGTTCTTGATATTACTTTACCATAAAGTGGGTGAGCAGAGGAACATTGGAAGCCTTTCAAAGGAAATGCACTTAAGGAGGGATTTGAAGGAGGAAGTGGCAGGAGCTTTTCACGTGAGAGGTTATGATGAAATGTTTATACTTGTTCCATAAATGACAGCATGACATTCAGAACCATGTCACCAAACAAATCATAGGATATTTGATCTGCAAGTGTCAAGCCTGAAAAGTCCCTTGGCTGCTTGTGAGAATTTCATAGAGAATTCTTACAGAAGTTAATCTTAAATGTTTGGTCTCCTTTGGAAGGAGGATTAGCAGTGCTCCTAAGAGTATCAAAGTAGAAAACATACTCAGTTGGACAGGAATCTTGATCAACCAGTCTACGGTCACAGAGAGTGAGAAAGAAACTAAAGATAGTGGCTGATGCCAATGCTGCTCTTCCTGCAGACAGGTCAATTATTCATGTTATATGAAGCCTTTTGTATGAAATAATTTCAAAGATAGCACTGGGAAAATGGAGACGCCTTTAATGTGAAGATGATGGTATTTCCAGTGCTCCTCAGAGCAATCAGGAGCTTCTTGGAGCTGAATTTGGACAATTTTCCTTTGCCTTATAGAAGTATGAAGGCACCACTTTAAACTTTCTTAAAAGTGCATCTTTCCCTAGTGAATAATTAGCAAAAGAAAAATACACAGCCTGATTGAAGGAATAAAATAAAATGCATGAGGAAGTAAGGAATTGGAACAGTTAACTGGAGACTCTGGTCAAATCCATTCTTCCCTACTCTACCATGTTCCACTGTTTACTTTAACTGCACCCCACCACAATCTTCAGTTCAGTGTGCATAAATTTATAGGGAGTCTCTTCTCTATTTTTAATACACAGATGTATCTAAAGACATTTTTCCAGAAGGAGGAACTTGTTCTTACAAACACTTTTAACATTAATGGAAGCCCTACTTCTCTGTCCTTTAATTGCCTTGAGACTCTCCAGATGGGGTCAGATCCTTGTCTCCTATTGGTTTTCTACTGACCTCTCAGCCAAGTGGGTTACTGCAGGCTCATGCAAACAGAACTGTGAGACAGGGCCTTTTGGTTCTCTGCATTTTGGTACCCTGCTGTGTTGATGATTAGTCTTTTTAAAATCAAAAGAAATGAGATAAGAGCAGTAAGCTCTGCTAGCATAGCCAAGTTGTGTATAGACATTGGGTGATCCACTCCTCCTAAATCACTGCCTGATTTCTTCAATTACTCAAAAGCCAAACCCAGAAACTAACTATCTATGGCCAAGATATTTTTCTTCCTAAAAAAGCCAGACATGTGCAGATTTGTGGCACTTTTTGCTGTTATGATTTTAAGGTGATGTCTTCTGAGTAGCTGCCGTTTCTCATTGCTGTCAGAGCAGACTAGTACTTCAGACTGTTGCTGCTGGCACTGTGCCTCGTTGCAGAAATAGTTTATTTGTATGGGTTTCTGATTCTTCGTATGTTGGAGACCTAATGCATTTTATTCATTCTCCTTCTGTCTGAAGGTAGCCAGTTCTCATTCTCCTTTTATAGCCTGCATGTAGTTAACAGCTACCAACTGCTCTCGTGGAATGAGGACGAGGGTTTGTAGTAATTCTCTCCTCTGTTACTGCAAAGAGCTCTCTGGGTCCATGCCAGCCTCTTCAGTGCTATCCCACTGTGATCCCATCACTTGTGTTTCAGATCCCTCGGGCTCTCCTTCGCTATCTATTTCTATGCACTTGCTTTCCAGCAAGCTTCCTCCACAACATGATACCAAGGAGTGAAGCTAACACCCTCCACACTGGGGCTTTTTAGGAAGACTTGAAAGAGCCTCTCCTGCCTTGGCAGGCTGGCATCTGAGAAGAGGGAATGTTGGCAGCTTGCTCTTGGATTGGCCATTCTGGAGAAAGTAGCTTCATCTCTTAATATTTTTGACTTTTACAGTCTCTTATGTACGGAGTTTTACTTCCTTTCTTGGTGGAATAGATTAAGAGCTGTTGATTAGGCAGAGACTGCATCACAGCTGGTTGAAAATCAAAGGTCAAGATTTTTCAAAATGTTGAGGAAGATGAATAACAAGTATGCTTGCTTTGTAATTGTCTGAGCTGCTGCAGCACAGAATGTATGTAATTTGGGCCATTTATTCACATTCCCAAATATGACCTTTTGAGCTAACTTTAGGTACTTCTGAAAAAAAATCTTGGCCAACTGTCAACAGCATAATCAACAAGCAGAGAAGCTAGTTCTAAGTAGACCACCCTGAAATAGTTCTGCTTTTGCTGGCAATTTATATCATCCCCCCTGGATCTCTCCCTTGAGCAGAATATCCGGTTGGATTTATTGTGGCTTCACCACAAGTATGGTAGCAAAGTTCCCTCTAAATTTTCTCATGAGGAAGGAATCAGATACAAATGAGAAAATAAGGTGTTACAGATAACATGCAGCTTGTTTATAACCTTTTTCTTGAAAGAAAACACCTTCCACTCTCTTTAAACCTTACTTTTTGGATTCTTTATCCTGCAGGATCAGTAAAGCCCAGTGCTAGGCAAAGCTATTAATAAAGAATCAATAACATGTATTCTGGCCCTGCACAGAGAATTTGGAAAGTGGTGTATCTCAGTTGCAGTGGTCAAAAAAAAAATATTTTTAGAGGATATTTAGACTTCTGTGTTACAGCTGGGAGATGCTTACCTTCTTTTATGGAAGACAGAGGAGCACTGAATTCCTAGCAAACCCACAGGATATCTCTCAGTACAGATGTTTCTGATGCTTTAGAGCAGGGGTGCTCCACTGGGCACTCTGGCATGGGTGAGGATTTTAAGCTCAGCTTGCCCAGACCTCACTGAGGTTTCCAACTGACATGTGGGAAATTTTTTGGTATTATTGGTATTTATTGCCAGACCTTACAGGTCTCCCAGGGGGCAGCTGCAGTTCACTGCCTCAGTCCCAGCTGTGAAGGTGACATGTGGTACTTTTTCAGGAACCAATCCTCAGTAAAACTAACAACTGGCCCTGAGCCTCCCCTGTTTGGGGAGGTTTCCTGCAGGTCACAGTTGGGAACGTACCAATATTAGTTTCTCAGGGGTCACAAAGGATTGTAATGTTTTGTTAAATGGTGATAAGTTTTGTAAATTAGATCCTGAAATATGAATTTAAGGTTTATCTTCCAAAGGTTTAAAGCAGCAGTGGAAAATTCACTTTTTGATGAGTATTATGCAGAGGGATTAATATTAACTGTTGAGGGGCATTACACAACCTTTTCTTTACTGCTGGATGGGATGTCTATATTAAATAAAACCAGTGATGGAAAAGTTGAGAGTTAAGTGACTGGTATTTGGTGCTGATACTGAAGAAATATTTAATGACAACAAGCACGTATGGAAAGAAAACTTTAATAAACCTCATGGTAATGAAGTTTAGTACCAGTATGGCACATATCCATACATTCTACTCCATGAGTCTCCAGTGCTAAACCCTCACAGACAGAAATAAACCCACTGGCAGAATGTGAGGAATTAGTTTCATTACTAATAGAAATTGCACCTCAGGTGCAAAATACCTTAAAAATAGATGTATGTGGGAAAACAGTGTTATTTGCAGTATATTTTATTAAATGTTTTACAGTAGTTAATGTGAAAAAAATAATTACTTTGTGCTTTAAGGGTAGGTGAGTTTAAAAAGAAAATCACATAAAATATTGCCTTTGATTAAATTGGTCTTCCAGACCCTTGTACAACTTATTTTGTTAACTGATTTTTACCTTTCTTCTAGCCTCTGATTAAATACAAATCTATTTTGTTGTCTTTTGCATTCACAAACCATCAAATCTGAATTTACTTCACAATTTCATACTTGTTTCTTTTCTACTGATTTACAGCTCAAATTAGCAAACCCTTTTTTGTCCCTATTTATTTCAGTTCAAATGTTGTGGTGGATGTTGCAGGTTCCCATCCCGCCTGGCACTCTACACGCAGAAGACAGACAAGGATCTTTACAGGAATGCATATCCCAGTGTAGGACACTTCTGCTGAAGTGATTCAGGTGCATATATTCATGAGACAGAAGTGTAAGAGGAAGCGAAGACATTCTGTTGGCTGATGGTTTTTGCTGGCTTGGTAGGACCATGGTGGTTTCCCACCTTGTTAAATTGTTAGCTGGTGTTTGAAAGGAGTGCATACTGATCACTGCAGAGGTTGTAGGAGAAAAAGAGGAATGTGGATTGTCTCATAATGAATAGCAGCGCAGGGAGCAGGGTGAACTATTGAGACACAAACTTGTGTCAAGTCAGCAGACATGTTTGGCTCAGGCAGTATTTTAAATTCACAGCTGGCTACAGGTTATTTGAGAGCCTTGCCCCAAAGAGTGAAAATACCAAAAAGGCTCCTGAATAAAAGGTATCTGGAGAAGAAGAACTGTTCAGGATACTGGTGTCTGTTCGGTTCAAGGACACATTATGAATAGGTCATTGCTTCATTTTCTGGTATAGGCAATTGCTGTCTTGGAGGCATTTCTATTTGTATTCCCTCCAGGACCACAGTTTTTTCCTTAGAGAATGTTTGCTTAGTTTTAAATCTAAGCAAGAACAAAATACATTGAAATTGTAGACATGTTAGAAGGAATCATCTATTTCTTATTATCAGGGAGTTGGGCTCTCTTAGTGCAGGTATGAATTGGTTTTGTGAATATAGGAATTAGATGGATTTAGAGATACTTTATTTTGCCTAATTTCTTCCTACAAGATGATTTTTACCGCCTTTAGATAAGATCTTTGTATGGAATAAATTTCATTCCTACCTAAATTAATTTAGATTTCAATTTGTTAGCATTTTCTTGTATTGAGTATAAATCAGATAAATGAATTAATCAGTATTGATTTTCTGTTTCCTAGCACCACAGGTAGCTGTAATACAAGAGTGGGACAATGAATGGCTATTTCCCTGAAGTTTCTTGAGATCCCAGGGCTGTGCTGTAATCTCCTCGAGGTTTAACATGCATTTACTAACAGCGTAAGTTCTAGCCACAAAGGATATGATTAAAAAGTGCTGAAAGAAATGTTGATATTTAATTTTCTTTACATTAGCAGTGGCATTCCAAAAAGAACTAAGAGTTCAGAAATTGAACAAGCAAAGGGGACATTGGGGAAAAGTTTCAGTTTTCTACTGTGCATTTGATTTTACTGAAGGGAATGTGATTTACTTATGCATGAGGAGTGAGAAGGCAGTGGTACCTCTCTGCAGGATACTGGAGTAACTGTGCCCTGCTTTTGGGTATGTCATTGCCAGAAGAGTCAGTGGCAAACTCATTGTATTGCTTTTCTCTGAATTCTCTCCAGTTGTGGTCTGAAGCAAGCTTGGCTAAGCAATAGGCAATATGATACTTTAGCCAAAGCAGTAAAAGCTGATAGGAACGAGTTAATACAGGAGGAGTGGATAATGTAGGTGAAATTGAGGTCTCTGGTTTGTGACCCCTGTCAGAGTTGACAGTGGCAGCTAAATCCTAGCTGCCCCAGCTGGCTGACCTACCTTTTTTTTTAAAGGTTGCTGCTCCTGTGGCAGAAGTGATGGAGCTGCTGTACCTGCTCCTCAGCAGCAGTGCACTGCTCAGTATTTTACCATAAACTAAAACCAGTGGCACTTTACATTAATATATTGTGCACTGTGGCATCAGTGGAGCTGATGCGTTGCCTGCTATGCTATCTCTGCCATTGGCATAGCAAGTTTTGGCAAAGGGACAGACAGAATTCAAGCGGTAGCAAACTTTTTGGATGTCATTGCTGTACATGCTGGGAACTGTGTACCATAGTACTAAACTGGGAAAATGTAAAGTGTATGAAGAAGGGAAATATAAATTCCCTATTAGTGCCTTATTAGAATATTATAGCAGTGTTACATTTTCATAAGGCTTCCTACTATCTTCGACTTCAAACTGCAGCTTGACAGTTTGAAATTTTATAGTGGAATTCCACCTGAATCTTGGTTTCCAAAGGCAACTGGCAAGGCTATTAATTTATTGGACTCTTTGCCATTTGCTTGACTTCATCACAAGAGTTCACAACATTTTGCAAGGATACCAAATGCAGCTCCTAGCTCCAAAGGGAGCAATAAACAGACCATGACACACAATTAAATCAAGGGATGGATGCAAGTCTCTTTCAACAGCATGGTAGATAGCTTGCAACAACCACATTACCTGAATGAGAAATTCTGTGGCTGGAAAGGAGTTCAGGCAAGCTCAGGAAGGAATGACCTGACCCTTCCGAACTACAGATTAACCATTTCAAGAAAACCATCTGAAGACACATTGTCTGAGAGATGCAGTAAAAAGAGGGGACCCCAGCCAGAGCAGGACAAAAGATCACCAAAAATATGGCTTGCATTTCTTATACCTAGTTTCATAAAGCTCTAGGGATCCCAGAAGATGAATACTTCACAAGAAAATGAACACTGTTTTTCCTTCATCCTCAGGAAGTAGGGCAGAAAGTACCTCCTTGCAATCCTTCCCATGAGAGTGAGTCTCCACTTTTTGGTCAGTGGAGACACAGAAGAACAAGCAAATAAGGTTAGGTAGCAGAAAGAGGGCGAGACCCACAACGGTCATAATGCTCTGAACCGCTGTCTCAGCATGGAATTTATTTTGCATTCCTTGGAGGTGTACAGAGATTTTAGCAATGCTGTTTTCTGCCTTTGAAATTGAGCAAGACTAAACTGAATGCAGAATATGTGAGATCCAGTCCAATATGCAGAATGACTGGGGTTAGTGTGGGAAAACTAAATATAGACAGCGCCTCTAATCAGAGTTGGAAGGCCAGGAATGGAGCAGTATGGCACACAAGATGCAGAAAGACATTCAATTAACCTTAATTCAAATGCAAGGTTTCGGTCTGTGCTGCTTTGCTGGCTGAGCATGTGCGTCAAAGTACCCATGGTATTTTGGTGAGGGCATTGCGATCTGTTGAGATTTTCACAGCCCACATCTAAAATCTATTTTTAGACTTCAGCTCTTAAAGGAGAAAAAAATAAGGGCAAGCTAGGATAATTTTCTAACAAAGTCTTACAAAAATATTCATTGCTAGGCTGACAACCTTAATGGCCAGTTACGGATGAACTACAAACCCCGGAAAATGGGGCTTATAATGGAAACTGCAATTCAACCATGTAATGATAGCATTGCAGATGGGATATGGTAACACACAGCCATCCCCTGCCTGACTGAACTGGCTGTCTCAGAGTTCTGAGGAATTTACCCACTCTGTACCTATTCACTCTGAGCTGGAAGGGAATCAGCAAACATCTCCTTAGATGCTAAGCTTCAAAAATGCCAGCATATTGAGTAGCATCACGGCTGATTTCAGGCCTGGAAATAGGAGAAGGACATTTGGAATAGACTCTAAATAGACAACAAACTGAGGAATAGCTTGCTAGGAGAGAGGGGAAAGGAAAGAAGCAATACTTCAGTGGCTTAAACCATGCCCATAAAAAAGGGACAGATGTTTCCTATTGGAGCATCCCCTTATAAAACAGCTTCATCCCTGCAAAGCAGCACACTGCAGCTTCTATATATAACTGCAGAGTAACACAACATAGCTGAGGGTTTACAGAAGCTTGTTTACTTGTAAAACATCAGGGACAAAATCTGATAGCTAGGAGCGGGTGGGATGCAAGATCCCAGTATTTCCATGTACAGCAGCACACTGGTTTTGTCTGCCTTCAGAAGGTGCTGTTACATTCCTGCAGCCAGTGATGGTTGTCAGTTTTGATTGCTACTATTTGCATTTATGTAAAAACATCCAGAAGGTTGAGCTTTAGGCCATCCAAGGCCAGATAATTGAGGGCTAATGTGGCCTCCACATCCTTAAGTCTGTTTCCATGCACAAGTGCATTATGGTGTTTCATTACCAGATCACATTACAGTGTGATGTGACAATGTGACATACTATTCAGCAAAACAGGAAATGTTGAGAAACCTTTCTGTGTTATTCACATCAGCAGCTTTCAATAAAAAAGTGGCATGCCCTCCATGATATAATGAGTACAGATGCATTAGTATTCCTCATAGAGCATCACTTTTGTCATTATGGTAATGACAGATTTTGCGTGCTTAACCTATCACTCATAAAAAGAATATTTTTGTTTCCATAGAACCAGATTGTTCTCCCCCCGACGTGTACTCAAGTAAGTGAGGAAATTCCAGGATTAAGGGTCTCAGTAATGTCGGTAGGATTAAAGCGAACATTTTTCAGAAGTGACTGGGATTTGTTAAAAGCCTCTTCCTTTATAGTGTTATTTTTCATGCATTCCAACAAGCATGGTTTTTCACTAGGTTCATCACATACTACAATGCCTCAGCTGCAATATCTGGATCCAGATTCATAGCTGGACCAAAATCTCACATCTTCTGCCCTTCACAGAAACAAAATAATTTGTTTTATGACAGTCAGACTCCCTAGGGACAGGACTTAGTATCAGGAGATAAGGACTCCTTTTCCAGATATACACTCAGGTATGTCATTTGACTTGTATTTCAGTTTCACTATTTCTGACAAAGAGGTTAAATAAATTTTTGTATGTGGTGAAAGAGATTCATACCTGTAGGATACATAAAACATTACGTATACAGTATTAGTGTATCTATATTCAAAGAGTTATTTGACAATACAAAATATTGCACCTCAGAAAAAAAAAAAGTCTTTGATGACACTCTCCCAACCTTATAAAAAAGTCCAGACTTATTTGTTTCACAAGCTTTTCCATTCAATCCTTGGTAATGATTTCTGTCCATGAGGTCTCACAGGCAGCCCAGTCCCAATAGGGCATCAGCATTTGGAAAAGCTTTCCAAAGCTGACTGTGGTTGTCTTGAAGTGCCCCTTGCTGAAAAAACAGTGCTGTGCAGGGGCGGGCNAACTCCCGAAGTAGTAAATGTGTCATTGTGCTCACAGGAGCGTTCTTAGTACAGATTAAGGCTATCCACACAGGAAGCTAGTGTGGAGTAACTAGGACTGTATAAATTCACACCTTAGCTTAGCTGGTACTAAATTTCCCCTGTAGACAAGCCTGCTGTCTATCCGCCTACTTGTTTTGTGTGCTCGCAATGCTACTGTTCTTCAATTGCCTCACTTCTGAATGTGATTGTGGATCTATCTTCCCTTTTGTCCTTGAGAGTCATTTGTTGCATGCTACCCACCCGGCAAACCTTCAGTTCCTGCAGCTGCCCTCACGTGTAGTACCAATGGTCTCTGAGCTCTCAGCACTAGGTTGAAAATGTGGATGTCATAGGCTGAAAGCTCAACTTAAACCCACTGCCATATTTCCAGCTGCAGCTGGTATTCCCTCTGTGGCCATCCTCCTCCATCCTCCACAACCAGCTTCATCTTTTTTGCCTCCTCCTGTGCAGCCCTTTGTGGCTGGCTTGTTTTAGAGCTGTTTGAGAAGCACAAAGTCTTAATGCAATCTAAGCGTGAACTCACTGATCCCATATTCCGAGAGCAATGTGCTCAGGGGACCACGTGGAACTGTGCCTGAGCAGAGCTGTTATGATTTAATTGCTCATTTTACAATAAGCTCAACAATTCTAAATTGTCCGGACACCTTTGGCTGGACATAAAGCTAATCATTGTAGCCCAAAAATGCTGTGAACTTCCCTTTAGCACCTGCTCTGCCTCACTGCTGTCTTTTATGCTGTTGCTCAGGCTTGTTGCCTGGTGGTTGCAGGGCAAGCTGCTTGGGACAGGATTGACGTCCTTTATACTTCATCAGGGTCTGGGAGAATGGGGGACCCCTATCCTGTTACACGGGGCACAGCCGCAGCACAAGTGATGGTGATCGTGATTGCAGCTGACAACTGAAATAAATGGTGCTCTGCAGACCTCCAGCACTTCAGCTACATTAACACGAAGGGCAGAGAATACAGCCATGATCCCAATGTTGAAAGCTAGGATGAAACTGGTAGTGTTACAGTTGTATTTTCCCTCCCCTTTTCACAACCAGATTACACACCTTATTAAGAACATTTTCCTGCATGCTTTGCGTTATTCCTTTGCCTTCAGTGGTGAAGGAATGCAAGAGCAAGCCTAGCTTTTCTACACTTTCTGTCTCTCTCCCTTGCTAAAGTATGTGGGACTTGATGCCTAATCCATACAATTTCTAGGACATGCTACTCAAAGAGAATACACCATTATTAATAGAGGACATCACCAAAATGCTTGAACAATGCCCCATTGTGAGGGTGGAGAGAGGTTGTTGATGGTTCAGCTCCAAGCCTTGAATTCCCTCTGCTAGCCCTGCAACTGACCCTTGGGAACCTTTTCTCCTTTCCTGCTTGCCCTGTCTTTTCCTGAAGGGTCTTTGTTGCCTTTCTGTTAATAAGGGTCCTTGGTGTACTCATTTGTGTGGTGATTTGCACTTCCAGCTCACAGATAATTGATAGTCAGGAAATTGATTGAGTTCCAGAAATAAAAAATAAAGGTCCAGAGACCTTAAATATTGTATTTAAAGATGTGCTTTGCAGAAGAGAAAGAACACTCTTCCCCATCTGCTCCCAACTTCTGCACTGTACCTCTTTCAAATACAGGGTTATTAATTCTCAAAAGCCTCTCTGAAAGTTTGATGAAGTGTATGCCCACTTCCCTGTAACTCAGGCAGGATTCTAACTTTTTATCACAAGGCCATCATAAATAATGGATTTTAGAGGAAGTTGGAATCATTGCTAGGAAATCTTACTGCTCCTCTACCACAGATGGAAAGCTCTTTAGGATGGACACCTTGTACTGATTTCCTTGTTGAAAACCTTCATAAATGTAGATTTTGGCTTCCTACCCAGAGCTTTGAAGAAATTGCTCTTGTAAGATCTCTCCTCCCCTCACTGAGAGGTTTTTTTCCCTTCCAAAGCTACCAGTGTCTCAATGCAAGTAAATTTAGCCAAAATGCTTCGCAGAGCATATATTTTGAAGAGGGTGTACCTAATTCTCACTTTTGACCCTGCAAGGCTGCATTCAGGCACTAAGATTACAAGCCGCCTTAGTCAAATGCAGCTTTATATCCAAGTGAAACTTTAATATCCAAGTGAAAAGTGTGTGTGTGTAATGATGGTTCCTAGTTTCTGGTCAGGTCAAGTAGGTAAGATTTATGTCGGTCTTCAGTTTTAATTTCCATGTTTGAGGTAAACACTTATTACTAGTTTTGTAAACAATGTGATAAATAAGTATGTCTCTGAGCTTCAGCAACTTTAAAATCTTTGATAATATTGACTTATAATTTTTAAATTTATTTTTAAAATAACAATAAACAGATTAAGTACTGCCAGTGTGAATGTTTGGATTTATTGATTTGACAGTTTAACATTAACCTCTTGTCTTGGTCAATATTTGCCTAGGAGGTTATTAAAAGTTAGTGTCTTTTACAAATGTCAGTATATGTATGGTAACTAGAACAGAAGAAAATTGCAATGTTAGAAGTTTTATTAACCAATAATGAAAGTTTGGTAAAACTAATTATTTTCAGGTTAAAGTGAAATTAATCAAACCACTAGATTGCTTTTTTAAGAGTGGTCAAGCATCTTGACCTGCAATTTAGAGATGCTTAGTTTCAATTTATCTGAGTTTAATAAAAGAAAGCATGGGGGGAGGGGAAGAAGAACTAGCCAAGATGTTTGATTTATAGTGGAATGAAACATTTTGTTTAACCACAGATTAATATATTTGTTTGGATGTGGAAGAAAAGCCAACTGAAGAAACAAAGAGAAAACCACAACTCTTTTCCTCTCACTTCAGCTAACAAACAGAAAAAGTAATGCTCTGAGCAGTGCTTGTTATTGCATTTGCTGTATTTTGCTAGACATATCAGGAAATTTCTCTACATTATGGCAGTCTAATTTAGTTTTTAAGAAAACTGGGGGAAAAAAGACAGACAAACATTTATCTCCAGGGAGGAAACAACTGATTCAGCTGCAGCCAGCTGTTTCCATACATTTAGCAGAGTACATTCCTCCGGGGCTCCCACACTGCTGACCTATAAAAGGTGAGTGCAAGTAGCTTCTCAAGGTGTTATCTTTCCAGGCTAGACACAAAACTGTTAACAACAAGAAAAAGGGAAATAGTTTCCCTTTTTCTCATTGCTGGAGGACTAATTTTCCTTCTTCTAACAGGTTTCTCACAGTTCTGCCACTTAATAAAAAATGGAGGTGGTGCTGGTCCTCATCACACATTCTTCCCATTTCTCTGGGCATAGGTATTTAACAAAAAGGAATCTTCAAAGTTTTGCCCAACTCTTCTCTGAATTACTGCAGGATGGCTCATGCCATTCCACAGCTGTTGTCTTGTTTACATAGCATGGTTTAAATGGACATTCCCATCATGGGACATATGGAGCATGGATGTTACATACTGCATTCTAGAATAAGGCTAGTTAAATCCCGCTTTTATGGCTTGAGTTTTTAAGTCCCTGTGAGACTTTGCTGCAGGAGACTGACAGGAGGGACAGGTGTATCGTGGCTTCAGCCTGGTGACAAGTTTTCACATTCAGCTGCATTCTTCCAGCAGCAAAGGGCAGAGCAGCTGGCAGCCCCCAAGCCTCCGTGCCTCTGCGGGAATGCTTGTGGCAGGGAGAAGAATGTGCTGTGTCCCTGCCCCATTACACAGCCTCATTGCAACACAGGCACGTCTGCTGATCCTGCTCCTCAGGTGAGGCCTCCCTTGGATGCAGCTACCCTTCTTTACCCTGAATGGCCGGGCTCCTTACCTGGAGAGATGCTCAGCATTTTTAGGCAGTGAGCAGATCTTATCACAAAGAATATGCAAAAAATGGAGCTTGCTGAAATCAGATCTCTTCTTGCAAACATTTTCAAGTTTGGGAATTGAATGAAAGCTAGATATAGTTTGTCATGTTTCCTTGTTTGCTTAAACACAGATTTGAATAGGAACATATTACACCAGATTTTGCAGGATATAGTGTGGAAAGGGTCCTTTGAGACCCATTCTTCCTATGAGCAAGGTAAGTCCAGTGAGCATTCCTAGATACAGACATCCTTAGTGTGCCTACATTAGGAACTCTTTTGAGGAATAGGCCTATAACACAACTGAGAAAGCCCAACACCAAACAAACAGCAGGCTTCTTTTGGTTGCATGGCAGCTAAGGGCAGCTAGATATGAAGCAAAGGGCTAAATTACACTTGGTACTGCCTGGATGTGCTATGGAGGAAAGTACATCTCTCCACTCCCTCTTTCTCCCTCATGTGGCATCCCTCATGGTCTGCAGAAATGTTTCTTCATAGCTCAAGGGGAAAAGCTGGCACTGCTGGCCAGGTTGAGAACTTTCTGTAGAAGCATAAAGCTGGGGTCACCAGGCTGGGAAGATATACTGGCTATCCTGGCACAGCAGGCATAGGGAAGGCTCCCTGCAAGGCACTTCCCCCAGCTTTCACCCAGGCTGTCCCTCCTCCTTCTCTTGTGGACATTTGTGGTGCTATGGCAGTGAGCAGGATGAAGTACTGCACCAGATTCATATCCTAACTATTCAGGCTATGAACCCAGCCACAGGAAAAATGGCCAAGAAAAAGCAGAAACCAGTCACCATCTTTGGTTGTAAAAGAGGAATGATGTGAGAATCCAGGGTGAAGTTCCAGCCTCACACCCCATCACATCAGCTATAGCTGGCGGGCAAGTGCTCTTTGGAGTCTTTTCTTGCGAGATGTATTGCAGATATTTCTGCATTCAAGCTATTTCCTCTTTTTTGTTTTTGCCTTTGAAGGTCACTGTGAGGGTGAGCTGCGTCATTGCACAGCTCAGGAAAGGCAGGTGCTACAACCGCCTAAGTCTAAAAAACCAGGCAAGAGCATTAGCTCTTTCGCAAGGAGAGCAAGCATCTGGAATCTTTCTCCTTTCACAGTAATCCCATTTGCTGTGAAATGATTGAACTCAGATCCCTGAATTTGCCTTGAAGACTATCTACAAGTACCAGCCAGCTGATCTGCAGCAATCTAGGGGGTAGGGGATATAGAAAACTCCTTCATTTATTGCCACCTTCCTCCCACCTTCCTCCAAAACCATATTGTCTCCCTTCCAGTAGCAGCAGCAGCGGACAGGGATGCATCCACCCGGTGGCGGGGAGGACAAGGCGGATGTGAAGCTGCGGTGTTGCCTGGTAACAGCCCGCGGTGCCACATCTCAGACAAATGGGTGCCTCGCAGCTGGCCCGAGGACCCGCCGTGCTCAACCGGGCCCCTCCTGCGCCGCAGCTTCGCGCTGGGCGTCTGATCGTAGCACTTGGGAAGTTTGGCTCCTTTTCTCGTCTCTGCAATTGAGGTTCATAAGCACCTACTGCAAGCCTATTCTGCACAGATGGATAAGGATCTGACCCTCAACACCACGGCAGAAGGGCTCAATGGCACAAGAACTCATTTATTTATTAAAACATTCCTATTTGGTTATATTTATCATATAACTTTTTAGGATGTTCTGAGAGTCTATTATGTGATATACTTAAAAAATAAATTTTGGGATTCTCAGATATTTGGATTTGGTCAGATGTGGAGCTTGGCTACAGATCAGAATCTCACTTACATTAAATCTAGTTGCGGTATGAAACCCTAGAACTAGGATTTGTATTCAAACTAAACAATACTAGAATCTTACAAGCAGTTCCTGTAAGAGCTCAGCTATATTTGGTGGCTACCTGAGCAGCTGAGGCTTTAAATAAAGCCAGTACTGCTTGCTCAACTTTCACTAGTATGATCAGCACTCTTGTTAAAAATAAAAAAGAAATTAGGCAGATTTTTGAAACCTATCTGAAATATAGGTTTTTCCCTAAAAAAAGGGGAAAAAAGAGAAAATGTTAATTATCCTTTCTCTAATTATTTTTAATTACTCTTTCTAAGACTTTCCTTTCTCTACAATTTTCTAAGCAATGTATGAGCCAACAACTTAAGGGGAAGAGGAAAGATGACCAAAGCAACATGAAGTATCATATATTTGATGGTGTTCAAATTTGTAACTGCACATTACTGGCTTAAAACTCAGAAGGAAAATCCAAACCAGAATCAGAATGTAGCAGAACATTTATTTTGGCACACTGAACATGGAGGCATGTATTTAGAACAGCTTGCAGAGGAAGAGTCACACCTTTAAAAAACAAAGCCTGTGTTCACACCTCACTTGTGAAAACTGAACCTAAAAGTAACATAATGGTTTCACTACATTAAGCATTCTACAGCACATGGACCCATCAAGAACTTCCTTAAGCCTGTGTTCACACCTCACTTGTGAAAACTGAACCTAAAAGTAACATAATGGTTTCACTACATTAAGCATTCTACAGCACATGGACCCATCAAGAACTTCCTTAATTCCTGGAAACTCCTACCTATTTAAGACCTGTTCCTTGCCATGATCTCTGCAAAGATGCAAGTCAGGATCATGGGTGCTCATGACACAGCACTGGCACTGTACAGGCTCCAGGGGCTTCCCCCCTAGCTTCATCCCCAGCCACATCATCATTTTGTTCCAGCAAGGAGGCATCCAGCCTTGTGCACCCAGACTGCCAATGGAACATGGTAATGGAAGTAATCAGGCAATTCATTGAAAAGCACACTCCTGCTCTGAGCTAGACCATTAATGTCTGCCCAGCCTAATGGGGCAGCAGCTGCTGAGCACCTCTTATTGTCGCTGCAGGCAGGGGCACAGCTCAAAGGAGCCCCGTTCCATCTCTGTCTCTCTGCTGGTGATCTGGTCACACAGTAAAACCTTAATTGGTTCTTGCCTTCCCTCTCCATGCTCAGTGCCACTGTACATACTGACATGTTTGTGAAGCTCTCCATGTGCCTATGAAAATGCTCTGTGCTCTTTTTGACAATTATGCCATTTTATTTAATAGTGCACTGCCTAAAGGCTCCCCTGGATGTTGCAAATAATCCCCTAATATTCCAGCCTGGTAAATAAGGAGGAATCATCTTCTTTCCTCCTGGTGCGGCACCCCAGGAGTGTCTTCTTCCCAGTCTGAGTTCCTCAAGATGGCCAGCCAGTCAGGCATGACAAGGCTCTGCATAACGCTCAGACAAACCCACCCCCTCTGCCTCCTGATGTGCAAGAAGTGTCTGCCTGCCTTAGGCGCAAATGTGTTTGTGGTATCAGCAGCAGTGAGAGCAAACTAGAAGGCAAATCACCTGTTTAATCAATGGGAAGAACTCAAAAAGCACAAATGTGGCAGGTCTTCATTAAAAAGTGATGAGACTGTCTGAATCTTCAAACCATATAAACTAATTTATTTTCAAATTCACTAATGGTCTGAAAATTTAGTACTCACATTTTCAAACTCTTCTGAGATCTGTAGGACACTTTTCTCACTCTTTCACCCCTCTGAAGGAGCTGTCAACAATGGTGCTTTCTTGCAGAAGAGGACCAGAGGAAAGCGTTTCACTCTGGGGCATTTCCAGACCTCTGGCTACACAGTCCTGCTCAGCAGCTGAAGAAAGCACACCCAGAAGAAAAGTAAAGGCATGAGCAAAGCCTAAAGCGGAAGCCCATGGCATGAATGATTGTGTATTTTGATTTGAGGGGGAACAGCAGAGGCCAGGGACAAGTCAGCGTGCTGGCATGAGATGATGGCTCAGAAACTGACTTCCAGAGTCAGTTTTCTGTGGGCTGCCCTGCTGTGTGTGGGTGCTGCTGGGCCCTGCTTGCTGCAGAGGAGCTGCCCGCAGCAGAGCACCCAGCCAGGTGCAACCCCGCAGCCCCACAGCACAGCTGAGGCAGCTGCACAGAGAATGTGAGCCAAAGCTCTTACTTTGCTGGTGCTCACAAGGCCACTGTTACAGGAAAAGGAAAAAATAAAAGAAAAAAGGGAAAAGCAAGCAGTAATGTGGTAATTTTCCCTTCAGCAGCGGAAGGTGTCCCTCTGTATGGCTCACACAGCCCCTTCATTATGTACACCTTTGAAGCGCTGCCTTCAAAGATAGGGTCCATGTTCTTTCTCACCCTCCAGTGCTGTGACTTTTCCAGATGGAATGCTACTTTATTTAAGAACTCCTTCATTACCCTATCTGCTACTTCTCTCACTTGGGAAATAAAGGTGAATTGGCCATGTGCAATTACCGATTTATATCACAGGCACATGAGATGGCCAACATTAACTAACAATCAAAAAATGGCAATGACTACGCTAGAGATGCCTTGTACTCCTCACACAAAACTAGAAATTGTGACCAGCATACTACCCAGGTAACTGTAAACTATGCAGTCACTCAGACATTTCTGGAAGCTAGCTACATGCAACTAAAAAGTCATGTATGATAAATTGCAACATCCTCAAAATCTCAAGTGTTAAGTGCCTTCTTCTAAGATTTCTAAGCTATGGTTAATATATGCCCAGATCATTTTCCTTTAAAATTAAATTCCGTGCAAGCGACCCATCCTCCTCCTCCTTAGTATTCTGGTCCACTTTGTTAGCAATTAGTACTACAGAAAAGACATCTTTAGTCCAGAATAGATTTCCAACTCTTTTAACAGTTCATTGTTGGACAACGGAAAAACAATTTAATCAAAGGCTGGAGCTAAATGGTTTATCTGAGTACAGAAATGCTGTTTATTATTTTGGAGACATGTAGAAATGTCACTTGATAGCTCATGCTACCATTTCAAGAAGGAAACAGAATATGAAGCTTGGTATTAACCCCTCATTCTGCCTGCCACAGGCAGCATCCCTGCCCATGGGATGAGGCTGAACTTCATGGAAAACCAATTCCTTTCTCAAAAGGACCCACATGAAGCCATCTATTCCGACAGGGCTGCCCAACCCTACAGCCCAGAGCACTTCTCCATCAGTGCTAGAGCTGTAACTTGTAAAGTACTTAGGGATTAAAGACACTGCGGAAAAAAAAAAAAAAAAAAAAGGGTTGTATTTTTCAAAGAAGGCTAATAAATAAATGAATCTTTATAACAGTCTTAGAACATCATATGGCTTCAGGCAAGTACATGTTCCTTTTCAGATCAAAACAGAGGGGAAGCAGTTTTGGTCTCTGAATTCAAATGGGTTTGGAGAGGGAGCAAACAGCATCTCTTAAATGGAATTGAAAAACAAAACAGCACAAAGAGCCATATGCCTGGTATCCTTGAGAGTCCTCAGGAGGAGTCCTAAGAAGGGGAGGGAGGGAGTCGTGTTAGAAGGGTGAGATGTGGTCTATGCTTGCATAGTCAGGGAAATAGGAAAATAGCTTCAAGAGGTGAGAAATGTCAAAGAAATAAAATAGGTATGTTAAAAGAGGTGTTAAAAAGGATTATTTTCCCTCAATGTATTCCTTGAAATCCTATTTAATATTAATGGGACTTGAATGCACAGCTTATGAGGAAAGAGCAGTGATCTTTGTGGCCTTAAATAGGATCCTACAAAGTTCACATCAGCACAAGAGGTAGACAAAACAAGTTGCTTACGTGCTAAAAAAATGCAGACTTCAGATGCACAGAATAAGCCATAGGGAAAACCAAAAAGACCAGTAAAACAGAGGAAATAAAGAGATAGTTGATGTGAGAGTCATACCCTAAATTCAGATATCTTCTTTGCCTTTGGCAGATCTCATTGACCTGTAGCAATGCCATTGGGTATGTGGCCCGCAAGGAGCTCCTGCCAACAGACAGCTGCAAACACATATCCCTTTCCATCAGCACATCATGATTTCATACAGACACCATCAAAATAACTCAAGAGACAGCACTGCAAACATTTGTACTGAGTTAAAATCCTTCTCAAAATGTTCAGGAAGATGTAACAGGTCTGTCTTCAATGGGTGTTTGGCAGTGGAGCTCTACAGAGACCTATGGAGCTTGGATGGGGATTGCAGCTGCAGTTGGAAAGGGGACAAACTGCTGGAAAGAAGGATACTGTCTCTGAGCTGAGCAGAGGATGAGACAAGCCTTTAATTGGGGGAGGATCACAGGAGCCACAAGAGGAAACAGTGAAGGTGTGACATAAACACAGAGGGTGATTTTGATGGGTCCCAGCTCCTGACTGTAATAAATCAGTACATGTTAGCATCAAATCTGGAAGAAGCAGCATTTGGCCAGACTCCTTTGAAGAGCTGATTGCTCCAAGGTGCCTTGATTCAAAGGGGTATGAATGGCAGCAGCAGTAACCCTGCCCGCAGCTTATCTGAATTTCTTTGTCAACATATCTTTTCAAATCAACTTCTAGTGGAAAAAAACAAGAACAAAAACCAAAACCCAAACAAACTAGCCTTCAGATAAAAGCGGTAGGATGGCATGCAGCTCCCCTGGGAAGCAGAGCAGGAGTTTGGTTATGGTTGAGTGTTGAGGAGCAACCAGACTGCAGCACAACTACCTGACCCAAGAGGCTGCCAAGGCCCTCGGATCTCATATTGGTCCAAGAAACTTTACATTACGGTTGTAGCTCATGAAGTTTTATGGCTGATTTACAGTATGGTTTCAGAACTCTTCACTCTTTTATAAGTGCATGCGACTTTTCCTATAAATACAGATTAAGAGGAAGGCTTTGGAGTGTTTTTTACACATTATAATCACATAGAAGCCTCACTTGCAAAAAAAAGAAAATTATATTCCCTCTCTCTATGTGTGTATATATATACATGCATACATACATACATACATATACATATATACATATATACATATATAGGTATATATATGTCTGTATCTCCCCCTTTTTATTTTGAGCATATGGGCTGGTATTCCTGTGGGTAAGCCACCTAAAAATTAGTTCCAGAACAGACACATTAATGGAGACTCAAATAACTAAAATGTAAAGTACAGCTGAGGAAACCTTGGCAGCAAAATATTTGAGCATTGCCAGAAAAAGTAGATTTCCACCTTACAGCCAAATTTCATTAACTCTTGATGACCAATTTGCTTTGGTCTTAGAAATTTTTAAGACTTTCTTATGTTCTGGAGATTAAGGTATCATTGCTTGCAGTCATAGCACGTAGAAGTGTGATGCTGTGAGACTTCAGTGGCTGAGCTGGGGTCAGCTGAGACCGATGCCCAGCTGGGGCATTTCCCAGACACGCCGGGGTGGTTGCAATGGGCCTGTCAGGAGCAGCACAACCTGCCAGCACTGCTCCTGTGGGCACCGCTGCTGCCACGCTGGTTCCAGCTCTCCCCATGGGCCACAGAGCTGACAGGTGCTCGCTCACAGCCATTAAACATTCCAGGAGGCATTGTATAGATGAGTGAGTTGTGGATGCCTATTTGCTGCTCTCCTGCGGGAAGCTGCTCTGATGCCAGATTTTATATTCATCACAAAGTCCTTCGGAAAAGGTATCTTCACTTCCTTTCCGATCTGTTTTGCAAAGCATCTGTTATGTTTCATGCAGGCTACAGCGGATTTCTTTGGAAGGGAGTGATTCCTACATAGGATTTACACATGACAACAGCAGGCAGAGAGAGCATTGAGGGGCAGGCTTAATCCTCAGCTGTGCTCCAGCTGATATCAAAGAGCTTTTATATTTAATAAGTCTCAAGCATTTACAATCACAGAGGACAGACAAGTACAGAAAAATACAGCAGAACCAAAGTATCCTCCAGGGCAAGATGAAACAGAAAATTAAGAGCCCAAGATTTCTTAAATGAGTAGAAGTCCACATTCAATAAAAATGAAGAATCATCCTGCTGTTTCAGGAGGGTAGTTTATCTAAGTATGATGTCAGGCAAAAAGCACTGGAGCACTGATGTTGAGTAGGTATGTGTCAGAAAGCAGACATACAAGTAAGTACCCTGGGAGAGGACTTCTCCCCAAACCTTTTTTCCTCTCTTTTATTCAGGATAGTGAACACCAAAAATAATAGATCCTTCTCCAGAGAGCCCTTCTGTGCTCTGCTACTCTGCTCACCCACCTGGCCTTACACATCAAGCAGAAAATACTTCAGTTGCACTGATCAAAACATTCCCTTTCCTGCCTCACTGGGGGAATGCTGCTCCCAAAGCCCACAGGGGTTGTTTCTGTCCCTCCAACACAAGGATTGTTTTAATTTTAGACTTAAGCTGTTATTAACCAGAAACAAAGCTCTCAGCTGGAGGACACTCATTCTTAAGTCCCTGTAACACTTTCTTGCTACAAGACATTCACAGCGCTCTGTGCAGGGAAATCTCTCCACATGCAAGAGGCACCATCTTCATCTTGAGATCTGCTGAGCCCAGACAAGATGTCTTCATAATGTCCTCCAGCTACCTGGTAAAAGACATCCTTTAAAGTTCCTATATCTCCTCACAGTCCCTGTATATATGAATATGAAGTCTTTGGTGTCACCATCATAGATCCTTTATGCCCCTCTGCTTTTTCATCTCTAATGCTACCATCCCCACCATGAAAGCCTGTCCATTCTCTTCTCTTGGTCCTACTTCTGCTCCATCAAGAAACAGCCTTTAGGAGCATTGTCCTTAACAGGAAAAGGCCATAGTAAATTTTGTTTCTTCACATTTCCCTCACTGTTGCTTTGTGCAATGCTGATGTAGGGTTACCCCTCTCCTCCAGCTTTCTCCTTTATCAGCTCTCACCAATACTCACATATGCTGTCGATCTCATATGAGCAGTTGCCAAAGCATTCCTGCTCACCTGTAAAGACAGGGTCTCAGAACTCCCCGAGAGACTGAGACAGAGAGAGCATTTAACTCACATGTAACTTTCAGTTGACTGCTTTTGACAGTGCAATCGTGGAAAGTCAGAGGAGAAAGAAAGTTGGTGTTGACATTTAAACACACATCTATAATGCAGCAGTGTAACTTTCTGGAAAGCATACATGTGGAGGGCTCTGGGTGAGGAAGAAGCATTGCAGGGCTGTGGAAAATGGGAGCCCTGCAGAAGAGCTCCAGGACTGAGGAGCATGAGTAATTCTTAGGATGGTAAATTGAGACATTACCTTGTAGTCCCTCTCTCCCTTATGTCAGTACTGACTAGGTTAGATAGACCTCCATAGCCAGAATTATCACCAAAGACTTAAATTTTCTTACAGGCACAGAAACCAGAGAAGACAAAATAGTTTTACTTTACCTTTGGCATAAAAATAATACAAGTAGTGTAAAGAACGTGACAGCTACAAGAAGTCTATGAGAGCAATTTGAGGAATCTCTGCCCCTGAACGATTCAGTAAAGTCTCTGGCAGCTGGCGGCCTGATGGAGCTGAGATGATGCAGACACAAGGCTGGGACCTGTAATCCCAAGCAGCCGGGCTATTTTATTGTGCTTATTCTTGTGAAATCTACAGGAGATCTATGGATTCTTTAGCTGATAGTATCTCCTGGCTGGCCTCCTTTATCTATCTACTCAAGGCAAGGAAAAATGTCCTAAATGTTCATGATAAGGTTTCAGACACTTTTCTGACCACCAGCTTAATTTTTTAGCTCTGCAGGTCTCAGATCTGTAATTTTCATAATAATTAAAACTTTGTCTAGATATTCCAGCTATCTTATCCCCATCCTCCTTCTCTAATATGGAAGAGATCACAGTGCTGTTCATAGACAGAAGGACATGAGAAAGAGACCTCTAACATCTGATTTTTGGAATCAGCCTCAGTGGCTGACCATCCCATTCCCTACAAAACATCCTTTGAAAGCTTTTACAAATTTGTAGCCTTCAAGGAATTGAGATTTTTTTTCTCGCCTCCTTTTTCTCTGCAGAGAGAAAGAGAAGCCTAGAGAGCCACCAAGCCAGGAGCTCTGGAAAGCCTGCTGACCATCTCCATGTGCTCCCACTCTGCAGAGGGGCAGATTGAAACTCATTGCAGAGAGAGGGAAAGTGGCTGATCTGACAGCTGGCAGTTTGGTGTTGGTAAAAGGTGTGAGAAAACGAGGATATCCCCTCAAAACCTCTCAAAAAGAAGTGAAGCCCTCAATACACACCTCTTTTACACCTTGTAGTAGTAACCCTGTTGTGTAGGTTTTGTCATGCACTTACAGGCATCTTAAGGTTTACCTCATTCTGATCCAGAGAAAAGAAGCAGTTATTTTGCAGATGCTGATAAGCCTTTAAGAGAAAGATATTCTGCTTGTTTGTTGGTTTTGTGTTGTGTTTTTTTCCCCCATGATGCAGTTGGGCATTTTTTTCTTCCCAGGAAAGAAGATATTATATACAACTTATCTGAGCATGATCAGGAACGAAAGGTTTTTCCCTTTGTCAATTTTCCATGAGCAAGCTACAATTTCCCAGCAAACTCTATGATGTCCTTCAAAAGTGCATTAAAATCTTCAGCTGATAATGGCAGAGCATTTTGAAAATGTACTTGAATAACTGTGGTGGGGACCACCATTGATGGAATTAGTCAAATTAGGGATTAGCTCTGAAAAGGTAACAAAATTTTGATTTATGTTGATCCAATTTTGATATGTTTGAATTTTTTTTTTTTATCCAGAATCTATCTTCTGACTGAATTCTGTTTATCCTCAGAAGAATTGGATAAATTTGCCTGATACAAGTCATCCTTTATTAAAAAAATTATATCAACATTTCACTGAATTCTGTAACACAGGAAACCAAATCTGAAATTAAAATTAGTTTTCAGACTTCCCTTTCACGATACAACATCTTTGAGAGTTATTGCAGTGCTTAGACCACTGACTTTTTTGCAATTTGCTGAATGATATAATGATTTTTTCCTGTGATGTGACTGACTGGGGAGGTAGTAGTTAGCATGTAGACATCCGTTCCCAGATTTCACTGAAAAAATGAGAGATTCAAGAACCAATTAGAAAAGACAAATTTTCTGAACCCACCACTGCCTTCTTCAGGTCTAGCAACATAAAACAGAAACTCAAGAGGAGTCATGGACATCCTGATAGGGATTTTAATTTCATAGGATTGTAGTAATTTGGTTAAAGAGAGAGAATGACGTGGCTCTGAGCAGAATTGTGGATGACGGTGTAAAGTGATGCCATTCTTCTAAGAAGAAATTTTATCACAGGTAAATTATGCAAAATATATTCATTACAGATTGGGGGAAAACAACCACCATGCTTTATCTGTCTTTAAGTCACTTGGACAGCATCCACTGAAGCAAGAGAAGAATTCCTGCTGCAGCAATCTCCTTCACCCTCTTATAATCCATTTAGAGATTTTAATTCTGCTTGCTTCCTCGCTCCTTGCTTTTAATTTGGTAATCAAACCTTCCTCTTTCTGTCTTCTGCTCTTTCTTATTCCTAATTGCTTGTTCCACAATAATCTTGTCCATCTTTGACTCACGTCTGTAGAATTTAGAAGCTTCAACCTGTTTTAAATATGCGAATCACTGACAATGCTTATAGAAATCTGCATAGTTTATCTGCATTATAATGGTTTTATATTTGCCAGTATCCTGCAGGAACTTTACATTTCCAGTAACTGTGTTGGGGCATAAAAATGTACTCAGAGTTACTGCTGCCTCTTTCAGAGGTGGGTTTCCACTGAGTTCTCTCAGCAGTTTACTCTTTATTGTAATAATCTCTCTGAGAAAAAGAAGCCCTCTGCTTAATTGCAACTGCTTCTGCATACAAGAAATTGGGAATTAACAAGGTGAAGAGAATTTCTCTGCTGTATAATTAGCTTTTTGTGTTGGATTCATCTTGTCCCTCGTGTTGGCATTTTTATACCCTCCAAACACTCCAGCACATGTGAAAGTTTACTTCCATGACTAATCCTATTGATTTGGATCAGACTACAGACGTGAGTGAAGTTACGTGTTAATGTAGGACTTTGCAGGCTCAGACTCTTAGTCCAAACTTTGTCCTCCCAGCCTTTCACCACAACCCAGGAATTCCAGTGGTGTTCATTCATACACAAATAAACAGACCAGGGAACCAAGGGATATTAATTGGCCTGGAGCCAGGGCAAGGATGTCTTTTTTTTTTCTGTCTGAGGTTCTCAGGTCTGCTCTCCTCGTCCCAGTTTCTGATGACGGCTCTCCATTCAGTAAAATTCTTGCCAGAGCTTCCCAAGAATCAGCTGCATTTTAAAGCAAGTATTTGAATCTATGAAAAATGTAAGACAGTTGGTTTATCTGCTATGAAGTGTTTTGTAACACATTCATGTGAATTTCAGTAAAGAATGACATATAGGGTCTGAATTTCGTCTTGAATCAGTTTGTAGGTCTAGGAGAGCTGGTTTCATCATGTTGAAGAAGGAAATGTTGTAAAATATATTAAAATCCAGATGTAAGTTTTTTGGTTTTTTTCTTATTTTTTTTATTTTTAATATCAGGTTTGCAAAAATACCAGTAAGGTTATGAAACTAATAAAATAAATCCTATGCTCATGTGACTCAATTGCCTCTAGTCTGAAGATAAGTCTGACTTAAAAAATTCAAATATATGAAGTGTTTGTACAGTAGATGTGAAATGAGTATATCTAAGTATTAAGTCACAAACGTTATCCATCTGCTAAGTATATTAATGTACTGCATAATGTATACTGTAATGTGCTTATATTGAATTTAATGTGACAGAAGGCAATCAATTTGGATATTTGAAAGTGAAAGCCTTTTCCAACTTTCTTCCCAAAACAGTGAAGTAATTTGTTTCTCTGGTGATTCTGAGCTATCTTGGCAGATATTATGAGCAGGTTGATGAGAAATACCATACCACCTAACCTGCCAGAGATCTGAGGAGGGAGAGGGGTGCTGGATTCTACTTCCACCTTGCTTTTTCCCCATATGAGTATATAAAAGTTGAGTAAAATCTCATTTAGGGTACAAGATAGACCCCAACTAAAGGCTGAACTGAGCAGGAGAGAGATGAATGGAGGAAAAAGCAGAATGCAGATACAATTCAGCTCCACGTAGAATGAATAATATATAAGCTCTGAAAACCTTTGCAGAAGAAGGGTTTGTATAACTATTATTAACCATTCAAGCGTTTATCTTTGTGTGTGTCACCTCAGCTCTAACTTGAGGTCCTAGACTACAACCCCTATTTGCATTTATTCCCTGTCTTCTGACTTTCCTGACCATATATGCAATATATTTCACAAATTGAATATGGCTTGTTGTTTCAGCAGATAAATGCTTGTTTTTCACTCATCTGTTTTTGCATACTTTTAGTCACAAGTATATGTTGTATCTGGTAAAGAAATCCAGTAGTGGACTGCGGATTGGTCAGCCAGAATACAGCATGCTGTAGACATAAAAATATGGAAAGAACTCCAGACACTAGTCCTGCCTGGTGAAAAACTGTTATCTGCAAGCACCGTCCACATCTTCAAACACAGACCCATGAAATGCAAACAGTAGCATCTTGTGTCAATACCTTTGGCTCGATCATACACAAGATCTGCTGAAATGTCGCCTTTAGAGATTCGAATCTTTAAAGTGAGAGCACTTCCCTCTTGGTGGGAAGTGTGGCTGCCTCAGGTCTGTGTGACTTCAGCAGACCTTACTTAAAATTCTCCTTTTGCTACTGTTTGAGTTGGAGTGCTGCAGATTTGCTATTTCTTATACTCTACCTGTATGTGCTAGTGGCCAGCTCAAAACACCTGGTGTACAGATATCAGATACAAAATAGGCTTTTAAAGCATTTTAAGTGATATTATACCATGCAACCTAAACTTGCATGGTAAAATATCTTAAATGTGACCAGCAACATCTGAGATACAGTTCCTGGCAGCAAGCAGTTAAATTACTGCTTATCCATATGAACTGCTGCCTGGCTTACTCTTGGAATAGGAGTTTAACTCGTTAGACCAAGTTACTCCCTCTAACTCAAGACCTATAAATCTTCACCAATAAAAAAGGTTAAAAATACAGTGGCTTTTTTTAAGAGAGAGAGGGAAAAAAAAAGAAACCCTGTTCTTTCACTGCATGGATAGCATTCTCAAAAGTGCTACAGCAATCTGGTTTTAATCTTAGTTATGATCCTAAGTAGATGCCTTCTTGACTCTGGCATCATCATGGCTGCAAAATAAGAAGCAGGCTCACTGGCACTGAACATATGCATGTCCTGGATTCGCTCTGCCTCCCGCTTGTGGAAAGCTGGCAAAAGCAGCAAATGCTGGGCCTTAACATTTTTTTTTCCTCTGGTTTATTGTGGCTAGATGGGACAAGCGTACTGCAAAGCTGCCGGTTGTCCACTTGATGGTATCAAGTAACTGAGCATGGAAGGGTATGGCTGCTTTAATGCTCTCAACCCAGGCAGACGTGACTGGAGATTTTTATAACAGGTAAAACATCTGTGTTATGTTCTTCGCCTACACAAACAACCCCTGTGCTAGATTTAATCAGACTGTGCATAATTTAGCTTGCTGCTCGGATTCCGCAGTCCAGTCCAGTCTGTTCTGGACCAACCTTGCTGTGAAGTGGATAAATAATGCCTTCATCAGGAAAATCACCATGGTTTTGCTGCAAGCAGAGGACACTGCTAATTTGCATTTTCAAAGACTCTCTGTTATCTGTTTCTAGGTGAAAACACATTAGGAAAAAAGCTATGGGAAATAATTTGTTCTCAAACTCTGCCAGTATCAAGTAATTTCTAAGCATTTTAAGAAACTTATAGCTGACATCTTTCCCAGAACCAAGCTTTAGCAAAAAGAAAAATGTAGCTTTAAGCTGAAGCAAGGAGGTAGATTTAACACTGGTCTTTCTCCTCTCGCTCTTCTTCATCATGTTTCCCTCTGTCTGAGGATATGTTTGAGCAGACCCATGTACGTACACATGAGCATGACCTTTGTCTCTTTTCAAAGGTGAGACCAGGCATTTCTACCAGTTGTATAGCTTTTCCAAGAGCTTCTCAAGAAATATAGCTGCCTATTGTGAGAAAGAGCATGAAAGCAATTTCTCGGATATTTTAGAATTCTGCTTTCCCAGTTTGGGCTTTGATTCTAGTTTGGCAGATTTCTATATTTGTTCTAGACATAAAAACAAAAGGTTTCCCATCATACCTCTTCAGAATAAGAAACATCTAGCATGAGATTTGTTATTCAGCCGGAAAATGGTTTTGCACTGTGCCCCATAGAAAAATGTTAATCTGGCTTATTTGGCATTTTTTATGATGGCAAGTATGTGCAAATCTAATGCAACAAGGGACTTTCAGGCTATTAAATTTCTGATGTAGAATATGCCTTGTCCAAAATAAACTGATGGCACGATGATGGGACAGAAAGATGCTTGGACAGAAAGATTGTATCATTTGGCCAAGCAAAAGGCAAAACACTGAGCCACATCACACTGACCTACGGGTATGTGGCTGTCTGTGCCCCATGTGGGGCACTGAAACAGCCAGAGGATATCTGTCTCTGCCCTGAGATAAGAAGAGCTGATCTCAGAAGGAAATGCCACCCTGGCCCAGAGGAGCAGCACCCACCTGCACACCACAAGTGAGGCAGTGCTGCTGTGAGGCAGCAGCAGGGTGCGGGCGGCCGTCCTGCTCCCTGCTGCGCCTCACCAACCCCCTGCAGAAAACAACAATCAGATCCTGAGGGTTTGCAGGGTTGCTTTGCTGGATGTCACCACGAGCAGGGGTGAGTGATGGTGCTGGCTACTAGCAACAGGGGGTAATGTGAGGCGCTGGAGCTGGCGCCAATGGCTTCCAGCACCAAGTGTGCTGCCAGCCACTCTGAGGCAGCCTGGGCACTGCTCATACCATACTCGGGGAGCCCATGCTGGGCGCCAAATAAGAGCATGTCGGTATTACTTATTTTCTGCTTTCCGTTTATTAATTCCAAATACTATTTCTACTTATTGCCGACAGATAGTCTGCGAACAAGTTCTTGTTTTGCAAAGTGCAGTTGTTGTTCTCAAGTCCTGAGCATAAGGTATGTGCTGCTTGGTGGAATTTGTTTGCAAACTGTCCCCTGCAACTATTAACTGTTTATTGTGAAGAAGCTATCATCACCTAGGGCTATGTAATCATGGTTTCTTCTCTTTGACTAGAGTACACAAAACTTTTTGTTTAGAAAGAAGAGACAAATTATGAAGGGTAAATGACTAGCTATGAACTTCTGGTACACTTTATTCAAAGTCTAAGTAATTAGACAGAAATCCACAGAGCTTTTTTGGATCCATGTCTTCATGGCAGTTGTAACTGCTTGAATTCTTGGGAAACAATAAGTAATAAAACTGCACAAACACAATTCCATAAGGAAACTTGATTCATAGTATAAACCAACAGTCTTAGTCTTGCCTGAATAGTGCCATAGTTGGACAAACCTCTTTTTCATCCCATATTTTGTAAGTAGTGAGTGTTCAGATAAGTGAATGCCGAACAGGGTAGCTATGTGTTCTTTCAATATCTGGTCCTGCTTTGATAAGTTTCTCTGGTTCAAAAAGTGTACCAAACACAAGAAATGTCAAACAAAAGTGCTTTATAAGAAATGCACTGAGGTAATGCTGAGATGAGAACCGAACTACAGCAGGTCAATGCAGCATTTGGAAGGTAAAGAGGCAGAGATGAAAGGACAAGAAACCATCAAGTGTCCTATCAGGCCACACCTGCAGTTCTTTGGATGTTGATGCTCTATTTCTAGTCAACCAAGCCAGGCACAATGAAAGCTGCCCAATGTGCATGGAACAATGAAGAAGCAACTTGATAAATAAACAAGCAGAAAGAAAACTGGCTAAAACTAAACCTTCATACAATAGGAAGTTAGTGCAGGCTGCTTCTTTGGAAGTGAGCCCTCGCATCGCCTGCCTGTGACGGTGAGTTATACACGTTTATCCTCTGCACTCTAAAAAAAGAACGGGACAATGGAACACTCCCGTGCTTTATACCCGCACCGTGGGCATGACAGCCCAGCCATAAACCGCCGTAAATTTGCTCGGTGTTCCGGAGCTGCCCCGGTGGGGCCAGCTGCCCCTCGCAGCCCCCTCCCCAGCCCTCCCAAGGCCTCTGCGACCCTCGCCCTCCTAATTTGTGAGTCAGATATCCTGCACGCCGTGCATACATTATGCGACGAGAGACACCCATGGCCCGCAGGCCGCCCCTCCGCCTAGGTGAATAAATTATGCCGATGAGGGCGGGGATGCGGGGCGGTGGCTCCGCGGTTGACAGCGGGGCAGCACGGGCTGCTTGCCGCCTGCGGCTTCCCCGCCTGGCGCGGCGCGGCTGCTGGGCGCCGGCAGGCAGGTGGAGCGGGAGCAACAAGTCCTCCGGCGGCGGGGAGGGGAGCGGGAGGCGGAGGGGGGGCGCTTCCCGCCCCGCGCCTAAAACCTCTCTGGCAAGTGGCAAGCCGCTCGCAGAGCACGCTGCTCCTTCCGAAAGGCGGCTGGAAGCCGTGGGGGCTCGCCTCGTAACCAGCCCCGCTGCCGGCTTGTGGCTCGTCGCCCCCGCCTCCCGTCGCCGCCGCTGTCGCGGGGTGGGTCGCGACCCGCTGCCGCCGAGCGGTGCGGTGCGGTGCGGGCTGCGGAGCGCACCACCGCTTCGGCTTCGAAGTGTGTGAGCCGGCTGCGGGCTTTGCTTCCACTTACCGCGGGTTTTTTCTCATTTTAAATCATTATTTCGCCGTTTTGTTATTTATTTTCTCCTACTTCGTTGCCGTTATTTTTGTTATCGTTGTTTGTAAACTAATTGCCTCCATGGGGGGCGGAGGAAAGGAAATCAAAGCTGCCGCAGCTGAAGGGTGTGCGAGCACGCTGGGGAAGAGCCGAGGAGCCGCAGGACAGGATGGCAACGG
>VXBU01008958.1:82469-166039 GCA_013400315.1 Bombycilla garrulus
ATGGGGATCGCGGCGGAGCCCTGCGTACGCCGCCCCTGAGGCGCTTCTCTCATCCCGAATTTGCCGCCGGCCCTGCGCTTCTCTCATCCCGAAGTTGCGGCCGGCCCTGCGCTTCTCGAGCGCTCCTGTCGAGGGGGGCAAAAAGACGGGGGTCACTTGCGGCGGCAGTGGGAGAGACCCCGAGGTGTTGGCTTTGTTGTGGGGGGTGAGGTCACTGAGACACCTTAGGCCGAGTCCAAGCAATAAGGCACCGCTGGTTGCTCAGGCTCTGGCATAGCGGTAAATTCCAGCTTGCGGTCGCGTCGGGAGCGCTGCCTGCGGCGAGCGAACTCGCCCGCCAAGTGCCCTCATGTTGCTTCTGTCGCCCCCAGAAATCCTACGAGCACTTGGCAAAACTACGAGTAGCGAGAGAAGCGGCTCCAGAGTGCAACTGCCCACCAGGTAACAGGCACAGCTTGGAAATCTCCTCTCGGAGGCTTGTAACTCTGCAGTGTTTGGTATCCCATGTTTTTGAAATACACCTAAGTTAGGTGCAGGGGATGCCTCGTCAATCAACAGCTGTTCCTTGGGTGGAAGAGGTGTAAAGCCCAGAATAATTTGCTTTCATGGTGGCACTAGACTGGCATTAATGCTAATAAGAACCACCCATTAGGCTGGATGTTGCCAAACAAGAAGACTTAAGAAGAAGTTAATGATTTACTCCAGCAGATGAAATATATTCTGTCTTAAATGGGGTAGTACTGAATCAAGGTGCTATGAGCTCAACTTGGGAAGCAGAGCAAAAGTCCCTGGCAAAAATATTGACCAATTTGTAACATGGATTGAAATAGGTGGAGGGTCTGTTGCAAGTTAGCAGTAATATATACATGAGCTTTTTTCAGTCTTGTTTTTCTGTAGTCTTGGTGGAAAGCAGTTTCCGTAGGAAGGAGTTGCAGGTTTTTCCTACCACAGGTTCAAAATCATGTGTGTTTGTGCAGCCAGGGATATTGCTTGACTTTGGAAATGGGCTCTTCTAATACTGCACAGTTGTTTGTACATTCATATTGCAGTGTTTCTGTGCTCTTTGTCCTCCTTTTTGATAGTCTGATAACTGTCAGTGTTGTTTTAGCTTTAGAAACTTTTTCTAACGTATATCTGAGTCCATTCAGCATCTTAGAAGTTAAGAAAATAATGCCAGTGTTTTACAGGGGGATGTAGGAATTCCAGCGTCTCTGTGATGAGGCACACATCACAGAGCATCCAGCATTCCAGCATCTCTGTGATGATGCAGAGGATGCTTTGCATATCCTCTCACTCTGTATGAAAAACCTTCTCCTTTACAGGTGGAATATCGACTGTCAACAGGACTTAAGCTGATTATGCTTGCCAGCAGGATGTGTGGTAGTTCTTGTATATAAGGAAGAAGCTCTCCTAGTTTAGGATTCAGTTCCTGTCAAACCCATCAGTCTGAAGGGACTGCCAAATCTCAGTGTTAAAGCTGCCTACAGTGGTTGGTACACTGTTTTTGTGATGATACAGCTGAGAGCAGAGTTGCCACGGCTGTCATGGGAAGGACAATCTATATGACTGTATCAAAAGAATGCCTAGAATTACTCAACTCCCAGTTAGTTTTGGTAAGGAACATTGGTTTCCTGATGTAGTAGATGTATTTTTTTTTGCCTTCAAGGCTAACATAACTAAACTGATCTTATTTTTTCTGTTGCTTAACTGCAGTGAATTAGAAGATGCAAGTCTGTGCACAGAAATGAGAGTTACTCATCATGTTGTTTGCAGTGATGCATTCTGTGAGCCTGAATTTATGTTTAATTTGACGCTCTTTCCATTTTTCTTCTTCCTTGTTTAAATCCATCTGTTATGATATTTTCACTTACTGTTTTCCTACTAAAGGTCAATATCTACTTTTTCATGGCTAGTGTTATGTGCTGCTTTACTTCTTCACTACCACTAGAGCTCCACATTATACCAATTTTTATCTGACCTTTTTTCTTGAGTATGTGTTATTAAATAGATAATGAACAACAGAATATTTCTCACATGCATTATAAAAATCCTTGCTACAAGAAAGTCAAAGAGATGTGGGAAACATTTTCGAGGGAGCAAGTTTTATAAGACAAGGAAAACTTAAATGAATCATTACAAAGTAAAAAAAAAATAAGTTGCAGAGAGGAGGGATTAGAAATGTGATATGGAGCTTTTCACCTCTTGGTAGCTGTTTCAGTTTGGAAGCAAGTTTTGTACTGACTGAAAGATGTTGCCATGTGGTAGCCTCATTTTGCAGTTGATGCTCTTGTGCTTGTTGCCAGTGGACAGGTGTCTACCTCAAAATGGCATAATCTTGGGAGCCTTGTCTGAGAGAGCAGGGGCTGAGTGGCACCACCACCTGAGGACAGTGCTTTTCTAACTGCAGGCGCTAGGCAGAGCAGGAGGGGGTAGAGCTAATTAATTGTTGTTTCTTCATTTGGTTCCCTCTGCTAGAATTCATTTTTGACTGCACAGGATGGGCTTTTGTATTAATTCTTAAGGCTGCTATTACAAGTAATTATGTTCAAAAAGGTGTTTGGTTTAATAGGAAAAGTATCAGTGGTTTTTCTGTTGCTTGCTATTTGCAAAACCAAAGAGTACATTGGCTCTTTCCCACATGGTTCCCTTTTGCTTCTGTATTCTGAACAACTTCTTCAATTTTTTCTGCTTCTTCCTGTAATAATAAAACACATGTCTGTTAGAGATGACTTTGTAAGACCTTCATGGTACAGAGGTGATTTTTTGAAATGTCTCTGTGCTGTAACAGAAGGTCACTACTGAATGGCCACTGGGACAGTTTCCATCATCCTTCTCTTTAAAGAGGTATAAAGATTATTTAAAAGTAGGTTACATTGTTCTCTACCAAAAGAAGAGAATGAAGTTCAATCTGCAGACAGAAGGGTGAGAATGTGGCCTCTGGTTCAGGATTAAAGTTATGCAACTGGCATAGATGTGATTAGCTTGAGATTTTCATCCCCCTTTGCCTCTCTATGGGAGGAACCTGCACATTCAAAGAGAAGTGGGTTTGAATGGCTCAGCTACCTATGGAAGCCAGATTCACAGGCTCACAGCTTGCAGAGCAGTCTGCATGTAGCTCCTTTGAATTCAGCAGTAGCCTTGAATTTTATCTTGAGTGAAGAGTGATCACATTTCTCTTTAGCAACCTTTCTTTTCACTAAATGTGATTTTTCTTACTCTTGTGCTCTATTTTCTTATGAAAGAAACGTGATGTGAGGTGATGTTAGACTTTTGGTTTTAACTCTGTACAACTAAAACCAGATACCAAAGATTTTGTAAATATTTTAAAAATTACAATAGCAGGCATTCTTTCTCCTCTTAAAGCAGAGTAATAAAGTTTGAAAAGTAAATTTGTGCTGACATTCCTCTTAAATTACCTCAGCTCTAATAAGAGTGCCAGTGTAAATCTCGTGCTTTTAGCTGGTACTGCAGTCACTGCTGGTAGTTGGCCTTTTGCACATAGGCAAAATGAGTGGCTAAAATAATTTTAAGCATAATAAATTAATTTTCATTTGCCAGGTGTATTTTTTATTTTAAGTTGATGTTTTTCTACTTTAAGAGATGAAGAGAAAATGTAGGTGTGTAGGTACTTATACTTCTAAATCTTCCTTTGAGTGACTGTGGGAGCATAATCAGCTCTTATGAGGAACAGTCCAGCACCATGCTGGGTACTTCCTACTAAGTGCCAAGAATTACACAGTTGTGGAAAGAGTAACACGTACAAAAAGCACAGGGATACTCCTCCTTCAATAGAATTTAAAGTTTTGGGGCTTTTTTTGTAGATTTTTTTCAGTTTTTCCTCATCCCAGAATCATTCACATGTGAATGTACCTCTAGATTTCAACGACAATGGACACATGCTAACATGTTTTAGTGATCTGATCCTTATTTATTGTAAGGTTCAGGTTATGACACTTGCAGTTCTGTGCCATGTTGTCTCATTTTGTAAGTGGTCCTCAGATCCTGCTCCTGGAGTCAGATAATGTTGACAGGAGTAAGAATCAAATCTAGTAGTACAAGAAGAAGCTCAGGCTTTCTCAGCAGGAGGGCTCGTGGGTAATTATGTACAGTTCTAGATGTCCCTTTTGACCAGGGACCAGTTTTAGGAAACAATTTTTTTTTTCTTCTCTTTTTTGGAAGACCTTTATAGTGAATTTCTTCCATAAAGAAACACATTTCTTTAAATATGTGTTGACAAAGTATAAGTTGCATAAGAAATGTCTTTTAACTTTATAGCTATACAACGCACTGTGTGTGAATGTTCACTGTGACTTGCACATCAAGTTATGGGGTCTGTAGGTTTTGAGATTTGTATTGGGGTTCTTTTTCCTCCCCAGAACATTAGCTGAACTTCAGTGTTGGATACCTGTCAAAGTTGACTGCGAATTTGATTTTGTTTTTCTTCAATGCCACAGGTAATGTTTCTTTGCTCTTTTCCTTGTATATTTCCCATCAGGAAATGTACATTTTTCTTCCTCATGTGACTTCATGGCCTTCAGAGACTCTTTCCCTTTCTGTGGCTTCAAACCCTTTCCAGGCACAGACACTCTGATCATTCTTTCTTAGCCAACTATGTTGTGCTGTTTTTGTAATAATGTCGTCTTGATTATCTGTTCTAGTCCTAGAGAGCTTTATGGTTTGGCATTAGAAGTACCTCCAATTTCACTATGCAATTTGCTGCCATTAGGTTTGTTTCAGTGTAGTTGCATGCATTTAAATTTATTCATTCAGGATGAAATGCTATAAGCCAAGAGTTGTTTTGAGATTTTTCTTTTTTTTTCTTTTATTTTAGGTAATACAAAATACCAGTTGGTCTTTTTCTTGTTTGGTTACAGTAATTCTGGTGTGAAAACTGTGTTCTATAGATACAGTTCTTCAGTGAGATGATGAATCTGCTATATGTGTTTTGATAGCAGCATGGATGACAAAAAATCAGTGTATTTTCTTAGAATCCCAGTGCTATTTTTGTTGTCTTAAGCATCTAACGTTTGTTTTGACATGCAATGCAAGTACAATTTACGTGCTTTTTTTTTATTTCCACAAGGACTGTTCCCTGGAGCATTTCAATTAGTGAGGCTGAAGGAACAGTGGGGAAAGCAATATTTTTGGATTAAAAGAATCACGCAATAGATATTAGCAGATATTACTCTTTTAAATTTTTTTATTTTATTATGCTTACAAGGAAGCAGTCCTGGAAAGACTGAAGAGGTAAAGAAAGAAAAGAGAAGCTGACTTACGTGTTTACCAGTAATGAGACGTAAAGAGAAAATGTAGATAGATACAAAAAGTATCCAAAGTGATTTTTTTCCCCTGTTTCTCAAAATTTCAGACTGTGCTATCTGAACCTAGCTCCCAGCACTACTTATTTCTGCCATCTCTGTATCATCTATTTGCTGAATGCAGTGCTCAGCTCTAATTTTGTAATTTTTCTGACAGGTCTCTGAGTCCCCCTTTCATACCTTCAGTGGTTTGGTATTTTTCATTTTGGTTCCTAGACCAAGATTTTTATTGATGTGCAGCAGCACGCGACCTTCTGGGTAGTCTGTCTTCTTTGGATGACTGCTTAAAGATACTGTTTCCTCCCCACAAAATAGCTAAATATATATTTTATTGGCTAAGGGGTGACCTTTTAATTCCCTTCCCTCTGGGCAAGGAAGTAGGGTGTGCAGCATGATGAATGAAACATAATGTGGCTCAGAAGAGAGCTGATTGACAGCGGACTGCACCAGATTTCTCTCTTTCGTGATATTATTGATCTCAGCGGTGCTGTAGCAAAGGTTGATTTGACTGCAAAAGTGTTATTAACAAAAGGTTTCTCTATGACTTGAGTTGAATAAATCGGAACTTGTTCAGTTATGTCAAACAAGGCATGTTAGAAGGAAGGCTTGATTATTTGCACCGACTGCTCTTTTAGTATATGAGGGTAATATTATACATGTTCCTACAGTTCCTAGTTTGTGGCACTGATCCATCTCAAACTGCTGAAGTATCAAAGCACTTCAAGTACTGTGAATGTTGCAGTGGGAGAAGTGGCTGTTAAGCCCACTTCTGGAATAATGCTTGTAGTACCTGTGATTGGGTTTTGGTTTTTCTTTTTCATGTTATCTTTCTTAAATTGGGAAGTAGATGCATTGGTTTTCTTAAGGGGTCTCTAAAGCTTGTATAACTGAGTTGTGTTTAGCTATACTTATGCCCTGTCACTTTCCTTAAAGGTTAGTGGTTTATTGGACATGTACTACCAGAACAGCGCTGATAAACCTCCATTACAGCACTCATCTTTTCTCACTCCCTTTTCTATTTACTGGCTTCAGCTCACCTGCCTGTTTTGTCTATGCTTAGCACAGTGAAAAAACAGCTAAATTGAAAACAGCATGACTGACAGAAGCTGTTTTTATAGGGCCTTTTAGGTTACCAGACACAACCATTTAACTAATATGTTCAAGTTACCAACCCTGTGAAATCATCCATCGCACTGCAATGCACACAGACCTTGAGTCATGTTGCTAACTACAGGCTCTTCAGGGAAGGCTGGTTGACACAGAGCACCTTTTCCCTTCATCATTTCAGTTGATTTCCTGTCAGCCACAAAAAAGGAAATCTGTCTGCTTACTTAAAACTACAAATAAGAGGTAAGAAGGCATAGAATAACACAGGCTGAGAGAAACACTTTTCCTCAATACAGCTGAAGCTGCAGCTTGCAGTTAGAAGATGTGCACACAGCAGTGAACACGATGCTGGAGGCTTGTTGTTTGGCGGCTTGTGGACTCTCATGTTTTTACAGGTTAGACTTAAAGTAGAGGAGGGCCTGCTTAAATTCGCCTGCTTGGGACTTCTAATGAGATTAAGTTAAGCAGAACCAGCTGTTTGTGAGGGCTTAATCAAAATAAATGTCAGGACAAATTTTCAGAACAGTGTGTCCAACTTTAAAGTGCAAGGTTTGTATATACCTTTTGTATAAATACTGCTTTTTTGCTGTAGACTTGAGCAACTTCAGAAATGCTGGTCAGGTTGATACTCCAAGAGATCATCTGATGCATGCTACTGGCCTCTGAAGGAAATGTATCTAGGCCATCGTTGTCAAGTGTTTCCTTCCAGGTGGTTCACAACTCAAGTGTTAGTCATTCATGACTCAACAAGTTGTTTGATCTGCCTTAATTTTGTGATTGAGTGCTGCAGCCTCATGTAAATAGTCTCCTTAGCTAAAAATAAGTGCTGCTCTGTAAATAAGTGAACGTGTAGTGCAAGAAATTGCTAGTGAATAGGTGTGCCTATGCTAAAATAATCTACTATTGAAATATTTCCATAGATTACTTAGTTTTTAGCAGGCAGACTACAATTTCCTCATTTGTGAAGCAGATCACTTGTTCTGTCTGTCGTGTTGATTAAGAAAACCTGATCATTGTGCTCTTCTTAAAACAGCTATCAAAATATGTTGCAAGACAGTCTTGTCTGTGATATACAGTATAAAGCTTATTTTGTCTGCTCTTCTCCTGTTCTTTTATTTTATTTTTTTTTGCAGGATTGGAGTTGTACTAAAATTGTTTCTTGTTTATATGTGCAGTTGTATGTTTATACAAGGAGGCATTTACATTTAGTTGTGGGTTTTGCATGCATGTTTGTATGGAACTGTTTCTTGTGCTGGGAAAGCTTTGAAACAGATGATGCTGATTACTTCTAAACTTTTTGAAGAATTATGAAGTTACTACACAGCTATCTAAATTTTTGCTAGATAGAAATATATGTTCTTAGAATTATCAAAGATAGGAGGACAGCCATTTTTAAGGCAAAGAAACAATAAATGGAATGAGGAAAGAGTGTAATAGCAGAGGTGATAAAACTGGGATATTACTCTTTATTTTAAAATCTTCTGAAAATTAGCACAATTATTTCAGTGACTTCTGCTTAGACATGCTCAACCAAGAAGCAATGCAGATTTTAAGCAGCAGTATTTTACCCTGCCCCGTCTTTAAAATTGGTCAGGCAGTTGACAAATAGGAAGAAAGCATAGACTTCATTTCATAAGGTCATAAATGAAGGTCTATTAAAATCAGTGCCTTTAATTCAGTTTACGTTAGTTAGGCATTAGACTTATTTTAGTTGGTTATGCATGAATATAATCTTGTAATTAATAAATTGGGCAAGTATATTAGAAGACTTTTAATGATTTGTGTATTTTTTTAGGTACTTAGGAATTGAAATTTGGGGATTTGGGAATATGACTTGCAAACTTTTTCTTTCATAGATGTTTACCTTTGCTAATGTATTTTGGTTGGGATTATCAACCAAAATTAGAGGAGAGTGGATCACAGATTAGCAGATTCTTGGGGAAGCAGTAAAGAAGACTGTGTATAGAATAATGATGGACTCTTAATGAGTCTCTCTAAGTAGCTTGCTGTCCCTTTCTGTGGCTCTCCTGCAAGCTCAGCTGAGGAATTATTGAGGAGAAGCGTGTCAAATGATCTTTCTCTTTGAACCTTGGTCCTCTTTTTAATGCAGTACACAGGACTGTAAACCGGTGTATATATTTAGCAATATGATGGTTTTGGTACTTTGTCACACTCTGCCCTATCTTGGACACACAGTGGGCTGCCTGCCAAGTCGCAGTGCCACAGTGTACAGCACAGCTCACCTTAGCAAGGAAAACCTGCATAAAACCAGGTGGCTGATCCACTGCTTTCTGCTGACTGAAATAACAGCCTTGTACCAAGTACAGCTTCAGTCTCTTGATACCTGGGATGTGCTTCTTCTGATCAGCAAAAATTTGTGAGAGCAAAGTGTTTTTCTCATCTCCTTTTCTTTGGTTTTTTTGTTTGTTTTGTTCTTAAAAAGGGAGTTCATGAACTTGGCACTTTCTACACTTCTAAATAGTTTTAGCACTTAGGAGGAAGGGCCTGTAAAATAAAAGCTGTAAATATAATGGAAGAAAGACTGTAGAAAATAAGAAAAAACTTAAAAAAAGTTTTAAGGCCTGCTGTTCTACCATTTGCAGTTTATACCATCTTAAGAACACCCTCACACACACATTTGCTTTCCTCCCATTTGAATATTTTCAGTATTCCTTCTCTGAATATAAAAGCATAGAAGAACATCATACCACAACTATATGTTAAAGATTTAAGTTATGAATTAGGTTTCTTTGGTAAGCATAGTCTCTTTCTCAGCACACTGTGCTTAAGATTATGGTAGAAAACTTCTATTTAAAAGATCTTTATGAAATTGGGTGTGGGGAGGAGTGGGCATGTGTTTGAGGAACACAGAAGAAATTTGAAAACCAGGAAGTTTTATTGAAAGATGGAGACCAAAATGTCTTACCAGAGGTGTGGCTGCCATTGCAGATTTGTGACAGATTTGTGTATCTGAAAGCAGAACAGCATCCTGTGACTTGAAGGACGCTAACTGAACTCTCTAAAAAGATATTTATGGTTAAGGTCATAGCTGGCTGCAAAGGTCTTGCTTGTGCTGGTAATGCTAGTTTTGTTGCTAGGAAATGATGGGGGGTTTCTTATGTGTCAGTGCCTCAGCTGGATGATGGTAGAGTCCTCACAGAGGACTGCAGTGCTGAAAGTCAAAGTGTATACATCTTAAGTTGAGGAGGTATTTCCTTCAGCTGGAACCTCTAATAATCTCTTAAGAATATGAGAACCAGCTGCTTGAAGGCACTTCTCTTCCTCCCCACCCTGTGCCCTTGGTCTCTGAGTAAGCTCCTGTTCCGATTCCCTTGATCTTAAAGGAGGCCTTGATACCTGAGCATAGGGGTATGGCCACAGGGGATTAAAAGGATAAACTCCATAGCCTGTGTATTAATATTTTCTTCTCCTGTCACAGAGCTTACATCCAGATGATTCCCAGTGGCAGCACTGTGACAAATAGTGTTCAGTGTTGGCTGGAGAGTCTGTACTGTCAGCTCTTCTGGTGCTTTTTATCAAATGCTCCTTCAATGTTTTCAGTGCCACTGCTGTCCTACTGGCTACTGCCAGTTGAAGGGAGAGGTGTTGAGAGCTATCACTTCAGCTTGACACAGAGGTGATTAATGTATTCTTTATTTCATGCCCTTCACCTCTCAGACAGGACAGCTTCTCAGTAAAAATATTTTCTGTCTGCTAATTTGGTTGTTGTACCAGGAAATGTGCTCTGTCCACACAGACTCAAGCGTAGACCAAAGTGGGGTTATTGTTAAGGTGGTCCTTATGGCAGTGGTGAGCTTGAACTCAGTTTTTATTTATTCTCTGTCCTGCTGGATGCTTGGTAGTTGTTCATGTCAGCTAATAATACGCAGCTCAGGAAATGGCTTTAGTTGGCACTTAAAAATGCAGTGTTATCACAGAAATGGATCATGATGTGTGCTGTAGCTATCTGTGTGTGTTTACAAAGACATTTCTGTTCAGTGAGGATCATCTTGAATATATTTCCCAAGTGGTTTCTGGAAATAGGCACGCTGAATATTGATGAATCAGAGAGCTTGAAAAATGCAGTGGTATGGCATCATTTTCAAATGAACTCGTGCTTAGGCAGCATTGTCAATACTTACTTAGAGTTGGTGTCTTTGTAGTGATGACAGCCGTATTTGTAGAAGGCTGGAAAGTTTCTCTGTGTGAAGTGCTTTTCCAATGCAGCAGGCATGTAAGTGCGCTGTATTTCTTTAATGTAGGGAGACTAATCTTAAGAGAGATTAGCATTTAAGTCTGAGAGTTGTGGGTTTCACTTTAGGACAGCTTTGTGTAATTCCTTAGTTTGAATTCCATGCTGAGCCATGTCCTAATGTGTGGTAAAAGGACTTTTATCAATCACATTCAATTAAGAGGCTGCACATACGCCATTACAGTGGCCAGTTAAAAAGAAGTGTGAGCCTTGAAAACTGAGCCACCAACAATAACAGAGAAATAGAGCAAGACTGAAATCCTCACTTTATTTTATCTCTTAAAATTGGCTTGCTGCTACAGGGTGGTATTTTGATGTATTTCAAATGCTAACAGTCCACTTTAGGATAATAAGGAGAAATTAATCTGTTTTCGATGTGTAGTATAACAACTGGAACACTCTGGAAAAAAAGCTCTCTCGCAGTGAGTTTAAAGGAATGCACCTTAGAGAAAATACTGTTCTAAGTGAATTAGAGCAGGGAAAACTAAACAACTGTTCTGTATTGTGACTATATATATTCTTGTACAAGACTGACTGTTAGGACTTCATATTTGAGAGTTCTTGCATCTGTAAAATATGATGGATGTAAATACGTTAACAGAAGTGTGCAAATAACAAAGTATTCATCATTTTGAATAAAGTTACCATCTTGAGGAGCAGAAGTTTATTTGTCTCCAATACATTCCTTGCCTCTGCTTTCTAATTTTTGTAATCAGCTCTCTGCTTCATTTTGACAGGTCATAATCAGCTGGAGTCATCAAGTGAACATAGTTGTGAAAACAAACTTGTGACTATAGAAACCTTCTGGGAACTTTTTAGAGTATGTTTTTATTTTAAAACAACCCATCTCTGCAGATTCTCCTTAATTGAACAGGTAGACAATGTCAGCTCAAATCACCTATAGATAGAAGTAGCCGCTTCTGCTACCACAATTTCTGATATCCAAACAGTATTTTACTTTTATCTGAAGGTTGGTGAAAAGTTGCTTTTAATTAAAACTCTGACTGACAACAGTCAGACCCGATATGGGCATGTACATTACTTCAGGCACATTAATAATCCCAAAGATTTTAACTGAAATCAGTAGTTACTCTGGAATATGACAGCAAAGTGTGGCCTCAGTGTTATTTTCTTTCTTTTTTTTCTTGCCTTTGGATCTTTGGCAATGCCTGTTTATGTATGCAGCCATTAACATCTACTTTAGCTCTGATGTATAGTTCTTTTCTATGATACAAATACTATTTTTTATATGTTTGCCATTCAGGTTTCTGTTTAGTCTTTTCAGTCTCTGAGCAAGAACATTATGTCTGTATCTATTTCTAGGAATACTGAACTGGTTTTGTAATACTGTAAGAGTTCTAGCTGCACTTGGGGGCAATCTGAACAGTAGAAGTTATTAAATTTACTTCTCTTCATGGAGAAATTACGTATTCTCGCATCTTAATTCATAGTTCACAGACCGAGGGATGTTGTTCTGAGGATTGTTTGTTGTTTAAAGAGATTAGATAAAACCACTAAAAATTGTATAGCAATGTTCAGAACTTCAGTTCTGAGGGCTAGGCAAGAGAGATCCCTATATACAGCTGGACCTTCATTTTAGTTTCCTTGCCAACATGACTGAAGTCTGCATATGCATGTGTGTTTCTACTCAAATAGGTTTTTGTACTTGGACAAGAGGTGATCCCTCTGTTCAAGGCAGTCTGTTCTTTTAACTCAGTGAACCAGATCTCCCATTCTCCACTTTGCTGATGCTATGCTTGAAAAGTCATTATTTGTTTAACACGAACATTCCCTATTTTTATGCTGAACAATCTAAGTAACATCAGCAGCTCCTTGTAAGGCTTACCCTTGAGACCTTTCACTATTCTGTCACTGTCCTCTGGGCACTCAGATAGTCTGAAGTCCCTCTGTTGAGGTGCCCCAAGCTGCACAGAGCCCCCGAGGTGAGGCTGCAGCAGTGCAGTGTTGGGTGAGGCAGTTGTCCCCTCCAGCTGGCGGGTGGTGCTGTGCCTGATGCGCCCAGGTTGTTGTTGGCCCTTTGGCTGCCAGGCCTCACCGTGGACTCTATTTTAACTACTGCAGACTCAGTCTCTCTGTCTCCTTCTGCAGGGCTGCCCTCCAGCCTCTCCCCCAGTTTGCATGTATCCCTAGAGTGGTGAGCAGTGTCTCTGTAGTCCTCCTGTGTTGCCTGTGCCTGGTTCCAGTGTTCGTAGACTTTCCTTTGGAAAAAGATCTGTGTCAGCCAAGCTGTTTAACTTCAGTGTGCTCCTCCAGTACCTGTCTGCATTGTTAAAGACCCCTACTTGGAAGAAAATCCAGTTGTCAAAGACTGAGATAAGTGAGGAATACACCATGGTAGCAAGGTGCCTGTTGTTTTTTTTTTTTTTGAAATAATGAAGAAGAATTAAGGACTGACACAATCCTAAGAGAAAAAAATAGCGGGGAAAAAAATCTTCTAATGTTTCTGCTTACAGCTTTTGTCTGCAGCATCTGGGAGAGGTTAGCTTAGGGTGCATTTTGGCGTTCTAGAGGTTATCTCAGTGCTTACTGCTCATTCAGTCTGAGCAGTGGGTGACAGCAGGGTATGTTGAAGTGTAATCTGCTGAAAGGGCTTCTCAGAACTTAGCCAATGTCCAGAAGGAATAAAAAGGAACATGTCTGTGGGGTGTCATGTCTAAAGCACGTCTAAGATGTGTACTCATCTAACATGGCCAGATTTTGTAGCTTAAGGGACAGATCACCTGGAGACTTAAACAGTGGCATAAGGTGAGTAGGTGTCCCTTATTTATGGGGCATCTCCTTGATGATGCATACACTCAAGCAGTTATGGCATATCCTCAGCTTCTGGAAAGGGGTGAGCAGGGAGTGCATAGCCTGGGTGTTGTCCTGACAGAGGGTGCTGACATGCTGTGTGGTGCTGACAAGGGATTTACAGGAAGATGAAGGCGAGTGGGAGCTAGCAGTAAGGTATTCTCTAAGCAAGGCACTGATTGTAACTCCAGTTCTGCATCACTCTCTTCAGGTCTGGCAGCAGGACTGCACAGGCAGAGGCATGAAAATAGTGCATGTGCTGGCTTTCTCTGTGGTGAAAACAATGTTCCTTGAAACCCATAGGAACTATCACACTCTGTTATCTCTGTTGAAACATGTTAAATTGTCAAGACCAATGGTCTGTAGTAGAAGTTAATGTTGAGGTCCTAAAGGCAAACAGATGGACTTGAATAATTTTAAAAGCTGTTATCACCCCTCCTTGCTTGATCATGTTGCTGTGAGTGCTTTCTCTCTCTTTCATTTCCTCCTTTGCATAAAGCAGGAAGGACAGCAACTAGGGCCTGGGCTCTGATGCCTCCTATGGATTACTCTTGTGCTAGAAGCAAAATTTAATTGTACTCCCAGTTTTTTTCTTTCCTAGACATATAGTTTATGTCTTTGTCTTAGTAACCTGGTGACCACATATTAACGTGAGTCCTTTTCCTAAAAATGCTACAAAATACAGCTGATTACTGGTGTACTGACCAGCAGCAGGCAGTTAATGTTAATTTACATCATCTGTGTTTGTCTTGTGAAATGTGGGATTTGACAGAAAAAGAGGGGTGGGTATGATCCTATTATGTTGTGAAGAATGATGCTTTGAGATGAACTGTAATTGTTTAACAGGCAGTTACCAAGAATAGCACTTGGATAGGGACTGATGCAGCCAGAATTTTTCTGACTCTTTCAGAAAATTCCTGCAGGTTCTAAAGAACACTATCTCTCAAGTGAAGGCAGCTGTCCCCTCAAGTAAGCATCTCCAGCAACACAGTTTAAGGGCCATTGAAGGCAGTCAAAACGAGAGATTGCTTGGGCACCTGAAAAGGATGGCACAGGGGGATACTCACACCTCTGTATTGCACTGTATTCGGACACACTAATCTTTTTGTTAAGCTGTGATTTGTCAGCTTGGTCTAAACCCTCTGAAGCTGCTGAGTAAAAGTAGCTCAAGCAGAACTTTGGTGACATGGAGCCAATAGTTTGAAGTCTGCAAGGAATCTGTAGTGACCTGTGGGGAGAGGTTCATGGACCTCCTTTTATGAACGATGAATTTACAGAATATTTCCAGCCTAGTTGTATCGGTCTCCCTTTCTCTCAGTGTGTACTACAAAACAATCACAATTTTGGATTTGGAAAAATTAGGCCAAAAAAAATTTAATTACATGTCAAGTTTCTTTTTCCTTTTGTCTTAGGGCAGGGAAACGATAATAAATGACAGCTACCAACTGTAAAGTACCAGATATTCCACCCAGCAAAGCTAGAAGTGATGTAGCAAAGCTATGGGTTTTCTCCACCTGTTGAGATCGTGGAGATTGTACCATAGCAGAGGCAGCACTTGTGTCCACACTTTCCATAGGCACAGCAAGGGGGCATTTACTTGTTGCTGCTTTACTTTCAGCTGCTTTGTTGAGAGAATGACTGCTCTTTTGTGAAATGAAATAGGATTCTTAATAAAACAACAGTTTCACAAAGAATGACATTGTATAAATACGTCTTATAAATAACTGGCGCCCATTTTCTTTCTGAAATGCAATCTGAAGGAAGGCTAGAACCAGTAATTTCAAGTCCCAGATGTTTGTGTTTTGGTAAAATACATTTAAAAAAAAATTTGCTGTCAAATGATTGAACTGAATAAAATGACATTTTTTCTTCCACAGAGAAATTTAATTGCATGCCTTTTGATTAGCAAAGAAGGGACATAAATTAATTTTCCTAAACATGCTGCAAAATACAAGTACTGATGGACTGGCCAGCAGCAGGCAGCTCATATTTATTTGCACTCATTATATGTACTACATTTTAACTTCTAATTACTTTTCAATTCTATACAAAATATGGTTTTATGACATTGCTTTTCCAGAGTCTAAAAATGCTTCTTGGTTTAACTATGGGGAGAAAGAACTGATTGCTTATTCTACTGTCAGTTGAGAGCAGCTTCAAAACAATGGGATGGAAGTCAGTAGTATTTTATGCCGACATGAGATACAAGGTAGTATGAATTTTTTCTTTAGCACAAGTGGAACATCTGTTATTGGGGTCAGTGACAGTATTTTTTACTAATAACACATTAATATCACTTCTGTTTGCCCATTCAATATGTGCATCAGGAGTAAGAGTAAATACAAATCTTACTGCTTTCCTTGGTTTTCAACAGCTGAACACATTTAATGAAAATAATTATTAAAAGAGTTTTCCGACGGGATGAACTATAGGAAAAAAGCATACTTAGAAGTGTTTATAGGTAAAATATCTTTGTAACCTGTACACATATTTAGTGTGTTTTTCCATGAGTATTATTAAGAAACTTGGAATTTGGGTAAGGATATATGATTATATATTATAGATAAACCAGTTGCTTTTTAAAAACCATCACTGAACAGCCTATCAGTGGAAATTTTTTTAAACAGAAGAACTAGGAATATTCTTATACCTTTGGAAGTTACAGAACTCAGCAAAAGTTTGGAACTTGAAAAATCTTAGAACCTTACTTGCCAGGAAAGGTGATTGAAAACCACAGAAAATTTGTCTGTGAGCAAATACTTTTCTTGACATGAAACTTTAAGAAAAGCTTAAACAAACCAAAACCAAAAAAGCCCCCATTTTTACTAGAAAGCTTTTCATTAAATATCTGATAAATGGCTGAGTGAAACAGGAGATTGGCTATAGGCAAAAAAGTGTGCCCCAGTGCTGTACGACATTCCTAGATGCTTGTGGTCTTACATGATATCAAGGGAGTGGAGGCACAGAGAGCTCAGGATTTTATTACTGTTTTCTTCTAGTCTTTTTACAGGAGTTATTGACCTTCTTACCCAAGTGTGTCCTCTTAAGTTGCAAGGAAGAACAGTTCCATGCAACTAACTTTGTGAAATTTCATCTTATTTCCATTATTATGGAATCAAAAGTGATTTTTCTCTGGAGAATTGATAGCTTTTTTACTTGATTTGGTAGAAATATTTTAATTTTACTTGAATGAGAATTCGATAAAGGTTCAGTACTTCATATGGTGATGTAATTTACAGGGTTCTTTGAATATACTGCAGTAATTGAAAATTACTGGCCTTTATTTATTGGTGTTTTTGCTTTTTGTTGTTGGGCTGATGAATGTGGTGTTAAGGCATTGCAGATTTAATGGTTGGTTGTGGAGTGCTACCCATACTGAAATACTTAATTTTCAAGGGTTGCAAATCTGCTTTGCACGGTGTACAAGTTCTGGGTTGTTACTGGGATGGATTTACATTGCACTTCCTCTAAACCCCTTATACTACTATGGAATTTAACAACTTAAAATAGCTCTGTGTCTTGTTCTTCTGGTAGACCTGTGGTACTACAGGTTCTATGGCACTTCTTGTTCGACTGACTTTAATTTTGAGTTGGCAAATGTATGTGCTTAAGCCAGTGTAGTTAAGATATATGGAAAAAAAGTGACTTAGAGAAAGTGAATTCTTCGTCTTACATAGATGTGTTTTGTTTGCAGGTGAGAGAAGATATTTTTTCCCTCTACTTGGCAGTGTTGCAACTCACTCTAACAAGTGGGAAACAGAGCTGTATTCAATGCAGTTCCCTTCTCATTTCTCATTCTCTGCCTCCCACCAGCAATCACTTTCAGTAATAACACTTTTCAGGTAGTTCTTCTGATGAACCAGGAGGCAGAACAAGCCATTTGCACTTTTGCTGTTTATTTGGTTTCTAGGGGGGATTCTTCTTTGCATGTAGAGATGGCTGTTGAGATGTAAGGATAGGTAGGTAGGCAGGAAAGAAAGCCTTGGTTAATAAAGTGAGACATTTCTAGTTTCTTTCTTGTTTTCCATTAAAATAATGATTGGGCTGCAATTTCTAGGATGAAGGTGCAAGTTCCCCAAAGAGATGTATATTGCTGTTGGCTGGATGTGTTAATAGGGTCGGTATTACATATATATGAGGTGTTAGGTGCTTAGCTACTAATTTGCCTGTGCAGCCATACGAATATACTGGCACACTCCTGTCCATGCATATATGCTTATAGCCATTTTTTTCTTTTTGGGTTCAAGAATTTAGGTTAGCACTTAAATCTCCAGTTGTCACATGCAAATTTCTGGGGTTTGTAGTCAGTCCCAACATAAGTTAAGTGTTGTGTTGTTCTGAGAAATGACAGCATGAATGTACATCAAAACAGCTTATGTGTGTGAAATGGTCCTTTCTTTCAGTAATGTATAATTTGCAGAAATTTGTCCCATTCTGGGAAGCATTTTAATGCAAACATGGCTCCAGTGAGAAGAGTCCAAGCACACCTTCCACAGCCATCAGAAGAAAGCCTGTGGATAGGAAGGAACCTTCTGGAGTGGTTTAGATTAGAATGGACACAAGTGGACAAGTCGGGGGAGGAATAAGGTTTCAAAAACTTTAAGAACTTCGGAAAAAAAAAAAAAAAGAAAACGAAGTGGTGTGATTATTTCTTGTTCCCTCTGCTGAAGGCAGTTCCCCTGTAAGCACTGGGACTGATTTGATTTGATTTGATGGATATTGTATCTCTATCACAAGTTGTCTTGAAGAGCAGATTTGTAAATATCCAGACTGGTATCAATAACTTTTGCCCTTACTTTATCAACAGTCTACTTGATCATTGGAAATTACTTCCAGTGTTGCTTCTCAGTTGTTCAGATCTTAAACACCCTGTAAGATAAATACAGTTTTGCTGTTTGTGGTAGATAACATTGCTTCATTGGTTCTTTTTCATGGATACTGCTTTTTACAACCCCAGCATTTGTTCACTGCTGTCTTTACGCTTGAGTTCAATTAAAAAGATAGGCTGCTGTATATATGGATGGTATCAGAAAGGTATATTTTTCCCCCCCCCTACATTCAGAAAGGAGAAAGGAAACTCAAAAGCTGGGGCCAAGTACTGCTTGTCTATGAGAGAATGGCAACACTCATTTCCAATTCTCTCTTGTTGCATAGAATGGTAATATTAGAACGTGCCAGTCAGATGATTTTATTTCAAGAAATTCATAGCTTTTAAAGTTGAGAGGTAATTTTCTAAATTGCTGAGATAAAAAATAAACTCTGCTTCTAACTCAGTTTGGGGGAGAGGGGAGTGCTTTTTGGGCATATATTTGTTTTAGTAGCATTGAAATTAAAGTTTTATAGACCTGCTTGCTAGTGTTGGGTTTCTTTCTATTTGGTCTGTATGTGGGATTTTTTAGGTAAGGATTTTTTTCTTTGGTTTCAGTGGGACTGTGTGTTTCTTTAGTGATATTTTTACACCCAAGTCAAGCTAGTAGAGCTCTAGTAAGTACTTAGTTGGTAGACTGTCAAGTAAAAAAAGCAAACATGCCACAGGAGATGTGACAGCAAGTTAATTTTCATAGTGTTTTTCTCTGCTGTGCTGTTGCTGACTCAATATGCTACAGTGGTGTTTAGAGCAATTGCATAAAGTTGTTGATTGCTTATTTTTTGGGGTGAGGTTCATGTTGAAATTGTGATCACTGATACAGCAGATGTAGTTCTGCTTCTAAAATAACCCATAAAATATATTAATGACAGTTAGGATGGAATATGTCTCTCTAAACCCTCAGTACTTCTGAAAACATTAGGAAATTTGTTAGGGGAGCACTTGGGCAAGCCATCCTTTTTACATGGATATAGAACTGGAATGGGTCTGCTTCCTGTATTTCTTTAGACCTCTTTCCACACAAACCTTTGCCTGTTTCCTTCTTCACAAATTATTTTACTTCAGTGGGAGGTTTCCTGCAACGTTTAACAGGCCCTGAGTCGGATGTGTTTTTCCTCATTTCTCCCCACGTCTTCCTTACACCTTTAAAAAGCTGGCATGGGTAGCTAACTGCCAGAATGGTGGATGAATGTTCCTTAGGTTCAGAAAAACTGAGGGCCTCACAGCAAGGGGAGCCTCTGTTTAGTTTGAGTCACAGTTTGATCAAGCTTGGTGCTTTCAGTGCTTTTTAAGAAAAAAAGCTTGCAGTCAAAAACATGGTGCTGTTGGCATCGTTTCTGTATATATGAGATGGCAGCAGTGATTAAACAAACATGACTTTAAAGTGTGCCTGGAGTCTAAGAACCGACTTGTAAATTAACGCCTTCACTGGCTGTTTGCTCCATATGTGTACGAAGACATGAAGTATAATAGACAGAAGAGACAAAAATACGATTATTCCTCGTCCTGTCAGCAGTAGAGTAAACTGGCTACTATTTCTCCCTAAGCATCATCAGAATTGTTGTATGAGTTATAAGGCTAATGGTTCTTACCCGTGCTAACTCTCATGAGCTCATGGAGCAGAGGGCTCTGCTAGTTAAAGGACTTACACAAGCTTTATGACAACAGTGTGCGTGGAAATGAGAATGATCTTGTCTGGTGTTGTGGGTTTTCTTTTAAAATAGGTTATAGACTATTTTTTTACTTCTTAATAACATCTGTACATTTACTGCTGTATCTTTTAGCCAGTAGCAGATTTGCAGAGAGAGAGAGAGTGGGTACAAATATATTTATGTGTAAATCAGAAACATGAAGTGGAAAACATCACTGTATACACACAGTAAATTATCCACAAAACACACTTGCAACCTCCAGTAATTTTATTTTTGGAGTGAGTTTCAGGTAGAGGTGATGTCTTTTCTGGTGGGCACTTACAGTTTAGCATCTAAATGAGTATCCAGAGTTATGCTTTAAAAAACTTTCACCTGAAGTAAGCAATCGAGAGCTGGTTGCTGACTGCTAAAACTTGCTGTTTGTCAGTGAGCCAGCACATAGTACTTATATTGCTGTAGCAAACTGTAGGGATCAGGATATCCACTACGTGCATGTATGAAATGAGGCATCAAGACCAGTGTCTTAGCAATTGTTAAATTTCAGACCTGGGAAATATATTTAGGGATTTAATTAAAAATCTGCAATTTTAAAGCTAGATGCCTGTTTGAAGACTGGGCTTTCTATTTTGTGAGACTGATAAGCATGATAGCAGTTCTTGCTGAAGTTTGATTCTTTGCTGTTGCTAATGATTATGCCATTGTTATTTATGCCTGTAAATGAAGGTTTTTAAAGATGAAAAGAGATGAAGCTTCAGAGGCAGCTTCTGGGACTCCATCCTCTGAGGAGTAAATCCAAGATTGGGGGCGGGTCTTTGCAGGACCCTTGCTGTTCCTCTCACGGGTTTCTCTCTCAATTGGTTTGCTTTTCAAAGGAGACAACTGTATATATTACACTAATTAATATATTTTAACAAGAGGAGTGGTATTCCCATTAGTTCTTCTGAGTTAAAGCCCTTCATGGTAACCTTGGACAAAAGAAATGCTGTAAATGTTTTTATTACAAGTGATTTTTGTACAGATTTTATGAGATTCTCTTTACCTCCCTTTCTCTTAAAAGTGAGATTAACATTTCTGCAAGAGAGGGCCTCCATTTGGACTCATTAGATTTGCTTTTTGCCCTTGGTAGTCCTGTGGTGATGGGAAACTTGTCTGTAGCCTTTGGGGGATTTATTAGTGTGAAGGGGAAAAGAGGAAATGCCTTTGTGATCTAGATTCATTCAAATGGGAGGGTGGCTGTTTCTCTTCTATGAAAGTGCAAAGGCGCATAAAAATGGCTTGAATGTGTCAGTTAGGGGGCTGATTTTTGTAACCAATGGATTATAGCCTACCTTAAGATTTAAGCAATTTAACTTCCTAAATTCTATAAAGACTTATCTTAGAACAGCACTTGTTATTTTATATGATCTTAGAAATGTGTATCTAAAATAAGAAAATTCTTAATTGTGTTGTAACAGTTTTGAAAAGGTAAGTAATGATTTTTGTTAAATTGCTTTGAGAGGGCTTTGTAACTGTCAGCAGTTTTTGTGTGTTTTTGTTGTTGGTTTTGTTTTGTTCTAATATAGAGAGCAGAATGTTTATGACACTTAATGAATTCTGAAGAGTTCAGCAGTGCCTTAAGACTTAAAAGTGAAACTGTTTCTCACATCATAGCTGTGTAGTGCAAAGGAGACTTTCATATGCCATCAGTAACTTTCTTGGTATAGGAGATCTTGGTGGGTGTCTCTAAACCATCTCCTAATGCCAGTAAGTTTAATTGGCAACAAGCTGCTGCTGAGAGAAATTTTGGAAGACCAGTCCTAACCGCTTGGGAAGGCAGAAATATATTAGTAGAGAGATGGTGTATTTCCAAACACAGTACTGAATTTTGTTAGTATTTCAGATTCAGTTTAGGTTACTAGGCAGTTCTTAAGGTGCTGTTTCCTATGTGGGAGAGACTACAACAGTAATAAGTGATATATTGGTATAGTCTAATGTATTTATTTCTATTTAATGTATTTATTCCTTTTAGGAGTATCACAGTGCTTAGGAACTCTTCTAAAGATCGAGATTTTGTTGCCCCAAGTATTGTACAAAGGAAATGGGAAGGTGGGTGAAGGGAGAGGCAGTTTCTCTTCCTGACAGTTTACAGTCAGTGTGAAGAGAAAGTTATGTTTAGTGCAGGCTCATGGGGACTTCAGAGAAGGTAATGAGGAAGCTTTACTCATCTTTGAAAATGTCCTACAAAACGGCAAGGACAGGATGGAGGAAGCTCTTTTAAATGGTACTGTTCTGAAAGCTAAAAATAGTAAAAGCAGGCAGATGCTACTTTTTGATGTTTTGGCATCAAGACTGATGTTTTGGAGATGAGATTATTTGGAATGTAGAAGAACTTGATTGGTGAGCAAGGAGTTTGAACAGAGATGGAGAGACAGGATGTTTAGGGATAGAATTTCATACAGGTCTTCACATCTGCCTTGAATCCAAGATGATGTCCAACCTAGGTTCCTGAGTGACCAAAAATTTACACACTGCTTTTGGATTGAGAGACATGGAGAGCAGTCTTGTGAGGGAAGGATCAGGAGGCTTGTTTTTATTCTGAGTTGAGAAATAAGCGATAGCTAGGCATATGCTACATCTTCTCCCTGGACACTGGTATGACTTCAGTATGGAATTCTCCATCTTGGTCATACTGTTGAACTGGAAAAGCTGGAGACAATTAGAGAATATTCATGGAGGTAGAAATAGTAAGAAGAACCTAAGAAACAAAACAGAGACTTCCTCAGCCAGCCTCATTTAAGGTGATAAAAATCTTTGACCATCCTTTGAACTGAACCTTGTTCTTGAAAGGTGCCTGTCTGCAATAGGTGGGTGCTTTACCCAGTTTCATGGGTTTGGTTTGTACAACCTCTTGTGTTTTCCTAATACTCATGTATCTCAACTGGTTTTGATAAAGTTGCTACTTTCTGTATAGTTTCTAATTTTTCTGAAATGCTGCATGACCAACCATTTTAATGAAAGTAGAACTGAAATTCTAAGTACCAAGAGAAGGCTGGATTTCTGAAATTATTTTGGAACCTGCTTCTCACTGACGTAATTGAAAAGGGCAGTAGGTGCTGAAATCAATGTAACTGCAGGTCCCTGCTATGATTATATGTGACAAACAATTACCTTATGAGCACACACACACGCTTCAAAAGTTTCTTAAACCACAGCCAAGATGTAAGAGACAAGTATCTATTTTTTTCGCCAAATATATGACAAACACATTGACAGTTACCTTTAGCGGTCTCATGCATGGCTGAAAATTGCTGTTCCATTGGCAGTGATACTTTGCCTGTAGCACAGCCCAGTTGTACCAGACTTAATGACAGAATCATCAAGCCAAGAGCATCTAGTCTAGACTCTTGAGTACTTTGGACTCCTTCACTTCCAAAATATTAAATTGGTCAATGGTCTGTGAAGACAGAAAGGAGCTGCACAGATACAACATGTTAGGACTTAAAATTCTGCCTATTTAAATCAGGTACTGTCATGTAACCAGGCTCTGCTGAAATGAGTAAATCTCAGACCCCTCCATTCTGGTGACATTCAAATTGAAAATGTCAGAAATGTCACCATCTGAGCATAATGCGTGAACATGATGCTTTAATTACATTTCTTAAAAAAATTAGTTGTAAAATAATCATATTTGCTTGGAATTACAATAAAGTCCTGCTGTTATTCAATACCAAAGTGTATCATCAGTTTGTTTGCTAAATATTTACACATCCTTCATGCAACAGACAGCGTGATTTGCTCTGAAACAATAGAAGACATTTATAGTTTGAAGATAGAATGCACTTCAGAGTCTGAGACACAGTGAGGCATAGGCACATGACTTCAAAGTAGTATTTCAAGGCTGGATTCTGTAGAGCAGCTGCAGAAGAAGAAAGATCTCAGTTTGGGGCTTTTTCTTGTTTTTTGGGGATACAAATATAGCTGAGCTTTGTCATGGAACTGCAGTACACTTACTCATTAAATTTGAGCTGTGGAGTTCTCAGAACGGGTGGAATCAGAGGATTTGAGAAAGTACCCCCTGCAGACCTCAGGTCCTGCACTTATTGCATGCAGTATTAAAAGCTTCTAAAAAGCACTTCTTGTATGAGAATGAAGTTGCTGTAAGACCTTTTGTGAAGATGCGTGTCAGAGTGTTGGGGTTTTTTTCTGTCTAGGAACTTTCTGATAGTTTAAGATCACAAATCTCAGCCTAAATCTAAGTTTAGCAAACCTTCTATGGTGAGGAATGTGATTTGATTTCTGAGGTGAGTTTGTGAGAATTTGAGCCGATGTGTATTTTCAGCATAATATATTTGCAGCTGAGATTTTTTTTTTTGTTCAAGCTGAAGTTTGAATCCAGACTCTGTGATTGGCAAATTAACTCAAAATCTGAAACAGATCAGCATAGTCATAAGAGGCTGACATTATAAAAAAGCCAAACCACCTAAAATGAACACAGAGTTTCTACAAAGTGCTACTGGCATTTTGTTATGCTTAAAGCGTGTGGCAGCTTTTGATAATATGTTGGGAATATTTTTCTGGATTTGCTTTACAAGAATATTTTCTTCTTCCTGAGAAAAGTCTATCTAAGTTAGTATCATTTTATGAGTCGAGAAGTTGATGTTAGCAGTAAGGGTAGTAGAAGAGGCTGTTGTAAATGAAGAGAAACTAAAGGAGAAATATTGTGACAGTGACTTGTCTCGTGGTTTGTGAATGTTCAAGTTCATTCTGCTTCTTCACATTCAAAATCAATCATGATAGCAAGTTTAAGATGCTGTTATATTTCTGAATTTTGACTTTTGACTCTGTGTAGTGGCAACTCCTGTGAAAGGATCATCACGTATTTCTCATACCTCTTGAAATATCTCAGCAAATCAGGCATCTTTGAGCATGTTCCTCCACGACTTGTGCATTTGCTTTAAAACATACAAAATATATTGCAGGAAAAACATTTGCCTTTTTATTTCCCTCTGGTGAAAGCGAAGGATGGTGCTGTGGAAGTACCTGTGACTGCAAGCAGCCAAAATCTCCCTCAGCTAACAGTTACCTTAAAGCAGGGTGATGTGCTTGGGGTCATGTTGCAGTGGTCCAGGCCTGTTCCATGTAGCGCAGTTTCACTGGTCTCAGTTCTGGAGCTGCTCTTTCTCAGAAGATGTGTTAGTGATAAGTCCCTGTGTGTGTGTGTGTGTTCGTTGCTAAACTTGCAACTGTTTATAGATAAGTGTGCTACTTGTGTATAGAAAGGAAAACTTGTATTCCTATCTGCAATTCCAGATAAAGCTCACAGGCTGTGAGACATCTCAACAAGCAGGCATTCTGCACGCCTTGTCTGGTGTCATCACTGCCTGATGCACTAGTTTGTGCCTCATAGAATACTAATTCCATTATAACTCAGGTGCATGCATTTCGCAGGCATATATTGCTTTTTCCAGTCTGAGGGTTGTTTTTCTGAGAGATGATGAAAAGTGTGTAAATGTGCCTCTATTCAACCAAATTCATCCATAGTAGTCTTTGGCTGAAAAGGAAGATGTGTTAAAATCAAATATTGTATGCAATTATGTGTATGATTGGGTGTTAAAATGAGGACACTCAGAGTTGAGAGGGTGGAGGATACAATCATAGTACCTGCTCAAAAGAGAAAAAAGTTAAACTAAATGAAACTTATTTTTTCTTCATTTGTACATAACTGCTCCTTACCATTGTCCCTAGTGCTGCTACTGAATGCCATGATTGCAGAAAGTCACTAAGTGACCTGATTGTTCAGAAATGCCCAAGAGTCAGGAGATAATACCTTCCTGTCTGTGTATGCTGGCGAAGAGTAGTTCGTTATTCCTCTGGAGTTATGTGAACTTTGGAGGGGGAAAGGAGTCCATTACTGGCAGTATCTTTTTGGAACAGCATGTCTGAACTGTAAGTGGATTTGCTGTGATTCTTATTGCCCACACTAATGTGATAGCTTTTCTACTGGTTCCAGATGTGTAAAACACAATGTGGGGTGGGAGGAGGAAAAAGTATAATGAAAAACTTCTGGAATTCCTTATCATAGACAATTGCTGTAATTTTGCAGAGAAAGCTTGTGGAAGTTCATATGGTATTTAATGGAAATGCAGTTAGTGATTAGATCTCCTTAAGGAGTATAGAGGGGAAAAAAAGTGAATTCTGGACTCTCTAGATGGCCCATATGAGTGCTACTAGACAGTCTGCCCATAAAAGCACCTTGCCCCATATATGAAAAGGAAGAGACCGTGGGCCAGAAGTTGTACCGTAGGTGGAAATGTGTCTGAAAGGATTCCTGAGCTATGAAACCATAGAGAAAACTGATGACAGTTATCTTCCTTCCCTGCATGCCCAGTTCTCCAGCTCAGAAACCAGAGCACTCTGGACTCTTCTCTAATACATTAACAAATTAATAATTATCTTAATTCTTTTCCAAATGCAGGTAACTGCTAATTGTCCCTGATGCACAGAAAGGTGCAACCATTTCTGCTGTCATCTCTATCTCTAACCTTGGGTTACTGCCATGCATGTCACAGCATTAATCTGTTAATTTACTAGAGTCTATGAAGATTTAACCAGATACACACACTTCAGGAATACTTTTGGTCAGTAGTTTAAATATTTAGATTAGTCTGTGCCTCCTTTTAAAACAAGACAAAATCATTGGTTTCCACACAGGTCAGGTTAATGTCAAGAAAATTCAAAGGTAAATAAATAAAAGCTGACCTGGATAGAAGCAGCTATAATGCTCAGTCAGCCATGTGGCAAGCTAGGAAAAAAATTACCTTTTAAAAACTTATGATCTCTGAGAACCATGTGCTCTCTTTCCTAGTCTTCGAAGAGAGATCTTCATAGGTTTTAGGTTAAATTTTAATAAAAGATATAGATACACAAAATAGCCTGTATGAGTTCCTTAGCTTGTTTATTCCTGTAAAATTGTAACTATATAATGAAGTTAGCCACTGCATGTATGTTTTATTTTGTGGATTAACATTTCATATTATTATTTGGGGAATGGGGTGAAAGTGTCTTTTTGATCTCTATAACTGCAGGTGCATGTTAATAGCTTTAAAATGCTAAACTACGACTTGAAAATGTTCTTAATGGTAAGTTGATTTCCTTTCTAATTGCATTTCAGACAGAGGGTAAAAGTTTGTCTTTGAATTTAATTGTGAGAGCTTTCAAACTCGCTTTAAAAAAAATCACTCTTGAAATGACAGACGACAGGATTCTTTATCATCATTTAGGCTAATGAGACTGGCTTAGTGACAAAAATCTTAATATTGAATGTAAAGGGGATAGTGCAGAAAAACCCAAATCCCAAGTGATGCTATGAAAAAAATTATAGTAAAGGGTATAAAGCTGCAAAAGTTACTTACTTAGAAAATAATGTGCCTGTAAATGGGATGCTTTTTATCTTGAAATGTGTGTCCTGAGATGTTTCAATGATCAAACACACTTTCAAAATACTTTATCCCAGAAAATGAAGGATCTGGATACAGGATGCCTCTCAGATGAGTTTGGCTGAGATGGTTCCTACCTTTGACAAATGAGAGGGACTTCTCAGAGGTAATCCTTTCATCACTTCAGAGACATTATTATTCTAACCATCTCAGATGGTCTGTGTGCTCTAAAACTGAGCCTTTGGAAATAATACATAGTTTGAATAAATTTTTAATGAGGTAGCATAGAGTAAAAGAACCATAGTTTGTCTTCATTAGCATTCTGTGTCTTAAGCATAAATTTTCACTGTATTGACTAACATGACTCTAGGGAATTTCCTCTGTACTTGGTTTTACACTTCAAAAATGACAGGAATCCCAAAACTGTTTCAGAAAGCAAGCTGTCAGCATCCTCTCCATAGTGGAGAAATTAGGCTCCTTGTTGGAAGAGATGATGTGAGGATGCAGAGGATAGGGGAGACAAAAAAAAAATCTAAAATATCTCTTGATGGTTTAATACATTTTGAGATGTGTATTTTCTCTCAAAGTTTTTGTAGGGAAAAGCTTTAGGGATGTGGTTGAAGGAGATTATGTTGGTATGGCCAGGTCCTTTACTTTGTGAATGTGAAATTTTAACCCTTAAATGAAAAAACAATCCGCCTACAATAAAGACATGTAATGCAGTGATTAACAAACAGGTACTTACTTTTTCAAGAATTTAGGTTCACTTTATTAAATCTTTCTTTTGTTTTCTTTCTATGAGCTTTGTGAGAGATGGGAAACAAGCCGTAGCTTGTTGCATACGCTTTTCATGAAAAATAATTTTCAGATTGGGTTCCTGGCCCTTACAGAAAAATCTGCTACAGAGTAAAACAGAGACTTCAAATGCTGAAAGGAAAAGGGAAGTCTGTACCAGGAAGGAATGAAACTGTTCAAGTCCTCAAAGGGGACTTAAAGACATGCTCTAAATCACCAGCAAAGCAAAGTCATTCTTTGGATCTTGTGGCTTGTGGGATTGTGAATTTCAGGTGTCACTTCTCAGGGTCTCAAGTAGGAAAGCTGACTGCTTCTAAGAAGTGAGAAAAAAATCAAATTCATTACGTAGTTAGATATCAAGGATTGAATGAATCCCTTTACTAAAAGGGATTCCGTGAAAAAACAGTAGCTACTGATTGTGTATATTTGGTGATTCCAGAAGCCCAAAGTATGCTTTACAGTACGTTATTAATAAATCAATTTGCATCAGTTTAAAGTGCACCAAACAGAGTAATCTAGACAGCAATATATTATATTTATTCTGACATTGTTTATGAGCACCAACTCGTAATTTTTTTTCTGTGGGATGGAGGATGGAGGAGAAAATAATTAACCAGGACAGTCATTCTCAAGGCTATCATCTGATTAATGCACAATTATCAAACATGTCAATATTTGAGGTCCCATCTACCCTTTCAGAGAGTAAAAGCACCCAAAAGTCCAGTACATTTTTGGAAGAATAAATGAGGAGAAGTAGTTTATCTTGTGTGTTTAGTTGGAACTTTTTGGTTGGGGTAATTGATTAAAGAATATAAATAAAAAGCATTGAAGAATAGCTTTAGAAAAGCTGGACTGAAAATTAAATAATGTTTTTTGTGCAAATGCATGCAGGGAAGAGTTTGTTGCTGAGCTTTGCAAGCCAGTTACTGGGATGGAGAGCCTAAAGAACTCCTGTGGTACTGGGTATGGCTGCAAGTATGTTTATTTCCATGCTCCAAAAGTGCCGTAAATTTATTGCAGGCTTAGTGGTGTTTTGTGTGGCCTTTTCTTGACTTCTGTAGCAGGAAGTACTTGGAGGTTTTTCTTAACTACAAGTATATGTGTTGTCCTTCTCTTCAGCTTTTTCTCTTTCACCTTTGCTCTTTAATCTTCTGTTTGCACACCTGTTTTTATGTAATGGAGTTGTAGAAACAATTGCTACAGATTCATATTACTTGATGTACTTTTTTTTAAAGTGATGCTCAAAAATACTGAAAAATATAAAAATATTTATCAAATCTTTATTTTTGTCAGATATCAGAAATAGTGATGTTATGCTGTTTTGGCTGAAACAGAATTACAAAGCAGGGGAATGAGTTAGGAGAGGAAAGTTTAAGTGAGAGTATGACAACACATACACAGGTTTGTGTATTGGCTTGGTATTTTCTGTGCCAGTCCTTTTGATGGAGTTTTTTTTCCAGTTCTTTCCAAGAATGCAGTCAAAGCAGCTGTTTTATGGTTTGTATTTAGGATAGGTTATTAAACCAGTCAAGCTATTCCTTTTTTCACGCACAGCCAGACATCTGCCATGTCTCCCTTGAGAGTGGTTATAGAAAGCCTTTTCCAAAGGGAGCTAGATCTTTGTGCTTCCTGAAGCCACTTCATAGTCTTTTTGGCAATGATGAGCAAACCTGTGGCTGTCTTTGGGGAGGATGTAAGGACTTCCCTGTGGATGTATGCAAACCTACCCTTCATGTTAGTGTGTGTCACCTTAATAATAATTGGAGTGATTTGTGTGTGTAGGCATTAGGGAAACCTCCACTGTTACAAAAAAAATCTTGTTTTTAACTTTGGTCATAAGCTAATAATAGATTTGTGGCTGTTGTTGAGCAAAAGTAAAGCACTTGCTGGTAAAAATACTAGCTAAAAATGAGACTGAAGACCAGCATTAAGCCCTGGAGGGTTTATGGTTTGATGGTGCTGTATGTTAGTGAGCTGTACACATGGCACTGTTCTTTGGCTCTTGTCTTACAGCGAAAGCAGGCTGATGGGGTGCGTGAGAAGTGTGTTGCAAAGACATATGGTATCCCACTGAGGTGCTTTGCAGCAGTGATGTTGTTTTTACAAAATGTGCTACGCTTGAGAGAAAAAACAAGACTGTGTTAGTAACACTCATGAAGAAGCTTGTTGCCTGTGTGTGTTACTCTCTGTTTGCAGAACTGAAATAGCTCAAAGGAGGGCAATAGAATTGAATTGAAAGGAGAACTGGAAGGAGTAAAAGCTGTGATTACATATTTTATGCAAAAATGTGTTTTGGGGGTGGGATGTTAAGGTATTGTGGAAGCAAAGTAGAATTGTTACAGTAAAGAAGACTTAGGAGCCCAACAGGAACTTAAGAAGATAAATTGTTGATATTGATGTACCTGATCTGAGTTTTTGGGGTTTCACTTACACTACTTCAACAACAGTTGCAAAATGTTTCCTCTACTGTAAATTAGACAATAATTGACTGTAATGATGACTGTCTCGGAACATAAAGGGGACTGAAATTTGGGGACAACAAAGGTGCAGGCAATATTTTGGTATATTTATATATTTGTAGCTGTTTGTTTTCAAGGAAGGAGCTGTCTCCAAAGCAGCACAATAAACAGAATGAAATAATTACATTTTATTCATTTGATTTTGCAGTCAGGTTTTGTGTGCGTGTGTTTTGGATTTCTTTTGTTTGTTTGTTTTGGTTTGGGGTTTTTTTTACATTTTATGGTGTTAGAAAAGGTGAACTGGCAGTTTGACTGTACTTGGAGAGAATATTGCATAAATGAGCATATTTCCTTTCCATGGTGAGTAATTGAAATTTAGATTTTTTCTTGAGCAGTCTACTTTACTAAGTAGTGTATACAGGACAGTGCAGAGGTATTTTCAACATCTACATTTCAAAGCACATAAAATCACAAAATTAATTTTGGTAATTAATGTTGAGCCAACGGTAGTGATCAATTTTTGTGTGCTTCTAGATGACAAGATAAAAGTCATGCTTCACTTGACATGGAATGGTTTGTCTGACTAGAAGCCAAATACTTCATTTTGGACACTCTGTGTCCAGGTGAATAAAAATGGGAGATTTGAACTGCTGAGAAGGCATCTCCTTTCACCTGATAGCTTGGGCTTTGTTGTAAATGCCCTGAAAGTGCTAGATGGAGCCCAGCTTTCCCACATATGCACAGTACTTGAGGGAACAATTCCAGCCTTTGAGGGAGGTTTTGTGACACTAGCTCTTAGTTTATTTTTTCCCAGATGAAATTAGTCAGTGAATTTGACCTGAATTCATTAATCCTTTCAAGCTGGCTGAAACCATATTTATTGAAGAAAAGCCTGCCTGCTTGAGCCAAATACCCTTGTCTTGATTGCAAATGGAGAAAAAGTAAGAACAGCTCTGTGAAATAGTCACAGATTTGTAAGATCAGCTTCAGCACTGCTGTCATGCTGTTAGGAGGGGGAATACAATTGAGCAGCCTGTTATCTAAAGTTCCCACACAAAATTCTCTGGTGTAGCACATGGTATATCTAATGCTGAAAGCACTGTGCCATTGAGAGCCAATTTTCTTTATTTACATTCAATAGTTTGCTTATCCTGCTACAGCTGATAACTTTATACAGAGACTTGAGGTTTGATAAGCAGAACAGGAAGTATTTTAAATCCTGTTGATATGGGGATGACAGTATTGCTCTGTTTCATGTTAGTTGCATACTGGTGAATTTATTGTGTTTTTGAAGTAAGTACACAATGACTTCGCGTTTGTAATCCATAGAGTTGTCTGTGTGCACGTGTGCATACGTGTGGCATAAACATTATTTTTCACATACTGTGTGCTAGGATCAGATTCCCAACTAAGAGTAACTGGGATGTCCAACTTCAATGGTACTGTACTGATTGTAGTCAGCTGAAGCTCTGTCTCCTAAATCACTGGCTGTTTGGCTCATGATCCCCTAATGTGTTTTTGAAGGTTATTTTTTGATTAGTGCTGCCAGATGACTCTCAGTGGCACTTAGGTAATTTTGGGTGTCAGTACAGTGGGTAGGTATAAGAGCTGATGTGCAGATGTTTGTTTTTTATGAATGTGTGCTGCATGGGTGTGTGTGCCCCTGGACCCATGTAGAAAATACAAGTCTTTCCATGGTAGGAAAAGAGAGATAAGAAAAGATGTAACCTCATTACATCACAGAGCCAGACACATTCATGAGGTAATGCCTTATTGCTTCTAGTGCTGTAAAGATCATACGTGTTTCTGTTCTTCTGCCTTCATCTGAAATTAATTTACGGACTTGCCAAGCCTTTTATCTGTAGTGTAGTGCATATTCTCTTCTGCCTGGTCAATGAGAATCCAGGCTAACTTTAGGGAATTCAGTTGCAGAACTAGGAGCAGATGACTGTTTTGTCTCTGGAGCTGCAGTATAATATCACTTCACCTAAGAATGGGGACAGGAGTTGCAGTTTTGAGAGAGAATCCTTGAAGGAAACATGGAGCACCAGAAAAATCCCATAACTGTCAGTAGACAGAATTCCCACTGTCTTTCAGTAGGAACAGAATGGCTTTGCTCTTGTGGCTGTGTCTGGCTGTATTTTTAGGTGGAAAATTCTGTAATGTTTACACCTTGTCACAGGCCACTTCTGTGGTTCTATTACAAGAGTAAGGATGTAGATAAACTTTTCACCTTGAGCACCTAACATGCAGCACGCCACTCTGTATTTGGACACTTGCATAAGCGGTTGATTTCAAAGTATTCCTGCTGACTTCAAAGGAAAAATGTATCTTTTGATGTGTACTTAGATGCTTAAGCATGAAAACTTGGGCATCCAAAGTTTTTAAAGAACTATGTTGTCAATATCAGTGCAGCACGTATATGTGTATATATATATATTTATATGTGTCTTAGAACAAAAAAGTCCTACCTTCCAGAGCAGGCCTGAACAGGTTGAAGGCTGAAGTCAGAGTAGTTGAGTGTGGGAAGATAAAGCTCCAGATTTTTTTATGAGCAGTGTAATCTCTTACAGGACATGAGAAAGTTTTTTTCATGGGAGGAGTCAAAAGAAAAGGCATGCATTCTTGATGTTGAAAGCCTGCTTGTGCGTTTCATGTTGACCCCTTTCAAGAGCAGTGTATCCATACATAAAGGAATGCGATGCTGACAAGTTAAATAAAATTTGTCTGAAGTGCTCTGAAAGAAGTGGTTGGAGGCGAAAAATTAGGATGCAGGATCTGCTTTTTCTTCACAAATACCTTTCTGAGGTTTTGCTTTCTGTCTGCCATTGTATGTAAGTTAAGATGATTCCCCACCTCCCTCTTATTTAATTTGTCTGCATAACACTTGTGCAATAAATTCTGTTGCAGTGAATTCCATTTGACCCAGCCCTGGGAATGCTTGTATTAGGTGTTCTCTGGATGGTACCCTGATTAAATTTAATAAATCAGTTCTTCTGCTAAAAACTGAGACATCTGTGGAGAATGATGTCTGAAAGGTCCTTTTATTTTGCAGTCCTATTCAGTGTGGCAGTACAGTGTTGCTGTAGCTTTTTTCATCTGTTATATGGAATGTATTTTTATCTAGTATCTCTCACTTGGTCAAAAAAATGAGTTGAACGGAAAATGTAAATGTTAGGTAAAGAAGTGCAGTTGTAGCATAGAAGTCTACCACAAAAGGCATGTTCTGTTCCTACCATGCTTGTGTTTCCTCTCATATTCCAGAAATGATTATATCCTCATGGAGGCTAGCTGATCAAAAGAAGTGATCCTTCTGGGGTTGGTAGGAAGGGCACTTGCCTTATGTTGTGTTTAGTGGAGCATAGGAAAAAGGTCAGGAAAGATGAGAGGGAGCAGTTGGCTTGAGTTTGCTTTTAGAGAAGGGCAGAAGCATTTTTCCTGATATTTAACCAAAATTGAATTTGTTCAGTATGTATAGCCATGGTGACAGCAGCAGTAGTAATGATAATGGTAAATACCCAAAGTCTGAATCACAGTGTGTTTCAGAATGCTTTATAAAATACATCTATTTCTTTACTTAAATGAGCCGACCTTTTTCTGTGCCCTTACAGAGAAGGGAGTTTCTGATCCCGAAGTTGCTGGGAGGAGAGTAAAGATGACAATTAGTCCTGGTGTGGGAAGAAAATAAATGAAGAAAAGTAACTTTGAAGCTTAAAAAGAACCCAAACGTTTTCAAATCTGTAGCTGTGCAGAGTTTAAATTGCACTTAAATTCCTACATGACAAACAGCAACCTTACCATCTGCGTACAGTTTGCCTGCAGACCATGCTGCAGAATGGCTTTAGTAAGAACTGTGAGTTATCAGTGTTAACACTAGCACTTGTAGCTCTCTGGTTACTCTGAGTAATAACCCAGAAGAACTGTATGTGCGATCATGGCATCTCAGTTTGCAGCTGAGGTCTTTCATGTAAGGAAAGATGCTTTTTTTTTTTAATAACTCCTACACTGGTAAGAGAATGCATGTTCTCTTCTCAGATAATGGGAGACTTTAAGATACCCAATACAAATTTTCAATGGCTTGTTTTCCTAATGCACTGTCAGAAGTGCTTAAATGTGTGGGTTCATCCTTAATTCAGAAATAATTTATTCCAGTGTGTCCATCTGGTTTTTATGTTGAAGTGATGCTTGTCCAAAGTCACCTTCAGTAAACCAGACTTCTTATCTCTCCAAGAAATCAATCACATTGTAAGTATTTTTTTTTTCTGTGTACAACTATCTGGTTATCAATTCAAGGAACAGAGGTATTGTTACAGAAGTTTTAAGTAAAACAGAGCACAGTCTAAGTTGTTCTCTTTACATGACTGGCATAGATCATATTGATTGAAGTTTTCTAACGCAGATAGGCTTTCCAGAATGAGGAGGGTACGTGGGTCATATGGCAGCTCTTATCTGGCCCTCAATTTGCAAGGATCTGAAACAATGTCAAGTTTCCTTTCCCCATAGTGAAAATGCGTAACTGTAACAGCTTGCAACACTCTTAGCATTCAGTCACCTCACTGCTGTCTGATAGTTGATTTGGGAATGACAGAAACAAACTAAATGTTTTTAATTCTTTCCTAGGGCTGAGGATGTTGAGCAGGAAGAATATTAAATGTCAGATTATCACTTAGCACGAATTGTAGTGATGTCACTGAAATCAAAGCACCGATTTCCACCTGCTGGGTGTATTTCCGTAGTATCTATACTGTGAATAAGGGCACCAATTTCTCCACTACCTGCAGAGAGTTCATACAATAAATTTGGATTTGCGGTTTTCAGGAGGGGAAATTTCTGTCTGACAGTAAGCTAATTCTCAAGAGCAGTAGCTTACTTTGAATGGTCTTTCCATTGTCAAGAAAATTGTGATGGTTTGGAACTAATCTCTAGAGCCTTTGCTTCATCAAGTTTTGGTGCAAGTTTGTGAAGAGTTTCATAGGATGCGTACTAGTTATTACTATGTTCTAAATTTCTGAGTTTATGAAATATGCAGGTCCAGTGGGCAGTGATGACTGTTGGCAGAGGCTTTTAAAAACATCTGAGAAGTTACAGCTGTACTGGGAGTCTTAAATCTCAGTTAAAAGTGCCCTTCCAGCCTCAGTTTTTTGGCAGTTACAGGAATATGGATTTCTTTTTGAAATAAAATTAGTTTTATATGTCTCTTATGTAACATACTGCACTGCACTGCACTAAGCCTTTTTTTACCAATAACAAAAAATTTTGCCGGTTTCATATATGCATCAGGTAGCACTCTGACAAGATGAAAAGCGGGTGCCATGCCAAAAGTTCAGACTCTTTGAAAAGAATAATCCCATTTTGAGTGCGTATTCATAGCAGTTACAGGCAATTTTAACGTATTATTCTGCAATGACACCCTTCCTTTTGAAGTGTAAACTATTCAAGAACTTAAATGGGAAGTAGAGTAATAGTTTTTAGATGACTGAAAAATAGCGGGTTGGTAGTGTTATTGGTTTGTGTCAAATGGAAAATCTTGACTTTTTATTTAGACTTCAAACTGTGACTGTGACTAGAACCTGCCTTTTGCCATGTGCTTGTGGTGAGAGGGCAGTGCACAGAGGAAGTTCCACAGATGTCACAGTGATGTCCCAGAGGCGTGGCCTGTCCTTGGTGCCACTGCTGCTCTGAGTCACGTCTTAAAAAGGTGTGGAGCACTTTGTCTTGGTGTGGATTTCTGTGCTGCAGCTATGCAAAGCAGTATACCCTTTCTCTAAGGAGACACACACACACACACATGTCATTTTGGGTCTGAAGGGAGGCCCTGCCACAAAATCCTGGTGTTCAGGTAAATCAGGAAGGTTGACAAGGCATGGAAAGAAGGGCTGAAGTGATATTCTACTTTCATGGAATAGCCGGAAGACCATATGTGCCATACTTCCTGACACATTGCTAAACACAAGGCTAACTCAGGTTCTGGTTTCTGCTGTCTACCTTCTGTGTCTGAGATCCTTTATCTCTTGGATGATCCTGGTGTTTTAGTTTGTGTTTATGTAGCTGTTATGGGCTAACCTCAGATGGCAACTCAGCCTCACGCAGCTGCTTGTTCACTCCTCCTGCTGGGATGGGGCACGACTCTGAAGAGTAAAGCTGAGAAAACTTGTGGATTGACATAAAGACAGTTTAAGAGGTAAAACAAAAGCTACGTGGTCAAGCAAAGCCAAGCAAAGAATTCAGTCACCACTTTCCACGGGCAGGTAGCTGTTCAGCCATCTCCAGGAAAGCAGGAGCCCATCATGCCTGATGGTTATTTGGGAAGACAAACACCATCATTCCAAATGTCCCTCTCTTCCTTCTTTTTTCCTGAGCTCTATATTCTGAGCATGGTGACTTACAGCGTGGAATATCCCTTGGGTTAATTGTTCAGATCTCCTGGCTTTGTCCTCTCCCAACCTCTCCTTGGTGGGGAGGTGTGAGAGGCAGAAAAGACCCTGACACTGTAAGCACTGCTCAGCAGTAATGAAAACATCCCTGTTTTACATCCCTGTTGTATCACAAATATAAAACATAGCCCAGCAGCTGATGTGAAGAAAATTAATCCTATCCCAGCCAAAAGCAGCACAGTAGCACGTGCACTCACTCCCACCCTCATACTGGTGAAATGAAGGATGGATCTACAGTGGACTTGGAAATGGTGATTGCAGTTGCATGAAATACCCTGGCTAGCTGGAGGATAACAGTGAAGTGGGGAACAAGGCTAGGTGATTTCTGTGTACCTTGGGAAGATTCTGCTGCTGTTGTTGTGGTTCCTGTTATTAGCCTGTTTCAAAATAGGGTGTGAACATGTACCATCTGTATTGTGAGAGTGGAGCTGGTAGAGTCATCAGTTGTCAGATAGACGGGGCAGTGTCCAGAGTTGTGAGGAATGTAAGGCTCTACTTTGAGTGTCATTTATTAGCCAACCTGACAGCTGATATGGCCTGAGGAGTTGATATTAGTAACTCCTGTTTTTCTGCATTGCAGAAGTCATAAATTTCTTCATATGTTTAACAAGCCTTTGAGATTTCCTAAAAATTGTTTTTTGCATTGATGCTGAACAGTCTGTTGTACATACCTGATGCATGAATATGTTCTGTTCAGACTACATGCAGTTCTGGGCATAGTGCATGTTGGATACTTCTTACTGCATAAGAAAGCAGGAATGTATGTTAGGCCTTGAAGAACCAGTTCCCAAAGTCTATTGTATATTTGGAAAGAGCTGGAAGACAAGTACTGGTGTGCTTATAGAGGAAAAAACTGTCATTTGGAGATGGAAACAACTGGTCTCTGTTTCAGCACTTCAAGTTAATTAGTTATCTGAAGCTAGAAGCATAAGTGCATAGATACAAATGCCTCCCTGTTGTGCATCCTATTTTCACTCTTTTTTACTTTTGTGCTGAGCTTTTAAATCCAAACATGTATTCTGGAGTACACCCAAGAGAGCTGATGGCTGGGGACTGAGTCTTGGGAAGCCATAACTACAAAGACTCTGCCTCTGAAGGTTCTGTTAAAGCCTATTAGAACTGTGAGCCTTCAGGTTCTTTTCTCTGGACCTCTGTTAACTGTTAGCAAGTCTGGGACATGGGCAGTGTCCAGGAAGCAGAAGGCATGTCTGTCCACAGTTGGATGGAGCCATATCCTCTCTCACTCCAGCAGTCTATTACTTCCTCTTTCTCACTTAAGACTGCAATTAGCACTTTTTTATGTCTTTGAAATACTAGAAGGGAAACTGTGATGGGTAGTAATGCAGATGCTTGAACTTTTGAGGAACATTCTCTTCATGTAATGGTGGTGTCAGCTGCTTCCTTCGCTCTGTCTGGTCAATAATTTTTCTCTTGGTGGATTTTAAAAATGAATGCACACTGAAACCAAGACATCAAGGTTATTTTAGGGCTAGCCTCAGCAGAGTAACTGGATGACTTAAACTGCTTAAAATGCTTTGTTCTTCAGCAGTGGACAGAAGTTTCAAGGCTTACCTCTCAGTAATCATTACCCAACAAGATAACTGAATACCCTATCGAATATAATATATTACAGTAGTACGTGTGCTGTGACCATTAACTCTTGCATCAAAATGTATTCTAAATGTGAGCAATCCATAGACTCTGCTCTGCGGTGTTTTCAAGAAGGATGTGTGTCCCTCAGCTCTGGCTTTGTCAAGCTAGCAGTTCTTGATGATCTTTTTAATTGAGTGCCTGCCACCTTGGTTCACAGTGCATAATATGCCATCTATGCATGTTCTAATAAAAGCATGAGACTTTGTGACAATTCACTTTTTCTGTCAGTGAAAATTGTAAGTTTCTTTTCAATATGTTAAATAAAACTGATTTTTAAAAAAATAGTTTTTAATAACTTGGATTTTAAAATCAGATTTGCATGTAACAGAAACTAGCTCAATGTACTAGCAAGCTGGTCAGATAGTGTAGACTTCTAATAAAGCGCTTAAGACTGATTATCTATTTTTTTTAGATCTGAAAATTGCACTGTGGGCACTTGTACTGCAGAGATGCTTTTAATGTTTGAGGAACAAAACTTGGGTAATGAGAGGGTGATAGAGAAATAATGTAATTTTTTTTTCATGAAGAGCTGGGCAGAGGTGTTACAAAGGCTCAGGGTGAGGGGGTGATGAGAAAACTAGCTAGCAGTCTTTAATGGGCTGTTCTGGATGCTAATAATATTGAAAGACATGAAAAGGTATCAGATTATTTCATAATTTAAAAATAACTGAATAACAATCACCTTTCCTTGATTTAATTGTGAAGGCCATATCTGATTTTCAAACAAACGCTTTTAAAAGTGACTCAGATTGTGAGAATGTTGTTTTGACATGGGTGATGTGTTAATAAGTTTTTGCAGGGGAACTGCTCTCTGTAATGTCAGTACAGCATTGTCAAATGCACTGATTTTGCAGCATAATACTGCACTGGTGCTGGGTAAAGGTTGGGGCAGGTTCATTCTACTGATCTGGGAAAACAACAGCCACAGCTGCAGAAAAACGCACTGCTTCAGTCCTATCCCCATTAACTGCATGGAAACAGTCCTACAGAATAACAAAGCTTAGATTGACACTGGACTATTTCATATGTAGGAAAAGGAGCTCCTGTAAATTTTACAGGGCTTGGATATCAATGAGATCTCATTACTGCCCCTAACAGCAGTGCATGTTAGTAATGGTTAAAGAAAGAGGATCCCGAGCTACCAGGACAGTACATCTTCATAGCTTAATACTGAAGATGTCAGTTAAGACCCAAGTGTAGGAAGAGTACAAAATCATGGCCTAATATTCTGTCTGTGTGGAGTTGACTCATTTTGCTAAGTTATTACTCTTGGAAGATCTAAATATCAACTACTTTATTTAAAAAGTGCCAGATTGGTAAATAATAATGATAAATATAGAAGCTTTGTCTGCAGCGGATAAATGTGTTGGGGAAAGCTTTGTTTATCTGTAACCAATCTAATTACTGGTTTTGGTTGGTTTTTTTTGTTTGTTTGTTCTGTTCTGGATTTATTATAAAGCTCAGTCAGTGTAGCTGTCAGATAAGGTAATTTCTTTTTTTTTTAAATACAGCCTCTGCTGTACTTGTTTGCACGGAGGCTTCTGTTGCTGTTGTAACATGGATGAATAATGTGGAAAGTAACAGAAAAAACAGATTTGAACTATCCTAGCATAATTCCTTGGTGCTTGAGTAGTCCAGGTCCTCTGTCTCAAAAAACGTGAGGTATAACTAGAAAAATCCCAGGAAGGAGTGAAAGGCTGGCCAAAGCTGTGGAGCTTGTTCTGTGCAGGGAATGACAAAGACTGGGTTGGGTAAGGAGTGTGTAACATCTCCACTGATCAGAGAACGTAATTAGGTGATGAAAATGCACTTGTTTCCTTAATGCAAGGTCAGAACTGCCTTGCCCACAGAAAGCAGAGGGAAATTACTTCAGTGCAATGCACGGCTCAGCTGGAGAAGTCCTTGCTGCAGATGATGGATGCTGATTGTGTACATGGATTCAGAAAGGATCTTTATGAATTTATAAAATAAATGTTTATGCCTAACAGGCATAAACCCTTGCCTCAGAAAATGCCTGAGCTGCAGTGTTGCTGAGATGGTTTTCTGGGAAAACATCATTATGTGCTACTGCCCTGTAAAAACTATCCCCAAACATCCTCCTGTGGTCTGATAAACAAATTCTTTAATGGCTTGAAACTAGTGAAGTATCTTCAGAATTGCATGGCACATTTAAACTTCTCCAAAAGTTTAGAAAATACATCTGTGAAAGTAATAATAAATTTAAGTAATAAATACACTTGCAAAAGGTACACAGTCAAATTTAGAAAGCTGCATTTTGCAAATAGGTTGATTAATTTTCACTTTATGTGGTGCTTTTTTGCTTGGTTTTTAAAGAGTACTGCAAAAATGTTTGAGCAGTGTTAACAGTGGCTGCACGTGAGGTTTCCAAAGAGCAAAGGAGAAACTTGTTTTTCCTCTCCTGTGTCTTGGCACCAATCACATGAGGTTTACTCTATAATGCAGAGGTTTAACGTGATGCCTTAGTTTTAGCTGTATAGGTGTCTTTCTCTGCTAGCGCCTGGTTTGGTCAGAAATATTGCGTTAATTAAGCTGTTGAAGGAAACAAAAATTGTAATTCCTATTTATGCCTCTTATTTTTTTATTTCTAGAAGTGGTTGTCATTTAAGAATAGGACAGCAGTCCGACTTGTCTTCCATGCAGAGAAACTAAGTACCTGCATTAGGCTTCTGCTTGGGATGTGTGTCTGAATAATTTTGTACATCTTGCAGTGTGTTGTGAAAGGAGCCACACAGATGAATTCTCTATGGTGAATTAGAGAAATGTTGAATTTGTAAGTTTCCTGTTTGAACTTAATGTTGGACATCTTGTGAACCTGGGTTAAGCAGCAGGTTTGATTTGACACAATGCTTCCAACTCTGATGATATGAATTGATCTCCATAAATTAAATTCTAGATGATGAACTTCATTTTCTGAATATGAATGGTTTTGGTACTTAGCGAGGTGCAGCAATTAGAAGATTAAAACTTTAGTACTGGACAACTCTTCTTTAATGCTCAAAACCTCAGTGTTTGTTCTAAGTGCGTGAACTAAATATTTGAATTTTGCTTTCAGAAGCAATGTTGTTTTAGGGCTATATAATTATTATTTTTTTTTTGTGTCTAATGCCATTTACAATGTACAGAACCACAGAATAAGGGAATAAAAATTAGGTGATTTTTAATGGAAAAAAATCTGTTAGATACCCTAATAGGCAAATAATGATTTTATCTAATATTTTTATTTAGGGGTACTGCTCTTATATTGCAGCAGTATTTTTTTTTCTGTATTTGAGGGAGGGGATGAACCTTAAAAACACCATCAACCACCCCCAACCTCTCCTATATTTTTAGGCTTTCGCAGATAACTCTACTAACTGGTTATTCCCTCTAATTTAAACAGACAGTAATAATATTTTTTATAAATTAAAGGCAAGGCTATCCTTAGGTTATCACCAAAATAATTTGAAAAATCTCGAACTTTGAGGTTTTAACACAATATGGGAAATGAGATAGGATTGTTTTTAAATTAAATAAGAATTACCAATGACCAAAACCTAGAAAGCATTAAATCTGCAAATGTTTCTTTTATTTTTGTCTGACAGGAGTACTATTGAGGAGTTGCATGACTCTAGTGTTTGTAGTTTTTAATTTAGATGCCAGGTATTAAATTGGAAAACTACATGGTGCATAAATGTGTCTGCTCATTACTACCATCAGAATGCCATTGAGGAGAATTGTTTAGGTTTTTTCCCACCCTCATGTAAGCATTAATGGATTTTAAAACCTTGATTAGATGTTTGGGGGTTTTTTGCCGTTTTTTTTTAGGAAGGAAAACCCAATTTGAGCTGTTCCATCAGTTTGATTATTTTCTTCCTTAGAAATTACACCATATGTAGAGGATTTTTTATTCTCTTAATTTTCTCCCATTGAAGGAGAGACTTAAAACAAAATAGTAGTTATTAAAAACTGAAACGTATCTTGATTTAGTGGATTTTCCAGCACTTGATGCAGTTTAATCAAGATCAAATGACTTTCTGAAAGATGTCCTGTATCTGCACTAGAAATTAGGGAGCTTTTCAAAGCATCAGCTGGTGAAATCCAAGAGGTTTAATAAGAAGGTTAATCATAACACTTTCTTCCAGATTTCAGTATCTAAATTTATTGAAGTTACTGGGCTCTTTGTCAGCCAGTTCTGTCCGATTTCTTGAAAAAGTTCACAGAATAGACAGTCAGCCATCATAACAGCCACAGAAACATAGGGCTGGGAGAAAGCTCCTCCCTGGGATGCCCCGATTGCAGCCTGAATAAGGATTTGCTTTCTGGAATAAGACCTAACAAAGTGTGAATTGTGCTGCATAAATGCACTTCCAGTGTAGGGTTCGGCAGGAGGTCAAAGGATGAGTGCCGTTCACATAAATATGAGTGTGAAGTAAAGGAATTAATTTCGGGTAACTGTGCACAGAGGAATCAATGGAATTGTTAATCCCAGCAAGCTGTTCTTTGCTATTTGCTCTGACAATAGCTATAAACTTTTTTTATTAATTGAAAGGAGAAATAATTCCAACTAATGGAAATCTGGAGGGGTTTTTTTTCAGAACATTTCTTGAATCATGCCTTTGGAAGTGTTTGACTTTGGTTTGCTAACAAGAGAAGGCTTCTTGTATGCTGTGTTCAGAAAGTAAGTGGAAGAGATCTTGAAAATAGAGTTAATTTACTTGAATAGGTGAGCTGGTGCTGTTCTAGGAACTTGCTTCACTCTCAAGCCCAGCTGCAAAGTTGCTGTATGATTTAAACTTAAACTTACACCAGTGATTCTGTTCATAGCGGGCTAGTGTCAACTAAATGAGTCCTGAAGGACAGTTCTGTGTCATACCTGTATGACATCCCTCTGCTGCTCTGTCACATTCTGGTAGATCTGCTTCTATAGCTGACCTGTGTGCAGTTCTCTGAAGCACAGGTCTACTCTTTAGTAGGCTGTAAAGGTGAATTTAACAAGTAGGGGTTTTTGTCTTGAGAATGGTGCCTGGATTTAGGAATGGCTCATTTGATTTAACCTGAATGTTCAGATGTAGCGCATCTGAATGAGAAAGTACATCAGGACTGTGTACTTGCACATCTTGTCTGGCAATAATCAGCTGCATAAAGAGTTTGGCATTTCAGCTGACCTGCAGCTGAAGGAAAAAAAAAACCCCAACATTTGGCAATGTGTAGCGACTTGCTGAATTAGCTGGGGCAGCTCAGTCCACAAGGAACTGAATTCAGGTGTGTAATTTTACCTTGACGGTACCATTATTTCATTATGTGTAGCTTACTGGACTTCACTGCAGATCATCATGATGCCTTGTTATAACTGGACATCCTGTAACTTGATGTAATCAGGCCAATAAAGTGTTGAAAAAACTGAGTTAACTGCTTGCCCTACAAAAGGGAAAATTAGTTCCATCTGCTCAAATTAAATGTTGATTTAGACCTCATTTTCTGAAATGTAAACCGTGTTTTTTGAAAGGATTGCTTGGTAAATACTTCTGGTTTTATTATATGGATTTAGAAATAAATTGAAGAGAACTTCAGGTCTGCTTGTCTTCCTCTGGAGAAGGTTTCATTCAATTGAGCAATGTATTTCAGTGTAAGTATATACAAAACAACCCCTTTTGTCAGCTCAGCACTTTGTATACCTGATTAAGGGCTATTAAACTCAAATTTGATGCACTGGCAGAGTTAGGCAAGTCTTGATTAACATAATTAAAATTCTGTGGTCAACTTTTTTTCCCCCTGCATTCCTCAGCCAAAAAAAGCCAGTGTGTGCTGCATGAATGGCCTTTGTAGGCAATCTGTTTGTCTCTACTGAACTGCTTTTGTTTTTTAGTATATGTCTTATGTATAGTCATTTTTGAATGTCTCTTCAGTGTGAGTTAAACTGCTAATACAAGTACCTAGAGTGATCTGGAGGTCTGTTCAATCTCAAGGAGCCTTAAAGTTCAAACAAGGGTCTACTGAAGAGCAAATCAGTTAATGGTTAAGACAAAATGTAGTGAGCCAAATAAAGAAACCACAGTTCACATAGCTGACATCATCCTATAATATCTCCCAGACAACACTGTGCTTTCTAATGTGTTTGATCCATTTTTTTTTTCCTTCGGTAGACACAAAGATTTCAATTGACTTGAGTGCTCCAGAGTCCAAATTTTCAAAGGTATTTGAGTATTTAAAGGTATGCATAGAAATTTCTCAGGATTAAAAAATAATAGATAAGAACTTAATTCTCATTTATGATTTTAGGGGCACTGATTTGCATTTCTAGATTGTGAAATACTTTAGAAGTCCAATAGACAAGAAGGTTTACCATTTTTCTGTGTGGCCTCTCAGGCACCCATTTGCCTGCTACACAAAACATCAGCGTGGAAAGAGGTGGGAAAAGAGTGGAAGCTGAAGAGCTGATGTTAGTGAACTTGTTTAGCACAATGAGCAATCCATTTGACACGTTTGGGGCTTGTTTATGGAGATGTGATGTGCGGGTTGAGAAACACTGACTGATGTTTAAAACATGACTGAACGCTTGATCTCTGACATTCTTAGTGTTTGTGTTGACAGCCAGCATATAGAGAGAGAAGTCTCAGACGCTGCCTTATAGCACAGCCTCCTCTCGGATACCCAAATCACTGATGAGGCTTTTATGGGCTCTTTTCTTGGACAGCAAAGATGGGCTGTCATTTCTTGCAGAACTACTGTATTCTCCTGAATAGTGGTGAGATACTTTTCAGTCAGTGTGCTCCTGCTGGTGGTTTTTTTTTTTTTTTTTTTTTTTTTGTAGGCTGGGTTGCATGCCTTTAAGAGAAAATGTTCTGAAAAGGCTGTAGGAAAGTTAAAGTGTGGCAGAGCTTTTTTTCCCAATAGCTTAAATATACTAAACAAAAAAAGGCACTTCTGAGTTAAGGTATAAAAACCGACTGTTTGGCTAGCTGCCTCCTCTGTGTTTCCCAGGCTGGATGTTCATGTTTGCACTGACAATGGCTGGTTTTCAATCACTGGAGAAGTTGTGCTGCACAGAAGTGTCAGCGTTGGAGTTTTAGCAGAGTCCTGCCAGTGTGTCTGAAAGGTTCTTGTGTGCCCACAGATCACCTTATTTAATATAAGGCAGGAGTCCTGTTATATGTAGTGTTATAGGTATCAAAAATCAGCTTTTACATTAGCTTTGTTGTGATCTATCATGATGTGGCCTGTCACTTAACTTCCACATCATTATAAATGGAATGTGATTTTTATGCTCATTACTTTGGCTAATAATGCATCATTGTGATGGTAATGATTAAGTCCATGTCTAAGCAGTGCAGAATGAAGTCCTAGAGCACTGGTGAATTATACTGCATACAGCTATCTGGAAAATAGCTTAGGTATCTGCTGTAAATGTTGTAATGGTATGAATATATTTAGAACTGAATTGATATTGATAGCTATTGTTCAGCAATCCATTATGTTACAGTCTCTTTATTACGTGGGTCATATTTTGTGTTATGAGTGCATTTTTAGAGTCCTATAAACTTTTTTTCTTGCTTATGTCATTAATAACCGTGATGTTAATGAATATGTCAGGTTTCTGGATATAATAGAACCCCAGCCAGAAAGTACTGAGTTTCAAGGAGACAGGAAGAAACATCCAGTGGGAGCCTATTTTCAGAATTGTCTTGCTTCTCTAGAAATGAGCAATTTGCTGGTTCAAAATTGCAGTTGGTGTCGAAGAGAAAGTGCATTTAGGGGCATATGTTTTTTATTACAAGTGGCTTTGCATATGGGAAATTGGAAAATATTGTTTTCCATGATTTCTCACAGTAAATCTAAATGCTGTGAGGAAAAAACCAGATGAGCTATCAGTTTGGCATTCCTGTAGCAAATCTGAAGTGAAAGTTCAAGTCACCAACACAACTGTGGAGCTTACCAAAGCCCAAAGGGTGATTAAAGCATTTCAGCAGGATTTTGCTCGTAGTCCTATTGTGGTGAGGTATGTCTGCCAGTTAGCTATACTGATAACACTCCAGGAGGGGTGGGAATAATATCTATGGAGAAGCAGAAGAATATATCAGGATATGCCATCAACGCCAGTGACTTATATAGGACTGCTTGAATAATAACCATAATGAAGTTAATTAATTAAGTGTTTGTGTCCCCCTAGGTAGTGCTATAATAACAGATTTTAAGGAATGCCTCCTGCTTTGGTTGATGCAGAAATTTTATGGTTTTGTTTTTAAATGCATCAGTAACGACTGAGATTCTGTAGCACTAAGTCGTGTTCAGCAAGAGAGAAGGAGCTGCTGCTTTGAATATAGATGAATAAATGTGCTGTATATTGCTGCTTTTTGTTGCTCTGCTGGCTAAACTTGCTCTGTTTCTTACCTCATAATCATTAAGGACACTGAAGTCCTTCTTCATCTGTGGGTGAAGATAAAAAGTACAAGGTGTGACTGGATGTAGAAGTTGTCTTCTAAAGATTGGTTCCTGTCCACAGCCATTTCTCTGTTAGCTCAGATAAAACACTGTTGTAGCAGCAGCACACCAACATTCTTCTACTAAAACAGGTATAATGGACCCCATTTCATTCACAGGGAAATTAGGAGTCTAGACTTTACTTATTTATGATGAGTAGAGAATTTATTCAGATATTCAAGTATAGCTTAGACTCACCAGTAGATGGGATAGTGTGTGAACATCATCATAGGTATTGAGAGTTCCCACCCTGTGAATTTGTTGATGTGTTCAGCCTGTCAGAGGATAATGCCACTGGATGTACTTTTTCACAGTTATAAGTATTACTCTCTTTACTTCAGTGGCAATTTTAAATTCAGGTTGGAGACATTTAGGATAAGATTCCTGAGCTTCCTGAAATGTAGCTTTTTCTCTATTCCCTGTGGGTCCAGAGGGTGTTGCAGGGGAAGCAGTATGGGAGTGTCTGCTCTTTGCTTCATTAGCTGTATTCGAACTATAGCAGCTGCTTGTAGAAATGAGAAGGGTAGGTTGGTTGAACAGCCCTTGATTACTTCCCTTAGTAGTACTGAAAGCTTTGTGATTCCAGGTCCAGCTCTGAGCTTAGGGAAATGTAAACATAACGTGATGATCAGATCCTATCAGCCTCATGTGGAAAGAAGTGACATCAGAACTGCAGGCCACTTCCTGAGGAGAACATGTTAAATAGGAGAACTTATCCCAGGATGCACTTTGTTAGGCATTCATTAGCTAGAAATCCCAGCATATCCTAAACATGACAAGCAGAAAAATGAGGGTAGCCTGTGCATACAGAGTTGGACCTGGGTGAATTCCTGAGTAAATGGTTCTGTGTGTATCTTCACCTAAGTTATGCCAGGATGGTGCTTTTCCAATTTTGTTCCCCTTTTGAAATTTATCTGGTATTTCCCAAACTGTTTAGCAGTCAGAAGCAACAATAACAACAAGAATAGTGATGTTTAAAATTTTGACTAACCATGGGAAAGGACATAATAATAATAATAATGGTGTTACCATTGCAGTTAGAATACCCTGATGGTTATAGTTTGGCTTGTAAATATAGTGATGCCTTCACTGTAAAAGGCAGCCTTTTTACATATGGTAAGGACATAAATTTCAGTTCTCATTTCTTATTTGAGCTTAAGTATCTTTCACATTTTTCTTTCCTTGTGAAGGGAGACAGACAGAATTCAGAAACGAAATTTTAAGGCATGTTAATTGGTAACATCTCAGCCTTTGGAAGAAGGCATATGGTAACTTTGTGTTAAAATGGGAAATGAATGGAAGGATGTATCGGAAATGGAAGTCCAGTTGGGAAGTTGAGAGGGAGACACTGTATACTTTTGCTTGGCAGAGACTTGGAAGGTTCTTGCAGATGTTCTAGCAGAGCTCAAACATGAGCATGTGTAAGAAAGGGAGTGGCGCCTGTTTAATAGTAAGACCTTGAATGTCCCTTCTGCTATTCGTGCAGGCACTGATATTATTTACATCTCTGTGACCGTACTTTAGGGCTGTGCCAAGATTTTAAGTCTCCCCCTCCAGCTAATTGATTATCTGATGTGGGCTCCTTTGACTTGGCAGTATCACGTATACACAGGGTGAGGTACAGGGGCAGCTGGCATGCTCATTTCTGATTTCAATGTTTGGCAGCTTCCGATATCAGCACGGGGCACACTGAAACACTTGGCACTTCACCCAAAAGTAATGAAGTCTTTCACTTAACCCAGTGTGAGGGTAAACAGGATGTTAGCCAGAGTTGCTTCGGTGTCAGATATCAGATATGGGTAAAACATGCAATAATTTATGGGCTAAACTAAAAGTTCCTCTTTTATTATTTCATTTTCTGTTCATGTTATTATTAATCTATGTGTATCTTCTCTTTGTAGTGAAGTTTTAAATTACTTAGTTTAGGACTACAAAAATAATTGAAGGATTTCTTTAACATAAAGCTAATTTCTTCTTCCACTTGACAAATTGAGGAGAGGATGCACACTTTGCCTCATAAAACACATGCTGTGGCTCCAGAATTCTTGCCTAACCTTGGGTTTCTCAACTTTTACTTCTGCAGATCCATGCCAGATTTATTTTACGTGAACTGACAGCGTAAAACAAAATTATGAGAGGAACTATGGATGCATGTAATGTCACAGAACAGAATATGGATTTATCAATTAATGAAGTATTTACAAGTACTAATAAAAGTGATTAAGAAAGTACTGGCAGAGATGATACATAAAATTGCTCTATAATATAATTGTCTTGAAGACAGAAGGTGTAATTGGTCTAATGTGGACTTTCAAGAATTTGATAAGGATTCAAGATATTGTTAATTTAGATGATGCAGTTAGTTCAGGAAATGTATGTAAGAAAGTACACAGGAAGATAACAAGATTTTGTAAAGATGTATACTGTAAACAGGATTCTACTGTTTTCATTCTGTCCTCAAGGAATTTTTATTTGATACTTACATGAATAAAATCAGCTGAGAAATACAGCTTTCTGCTTATAGGGAGCTAAAAATAAATATGCATCCAATCAGAAAACCATATATACAGAACTGAATGATAGTCAGCACTAGAATAAAAAGACAGAGATAAAGCAGACTGTTTCCAAGTGAAAAGTCATGTATTTGGGGACTAACAGTCATCATAATTTCAGCTGTAAGATAGGAGACCAGCAGGTGGAATCCCTGAGAAAGTAGAAAAACCTGGGTTTTATTCAATGAAGGGCTGAGCCTTCAATGTGGCATCTCTGTATTTAAAAAGCCAAAAAATTCACCCCTCCTCCCTCCAACAAACAAACGCAAAAAGCCCCCCAAATAAGAAAAATCTTGGGAATACTAGGTCTATGGTGCAGGTTGTTGCCAAAGCCTTGTCTGGATTATTGTACCACCATGATCAAAAAGATGATGATCTCATGCTGGAGCAGGGCATTCCAATCACTGTAAGGATTGGTATGCTCATAAGCTTGGCTTATGAGAGGCTATAGAAACTGATTTCTTTGGCCTTGCAAAGTGAATATGAGGAAAAATGCTTCCTGCCTGTAAATGAATTGAACAGGGCTATTCACCAGGGAGGAAAAAGATATTTAAGCTTGGGGATAATGTTGGCACAGGAACAAGGAGGTATAAACTGTTTACAAATGAACTGAAGCAAGAAACCAGGAATCTGCCAGTTCAGAGTTTCTGCATGTTCCTTCAGTAGAATCAGAAAAAATGGACTAACTGGACTAGGTAGGTAGATCTCCTTGTGGCAGGGTTCTTGGGAGCCCTGAGAACTTGTATGTGCTTGACAGAAAGGCATACTGAACTAGATGAGTTCTTTTAAGTGCCATGTTTTTACTGTGAAAGCTCAGGTATCTGTGATCGAGCATAGCTTGGTTTCTATGATAAGTCTAAACAGATGAATCCTCCTGTGTCTGGGATAATTGCTGATAAACAAAACAAACAAACAAAGACCTCTTAGGTTTCCATCTGCTCTCAGTGTCAAATGCTTTCTTTGTCGCTGGCCTTTGTACAGTGTCTACTTTTACATGGCCTGCAGCCAGATCTCCTTAGTCTAATTTTGTGACCTTGCAAAGTTAGCTTGGTAGCATACAGCTGGGAAGTTTCCAGGAAAAAACCTAGTTTTCGGTCGGGCATATTGGCACTTCAGTAGGTGGCACTCTTCACTTTGGGTCTCGCCCTAAATTGAATTTTTCCTCAGGAAGGAGGAGTTTGTAGTTTTGCCTGTGGCCTTAGATAACTTCTATTTTATCAAGTGTTGTTTGATCTCCCTGAATTCCTATCACTGTATTGTTTCTATGCTCTGAATTTTTCTTCAGTGAAATAGTTGAAGTAAAATCATCTTAACACTGGAATTAGACCAGAAAAGGACCCAATAAGTGGGACATAATCAACTTCCTCTTGCCCAAAGGTTCATCTTGCAATAACGCAATGGTTTCTGCTAAATTGTTCCAGATGGATTTGGGTAGAGCTGAACTGTAGTTGTCATTACTCCTTGAAAGAATTTTGTATGCTGTCCAGGCTACTGTGAGTGTGGTGCCATGGTGTTCGACCTGTGGTATACCTAAATCTTCATATTGGTGATCTGTAAAGGAGCCAGCCCTGTTTACCTGACATTCCCCTTACACATGGGGTCTTGGTCCAATGTAACGTAACAGGAAGGAAAGTTTGTAGTTAAGCTGCCTTTAGAGCTCCCCAAACACTCTGGCTTGACTACACCACTTCCTCAAGCTCTAATGTTATGGACCATGATTTTTCAGTTCACCTTTTCAGGAAATTTAGTAAGTAAGAAATATGACTTTCAAAAAAACCCCAGAGAAATCCCACAGAAGTTTGCTGAAATCTATACGAATTTTGTCCTATCATAAGAAAATGGATGCACACTTCAGCTTCTTCACCGTGTATTTTTTGAGATTTGACCTTAATTGAAGTTCCTGATCTCTTTGCTTGATTCTGACTTACCCAAATAAATTTGTTTGTCTCTCTTAATCAGTGGTGATCTCCCTCTGTATTTGTTTTTCTATTAAAAGTGCTTTCCCCTGAAATAGGAGAGAAGAAGCGAAAAAAAAATGAGGCTTCTGTTGACTCTCTTGTTAAGTTTGACTTTTTTTTTTAAAAAAGGGTCTTAACTGTGTTGCTTCTCTTTGGTTTTGATGGTATTCTAAATCTCATTAGCTGCCAGTATATAATAATAATAAAAACAGCTTTCAGTTTGTGGTGACACTTTGTCCCTTTTCTGTTTTCATTACAGTACAATTAGTAAGTTAAACTGTCTCTTCTGTTTGTCTAAACTGTTCTTCTGGTTACAGTCAATGATAAGATCTCCTTAAGCCTTGCACTGCGTATTCTATCCTGAGGCACACAGTAAATAATGGAGTAAGTTGGTGTTGATGAAATAGCCATGTTTTCCAAAGTGATCACTCTTTATTTTCTCTTCTACATGGCTGACCCATGTTTTATGTGTATTGCCAAGCAGTTTTCCTAAAGGTGGGAGCATTAACTGAGCTGCATTGTGTGAAAGAGAAGACTCAACGCTGATGACAGCTGCTGCTAAAGTAGCATTTCCATTACTCCGTAACCTCTCAAAAATGGTATTTATCTTGTTTAGTAGATATTACTTCAGAGAGTGTATGACTTGAAATAATGGTACCTTCTGACATGGTTCTAACGATTTTTGGAGATCTGTGCCTTAAAGAGTGCCTATCATTGCATTAGACTTTGTTTTGAAAGCCTTCATGTTCTTTCTTGATGGCTTTGCCTGAGTTTGGTCAGTTATACTGTAACTTCTTTCATCTGCATATCATTCATTTTATGACAGGATTAGGCTGATGACATGAGAGGTCAAAATTCTTTAATCTTCCTCCTCCCCTCAAGCTTTGACTTTATTTTTAGAAAAGTTTCTCAGATATCTATGCACTCTCACCATTGATAAAAGCAGCACAAAACGTGTTGCTTGCTGTGGGTATAAATTTTGCCATGGCAGTGAAAGTTTCTCCTTGATTTGCCTTTTCCTGTAGCACAGTGACAGTGGAATTTAGACTGTATCCTTGTAGCCATCAGCTTCTGAACACAGATTTGTATTGCAGCTCTTTTGTGACTGATAGCTATTGTAGCATGCACTGAAAAACACGCTGACCTTTAGCAATTCCCCCTCTGACAGAACAAAGGGGATGTCTGTTAACTCCAGCCTGCTTAAATTCTGCTTTTGCTTTTAAGGTGCTTCTGTGTATAAATATAGATTTAAAAGCTTAGAAGACGTTTTTAAGAACTAACAAAAAAACCCTGAGTTTCTAGGACAAAAATATCTACAGAACATCTGCATTTTTTTAATCCTTCTGTGGCAGTGTTCGTGTAATCACATGGCTGCGTGAGCAGCTCCTTTAATGCTGTCAAAACATTTTGACTCTCATCACTCTGACTTGTGCACTAAAAAGGTACGCTTGCTGGAAAAGTGTAGGCATGGTGCCCTTCGCAAGTGTTTGCTCAGATCCTTTAGAAGTAAGCAGGCAACTCCCCAAAAGTACAGTGTCAACCCTGTGACCATCTTCATATCCTCCTTAGAAGACAATTTTGGAATTCTTGCCTTTCTAAACCCCTTCTTCGCTTTACGCAAGTTGCTTCTGTCTTCACTGGTGTATCTGTCTTTAGATTTTGTATCTTCTTTTTGCATCTAACCTTCTTGGAGCACTGAATTATCACTAGTGTTTCCTTCAAATCCAGCAGAATCTCGCTGGAATCTGTCTTGCTGGACTGTGCTTTCCAGTAGACTGATGTGTAATCAGGTAGGTTTGAGGTTAATTTAGTGTTATAAATGCCTGAAGGAGCTTGAGTTGCTTCTAAATTGGCTTTAAATGGACACAATTAAGTTCTGGCTGCAAATTAAAAAAAAAAATTCATCATTAAATCAAAGATCTGCAGTGGTCTTCTAATTAGAGTGTTTGCATAAGAAATCCCAAAGAATTTTGAAATGGAGTTTGTTAGGTATTGCTGGTAATGGTGCAGCAGTGAACTTGATGACCTGAGAGTGCTCCCGTATTTTTGTGTTCCTAAATGCATCCTGTTGTGGCCTGAAAGTACAAGTTGACCTAGTTATTAAAGTAAACTGTTAACTGGAAAGGATGGAGTAATTTCTATTCCCAAGTTTTAATTGTGTGTTTCAGTGTGGGCAGCTGTGCTGGCTTACTTACTGACGAGCTTTTCTGGGTGCTTTGTAAATGGCAAGGAAATCATGACCACCTTCACAGCTGCAATAAAACCACTGGAAACAAATTTAAAAAGGAAGTAGAATGCAACACATGGAAATGTGGAATATTCTTTTGAGAAGCCTAAATACTTCCAAATAGCAAAATGTTATGGGAGAGATTTTGTATGGAAACAAAATGCTATTGGAGATAATAAGTAGATACTATTAAATATAGCTATATATATAGTGGTAATAAATAGCTGCTCCCCTGAGGATTTTAAATGTGCAGGGAAATCTGACAGTGGTGTTTTATAGTTTTGTCAGATTCGGAGGTGGGAAGAGGTGGAAGTTGCCTTTGCCAAGGGTTGTATATCTACATTGTAACCATGCAGGCTTGTTGGTTCCCTGGAGATAAAGTGACTCTTTTGGCACTTTGTACATCACATTATTTGGGTAGGAAGAGAGTTTTCCCAAAATTTTATTACAAGGCTGGATGGGTGCCATTAGAAGATTTAGCTGTCTTGCAATGATGTCCTGGAATACTGGCCAGAAACGTGCTTTCAGTAGTTGTCAAATTGCAGTTATCTGTTCCCAGACGTGGATCTGCTCCTGCATAACTGAAGATTTTTTTTAGATAAATTAGCTATAGTTTCTAGAAGTAACTTTATATATATACAGATGTTTACACAGTTGTGTTGACATATTCACTTGGTCTTTAAACTCATAGAAACTTTACAGTTAATAAACTTTAAATAGTATGTGAGTAATGAATACAGATTTGCTGGATGAACTGCACATCGGTGATTGTCAGCTATTAGATTTGTTGCACAATGTGCAAACATTTGCTAGATGGGTTTGAATAATCAGATGGCATTTAATGAAGGAATTAGATGAATGATTCATCATGCTAACAACACAGTAATAAACTGGCAATTTTTGGTTGTATTAACTTGTTGATATTTGAAGCAATGGCTCATATTATTGGACAAATAAATCAAATCTAGAATCAAACTCTGTCTTCAGACTTTGACATTAGAGTGTGAAAGATGATTCAGATTAATCAGATTTGTGCCTAAACTGTGCTTAGTTTAGTACCAAAAAATAAAAACCTCACAGTTTCATTAATCAGCTCTGTTTATACAATTATTTTTACTCTACTTAGACATACTGTTCGTGGGAGGAATGTACTGTACAGAAAAAATCCTTTTGTGTCTTCACTCTTCTTTACCCTTTTTCTGTGATTAGAATGGGAGAGCTGTCTAACAGTTTTGTTTTATACACATGCTTCTCAAATCAGAGGTATATGCATCAACTTCCCCTTTTGTGCAAGTGGAATGCTCTGGGGCAGTAAATTGTATAAAGGTATCCCCCGTAACTCACTGAAGGAAGCTTAACTTGCTGGAGTTGATGGCACTTCAGTCAGTTGCTTATAATAAGTAAGTGTGGGTGTGCATTCTTCCAGAAGATATGTATTTACTGTACATATGGTATCTATACAGCACGTAATTTTGGGTAAATCAGATTTCTCCCTTCAGAGTAAACTTTTGGGTGACAGCCAAGGTGTACAGTCATCTTTATGTTGGTGATTTAACCTTGTTATGGGGAAAGGGAAAGCTGCCTGCCTGTGCTGCTGTCAGTTTTCCTCTGCTGTCATGTATGCCTGCCAGGGGCTCCAAGTCCAGCTTCATGTCTTGTTGATCCAGTATGTGTACAGCATTTGTTCTGTCTACTGCACACATTAATTTATCTCCCCATGTGTACTTCACTGCCGGAGTAGCACCCTCAACTAGCTTTGAGTAGGTGACTCTTCTGTACCATCTGCTTTGAGAGGGAGTGAGTGTACACCAAGAAGGAAGAGGACTTGGCTTCAAAGATGGGCACTAGTCCTCCTGCCCCCCAAGCTTAATAATAAAAAGAATATGGACCAAAGCCAAGTATATTTTGTACCAAATTCACTTCCTCTGCAGAATACAGTTAAATGAAAAACATCTGGAGTAGCTTGTTGAGTTGATTCTGTTCTGCGCTTTGTCCTGGTAATGGGTTTGTTTTCAGAACTGAGCATTCTGCATGTTTCTTGGTGGATGCTGTTAGGCTTGGAAATATCGCAGCATGTGGAACCCAGTAAAACATGAATTCCATTTGTTTTCCTTGGCTTCTGTGTGTCATGATGTGTTCAAGATGATAGGGCCTGGAAAACTGTAAATTTTAGTTAGGTCTCAGCTGTGAATCCTGAGCCTTGTCTTCATGTTGCAGAGGAAGTCTGGTAGCTGGAGGAGGGCTGTTCACTCTGCTCCTGAGGGTGTACTGTGCAGCCTATGTTTTGTTTACATTAGAGGTATGCTGACAAAGCTGCTGGCTCTAATACTGGACTTAATAGTTTTGTTTGGGTTCACAGCTGTGCCTCACTGGCCTTTCACTCTGCCTGCCTGCAACTCTTCACAGAATTATATACTGCAGCAGCAAATCCCACTCCAGTAATGCTGCTGAGGCCAGGATTCTGGTGTATTTCTGTGTTGTCCACAGAGTTTGCCAGGCAGGTTGAAAAGGTGGAGATAAGTGGTTGGGCATCTGTGTGCTGTCATTGTTTTGTGACCATTTAAGGAGCTGTGAGCTGAAATGAGCCTTATGACTGTTTTTCCTTCTTGTTTCCAGCCTTGTTCTTGAGAAATAAGGGTTGGGGAGTTAAGATGGGGTTCCTTCACGTCTTAAAAGATAGGTTAAATAGGTTAAAAATTCAAACACTAGTTGCTTGTATTCTAATACTTGTATTCTAAGAAAGGCTGTGGTGGTAAGGGATGGAGGGATTGTGTTCCAAATGCTGCCATGGAACCAAATCTATGTCCTGTGCAGTGCAGAGGGCTGCTCTTCAGGACCTTGCTTGTGCAAAGCATGGCATCTGTGGGGAGTTCTTTGAAAGACAAGGTTTTAAAAAGATAGTCTAATGCCAGAGAGATAAGGAAGATTGCTAGAGAGAGAGGACTACTGGCTTTTTGGGTACTGATACAAATAGTGACTTCCTTCAAATTTTATTTGAATGAAGAGCAGTTCATGGGGGAATTCTATGTCACTTTTCCCTTCAGTATCATTTTATTTAGCAACGTAAGTACTTTTGAGTAGGGTAAAAATGTTGTTCCATCAGCCTTTTCTGTGAGGCATTTGATACCACTCGAATGTGAGCACTAAGTGGTCTAGTCAGCAGGTCACATACAAGCACAGATGTTCCAATCTATTCATGTGGACCTCAGTGAAACTCTGACTGAGGTAACAGGTGAGGTATGCAAGTCCATATCTTACCTGGTGTCACAAGTCACTACTTACAGTTCCCTGGTTTGGAGCGTATAGGATTTCCCAGCATTCAACTAGATAGGGATTTGTTATTACAGGGAAAAAGACAGTGGTGTTGCCAGTGAAACTATACCATGAGTAGCTTTCCCTTAACTAGCTCTTTGTTCCCATCTACTGTTCTAATTCCTGGAACATTAAGTAAGGTATTTCAACCAGCTCATCCTCGTTGATTGGCTGCTTGGGGTAGTCTTCCTACATTGCTGGCGAAGGACACAGATTTGGAGTTAGGGCACTGGAGTTCCCAAAACTTCAGAGCCTGCTTGTTAGTTTGTGAGTACTCGGTCTCTTCAGAACAGCTTAAGTTCATCTCACTTCTCTCTGTTTCTTTTTGGATAGTAAATGAAAACTTTTTGGGGACCAGAGACAGATATTGAAGAGACACTGGGGTTCACAACTTCAGCTGTTGAAGTTCAGCACCTAAATCTGATAACTGGGATCCCCTTCTGAGTTCCCCACCGGATGTTCTTCCTGCCAGCCTACGAGGTCGTAGGTATAACTGGGTATTGCAGTAAACTTTGGTCTAAATCTGCTCTGGTCATGTGAAGAGTAATCTGAAACAGGACTTCTCAGTCTGGCAAGCTACAGTGAGACTGAGCTCTTCAACATTTATCCAGGTTTCATTGCCTCACCGCTACACAGCACATGCAGGGTAGTTGAAGGCTGGCTTTCCTGTGTGCTGGCTGCAGTCTCTGCAGGCAGGTAAAAGGCCCAGCACCACAGTTTTTCAGCTGTGTATGATGCAAACAGAATGGTCTGGCTGGCTGATTATAATGGGATATGGTAGGGCAGCGGCACAGGTCCTTTTTGCTTCCTGGCGTAGATGGCGTCGGTTCTGACCTTCTGTATCACGAGGATACCTTCCCTCAACACTGTCATCTTCTCCACCTCTGCCTGGGAACAGTCCTCATTCTTCATTGCCCACTTCACAGGCTCTGCTGAAGCCTACTGAATGCAGGCTGTACCAAAGTCCTGTGAGGCCTGAGCTCTGCAGTCCTGCAATGCCTTCTAGGTTTACTTTTCTATCCTGCTATAGCTGCATTAGCTGCAGCTACCACTTATAGATGGTTGTAATGCAAAGATGTCACTACATTTTAATGACCACTTGGCTGGCATTACTTGGAAAAACCCCAGTGCTGAAGTGAGATGGCATCAATTTGTACCAAGTGTGGAGTTGGCCGCTATGCTCGCCCTGGCTTTGAGCTGGAAGCTCTATGAAGTGTGTTCTTTGCAGAGGGCACAGTGTGGCATTTCTCCATATCATTAAGCTTAGTAGCTCTAGTGGGTATAGCTCTGTTTACAATAGCTGGAAATTTATGTGAAGAAGATGGGTTCAAAAGGTCTGCAAATATCGAGGTAGAGCTTGAGTAATGGCCCCTTGCGGTTTTCCTGTGTAATAGCACTGTGTTTTTCCAGGCATTTAGACTATGGGGGAAAACAGAAGTCAGGCTTCCTTTCAGATAACGTTTTAAAATTTCTTTCAAGCATGAAGTTTGAGCTTGTTCAGCAAAAATCAGTTATTTTTCAGAAGCTTAGGTTTTGGAAAATGCTTGAATAAGATGTGCTGTAGAAATACGATTTCAAAATGTAACGGTAATAAAGTATGCTTTATTTCTTAGACTTACATAAACATTTATCTACTTCCTTGAATTTTGTATGCCAGCTTTTTGTTCCACAAGGAGCCTCTCTTAATGTGACTAAGGGTTAATATTGTACTGTCTTATCAAGCTTCAGTAATTACCTGCTTTGACAGCTAATGCAGCAGCTTGCCCCAGTTTGGATGGGTGCTTAATCACACTGCTAACTGTAAGTCCATAGTAAATCCCACTGCTGTTACTGGGGTTTGTGCCACTTGTGAATATCACCTTGTATTATTTGAAGTTCTTGTACTTCTGTATATGTTTTTCAGAGATTGGGTATTGCCTCTTCAGACTGTACATTACTGTTTCAGCATGAGGAATTTTCTAAAAGCACAAGATATTAGCACAATATGAATATTCTGAAGGAGGAAAACATTTTTCCCCCCTTGTAGTACTTGTAATGTTTCCTGTAATTAATCTTCTACCTGGCAGTTAAAGAAATTATATATGCTATGACTTATGACTTATTTTTGGCACTGGCACAGAATGGTTATGGGCACTGGCCACACACTGACATGTGAATTGGCATACTGGCACCCTTTGGCTGTTTTTGCAGCTGCAGTGAGACCTAAACTTTATCTCAGAAGGGGCAGTTTACACCCACTGGCTTTGTAAGGGAGCCCTATTGCATGTTTGCAGACAGATTGAAGTGTCCCTCCTCCGTGTAGCAGGGTAGTAGTAGCTGACAGGGACAAGCCACGAGGAGCATCACTGAATATGCTGAGTTGGAAGGGACCCATCAGGATGATGAAGTCCGACTCATGGTCGTGCATGGGACACCCCAAGAGTCCCACCATGTCCCTGACAGCAGTGTCCAAACACTACGTGTACTCTGTCAGGCTTGGTGCTGTGACCACTGCCCTGGGGAGCCTGTTCCAGTGCCCAACCACCCTCTGGGTGGAAAAACCCTTTCCTGGCGTCTGACCTAAACCACCCTTGACTCAGCTTCATGCTGTTCCCGTGAGTCCTGTCACTGGTCACCACAGAGAAGAGATCAATGCTGCTCCTCCTCTTCCTCTCATGCGGGAGTTGCAGACTGCAATGAGGTTTCCCCTCAGTCTCCTCTTTTTCTCCAGGCTGAACAAACTAAGTGATCTCAGGCACTTCTCATACAGCTTCTCCTCAAGGCCCTTCATCATCCCAGTGGTTTTCTCCTGTAGACACTAGCTAATAGTTTAGTCTCTTTTTTAGACTCTGGTGCCCAGAACTGCGCACTGGATTTGAGGTTCCTTATCTGTACACATCTATACATCCAGGGTCACTGTGTTCCAAGTTGCAGATTCCAGGACTTGCCTGTGTTAAACTTCAAACTGTTGGTGATTGCCCATCTCTCTCATTTGCTGAGGTCTCTGCAGGGTTTCTCTTCCCTTGAGTTGTGCCTGTGTAATGTTTACAACAGCATGCTGTTCTAACCTTCCCTAACTCTTCCTTTAGTATTTTGGGCAGGCTGGTGTAACACAAAAATTCAGAAGCCTAACTGACTATTGCACACACCCCAATGGTATCTAGATAAGACAGTCAATTTTAAGCTCCTAAAGTAATTGCTCCCAAGAGTATACAGATTTCAGTATTAAAGGAGGGTAGAAATTTGCCTTGTAGCTTGTTGCTTAGGGGTAACATCTAATTCTGGTAAACAACAAAAGAAAAAGGTCATACCCAGCACTGACTTTGTGGTACATTTCAGCTGCTCTTCATATAGCTCAATGTCTTTAACAGATGCTTCCTGGCAAAAGGGCTGGACAATGTAGAAATGTGTCTCCTATACTTGCAGACAATATTGTAAGCACGTGCCTAGTTGGAGACTGTGGTGAAAGGGATCTCCTTACCCAGAAATCATACCTACAAATGTCTCTACTTTGGGAAGTCATCTTGTAGTGAATGTGGAATATACATTTGACCTCGTGAAGTATGGCCATGAAGTTGCTACATCCTGGTCCTGTTGAGCTTTCCAAGTAAATCTAGTTTTCCCCCCAAAGCTTTGACATTGAAGCGTGTTCAGTCTGTGCTTTAAGTACTTATGATTGCTTCTAGTTATGAAAATATCAGTACTACACTTGTACATTAGACACCAAGGAGCTGTGAAGGAGAATTATTTTCTGCTCAGCCCTGTAACACCTCATTATAATGGGATTGTGGTCCTCAGACTACATCCCAGTACATCCATTTTATTCCAGTGCCAAAAAAAGAACAGAAAAAAACTAGGCTATCTTATTGATAAACTTCTGAAAGCACTATCTGATTTTCAGAGAAGTATTTTGACAAGGGCTGTGGACCTGTTAGTAAAATTTCCGAATAAAACCAGACATTCTTAAACTAACAAAATGCATTAGCCACTTAATATTTAGTTCACTATCATCCTACAAGCAATATTCCTTGAAGTCTCACTACTGGAACTGATACATTTGCATGGTTACAGGACCACAAAAGCCAAGAAAAGCACAGCTTGCCCTTTCTGGGGTGTGTTTGAAAAAGGAAGGACAGGGAAAACAGGGTAGCCTGGCTGCTGCAGAGATAGCACACATAATCCTTCCAGGTTTGCCATGGTTTGGTTATGGTCTGTCTGGAAGAGATTGTTGCAGGTCCCCTTTAGAAGGCTTTGATTATTTTGCCACATTTACTCTCAAAAAGCTAATTTTCCATTATTTTCATAAAGACCTGAAGAAGTAGCTTCTGCAGTGTCTTCTGGTCATAAAAAGGAACATGGTACAGCTGTCTTCTACAGAGTCTGTATCCCACATCATTTTAAAAGAAGGTACCATCACTGGAGCAAAATCCAGGCAGCACATGCAGCATGATGTTGATGCAAAGTTGGTTGGGGTCAAACCCCTCTTTTCTCTGTCTTGTTCCTCTGATGGCATAATGGTGAGGGTGCAGCAAGGTTAGCAGCTGAGGAAAGAGAGGTTTTGTACAAGGCCTCCCCTACCTTGTAGACATGAGGTCGCTCAGCAGCTGACCTCAGAAGTGGGAATAGGATCCAAGAAATCAAATGGAGAGGTAGGACAACCTGGCCTCACTGATTAGTTGGGAAGCAAGAACTCAAATCTCAGGGTTAGGGCCCACAACTTTATTGCCCAGTGTTTTACAGGAATGTGAGAATGCGGGTTTTGTAGTTCTTCCCTGGCATCTTCATATCAGCAATCTTCTCTTCCTCTGTTTTCCTATAGTACGAAAAAATCTCGTTTGGTATTAGGATAAAATTCTTAATTTATGAACAATCACTAATTAGTCAGAAGTCTGACAGCTTTTTTAAATTTCCTTTTAAATAGCTCATGCATTTCCTTATCTCTGTAATAGAATTCTCATGCTGAAATAACCAGACACACGAAATGAGTCAGAAAATGAAGCAAAGCCTACTTTTGCCTCTCTTTCATAAAAAGGGAGTTATTTTAATATAGAACATGAGCAACTCTACCTAGGCATAGGAAGGGCAAGGGAGGCCATAGTCTCTGTAATTAGCTCAGACCTGCTAGCAAGCTTCCCAAAGAGGGTTGGTGGAGCAGAGGTCAGCCCCCAACATGCAAGATAAGGTTCTGAAATCTTTAATTACTAGAAAAAGCAACAATCCAACATTCTGTCTTAAATGTGACCCTCACCCTGCTATACTTTTACCTTTGCTAAAGAGATGGAAGAAGAGGAGGAGAAATATATGTAATTTTTAGGATTTTTTAAAGTTGTTTTTAGGTTTTCAGTAGATAGGACACCTAAACAGCAGGTCAGTTCTTACATTATAGAGTAACGGAGGCTGATACTAAAAGGGGTTCCAGAATCAAGGGGTACAGGAAAGTTTTAAACAGGGTTTAGTTTCTGAAGTCCCAAGAAGATGCAGCAGATTTTTGGGATTATGCCAATCTCTCAGTGGTTTTGGATGCCCATGGTATAACCAGGATGAGAGCAGCATGCGTGGTTTAACAGAACAGGGCTTTGAGAGCTGCAGTGCTGGCTGGAGCTGTCCAAACAGTTGTGGTGTCAGGTGCAGCTGGGACCGCTCATGGCAGTGGAAGGCAGTCTGTGAGGTGGTGCAAGATGTGCTTTTGCCATTTTGGAGGAGCGTCCAAATTGCTGTCCAGCCCGTGCAGCTGGTATGATGCAGATGGTGCCTGCTGCCTTGGGTGGTCACAGCATGACAAATGCCGACTTGGAGTGAGCAGAAAGTGCTAACAAGGTATGGGGAATGACAAGAACATGCTTGTAGGAGGCTGGCAGAACATGTTCCTAGTTTGTCAAAGAAGAAATATTCTCTTGTGAATTAAATAATTCTCTAATGGTGGATGGAACATGTTAATCATGCTGCAACATATTTAGAAAAAAAGTCCAGTTATCAAAATTAAGACAGATTCCTGGAACAAAGGCAAGTTCATAATTTGTGGAGCTCTGAACACACAGCCAGTTGTCAAAGCACAGCATGTACTGGAAGAAACAAAATAGACCCCAAACACATGTGTGTGTATATGTATTTTCTTTAAATGGAATGATCACTCAGTGACCATTTCTTCTGTTCCAACTGAACTTTTATAACACTACCTATTCTATTCGCTGTGCCAGTCTTCTGTGGTATGTGGAAAGACAGGAGTAGTTGCAAAAGTGAACAGTTATCTGTCCATGTCTATTAAATTGTCTAATAAATTGCAAGGCTTTCTGTGCCTGAGTTACAGTTATTAATGGAGGTGTGTCAGACTGATACTATTGCAGAAAATAGTATAAATATGCTGAGAGTGTGCCTACATCCCCAGCTTAATGTTTTACCAGGGATTTGCATCAGCTCCAAAGCTTCTAAATACAGTTTTCTGCTCTTCAGTGTTGCTACTTAATCTGGTTTTTAACTTGGCAAATCTTCTGGTAGTGCCAGATGTTCTGAAAAATAAGACTGGTTTTATTCAAGTTTGGCAAAGTGTCTTTGGTTAAAAATTGCACAAGTTCAGTGCACTAAACATTAAATGTAAAAAACCAAACTACATAGCACACACAAAATAACATGTAAAAAAAATCCAATCCCAAACTAGCTCTTAGGTTAAAAACTTGCTTTAAGCTGAAAAAAATGTGATGTCATTATTGGATTTTCAGCAGTATTTGGGATTAAAAGACTTCAACTCTTGCTGTTAAGAACAGATTTATCAAAAATACTCATTTGTAGAAAGGTAGTTAATGGCAGTGTTTTCCAAGTTAACTAGTCTAACTAGTTTTAAGGACCTGTGGTAAAGGGATAGTGTGGCATGGTGGGACCTATCACCGAAGACAGTGTCCTAAATATTTATTTCTTTGTTTTGAAGCACCTCTTTGATTCACTTCTGCCTTGCTGAGTGGATAGGGTTGGTGATACACTTCCAAAGGCAAGCTAAAAGGAAAATGGGGATAAGTATTTTCTTTGAAAAATTTCAGGTCATAAATTTAGTCAGCAGTGCCCTTTATCTTTCAAAGAAAGCTAAGCATTCACACAAATACGTGAAGCCTCAAAATCAAGAATATGTGAAATTTATATAGCTCATGTCATCAGTCTTACTGATGCCGATGAAAACAAAGTTTTAAGTTGGCTTTGCTTCTTTTTCCTTTTGCATTATTTATAAAGTTAGGTCCAATGATTTTGCAGTCTGTGTTTGTAGTAGATGCCTGTACATTCCGCTGGCACTGTCATTAAACAATGAATTGTATTATCTGGCACTCCAACCTCTGAAGTTTTAAATTATTCAAAAATGTTTTTGTTGTGAGCTGGCACATTCTCATTAGCATGTATCTGGTCAGCTAGGCTGAATCAGTCCTGCAGGGAAAATTTGTGAGCTGCCAGGCTTGTCACCTTCTGTTAACTCAGGGAAGATGCTTGGCCTGAAACAAGTCCTGACTGGGAAGTGTGTGGACATTATTGATAGCAGATGGTACCCACTCCTTTATCTCTGAAGGAACTTGGCTGCACATTGGTGGGCCAGGCTGAAGGGCAAGGATGTGGTTAGGACATGATTTGTTACTCATTTGAATATGCAGAGGTAAACAAGGAAGAACTTACTGCCTTGTGTTGCTGAAGAATAACCGTCCAAACTTCAGTGATGCAGGCACCTGTCACTGATTAGCTGAATGCAGTACTACTGCAGAGAAGTTACGGGCACTGCTGTGAACCATGTATCTAATTCCTCCTTAAAATAATTTCCTGGAGTTTAAGAGAATATTTCCTTGTGTTTTTATTGCTCCAAATATGGAAAAAATCTAAAGCAAGCATTAACATGTTTGTTTTTGGCAAGGAAACAAGAGCTCAGTAGCCAAGTCTAACTTCGATTTGCATGAAAATTGAAGACATGACAAATAGGAAACAAGCAGCAAAGCTCTTCTGCCTTGGTGGTGGTTTTCATGATGTATAGGGGTATTGATATATTTAGTATATAGGATAGAATTTTGGTATTTCAAAATCAAACAGTGTTTTTACAATGGTTTAAAGATGGAGGGAAATCAGAATTTCATCCCAGAGATTACTGTCCCAAAGACTTCCAGGATTTTCAACTAAAAGGAGTTGTAAGGGTGATGAGAGAAGGGTGTTTGTATAAGACATGTAATAATAATACTAGGACAGAATTGTGCTTTTTGCATGATATTTTGGTCTGCTGTGGGGGAAATGGTGAAGATCAAATGTTCTTTTCTGTATACCACATCCTTTTTTTTTTCTGCTTCAGACTTTACTTGGTAAGGTTACACCTGCAAATATCTGAGACTTAATGCAAGTTTGATGGCTGACTCTGACAGAGCTTGATGTTTTATCAGCAAATTAAAGCATGAAATTTAATCTTTATTTTCCTTCAGCAAATAATATTTCTGCATTGCAGAATTGTGGCAGCTGCCCACAAATGAATCTTTGGTCTGTTGTCTAGACTTTGCTTAAGCTTTCTTTTGGGTTACATGGGGAGCAGTTAAATGCTTTTTTTCTGCAGCAGTATCAGGGGCTACAGTAATCTTTTTCAGGACCCTGATTAGTATCACAGGAGACTGAAAGCTATGTGAAAAAAGGCAAGAAACTTTTAGGGATGATCTCTGTGGGTAGGAGGTCAGGTGAGTGGTTCAGAGGTGATACAAAATCTATGGAAGAACTAAAGGCTGTATATCCGTGAGAAGGAATGGCTTTGTGGTAGGCAAAGAATGGAAACCCAGCTTGAATTTCTCACCCAAGATACCTGCTTCTGCTGCTTACTCCTTGATTATAATACTGTAAATAAACCGAATGATACCAAGGAGATAGCCAACTTCATAGTTACACACTTTTCTTTACATTTAGTATAGCCCTGTAGTATTTTAGGCTTTGACTAATTCCGTGGGTCAACTAGCAATTTATGTCCAATAATACACATATTACTACTATTAAAAAAATGAATTGAGGTTATTTTGCTGATCAACCCTAGGTGCTTTTTTTCTGTACCCAGAATAGACAAAGCATCGCTTCTCAGATACTGTAAATGATTGCTACAGGGTATTTCAGATGGCAATCTTCCTGAATTGAAAAACGAATAAAATTCCATAATGGTGATTTGGCAGTCTGAGGTAGCCTCAAATCTCAGCTGCCGACCTGAAATGGGTTTTTAATAGGAAGAGAAAAATTGAAGGCAGCAAACTAGCAGAAAGCTTGTATTGTGAGGTGTCCACACCAGAAAATGTGACCTTGATCATAACTGGATTTGAAAGTAAGTAATGATTGCTACCCTGACAGGCAGTACTCATAAGTGGGATAGCATCAATATTGTTTCAGTCACTGTAGTTTAATATAATGGTGCACATATTTAAAGCCATAGATCTGTGTTGTGTGCCACTGTTAAACGTCTGACCAACACAGTCTGTCTTGCAGTGATTTTATACAGAATTCTAAAGAACTGATCACCTGCTACAGCTCCTTTGCCCTTAAATTAAATCAATGCTACCAGATGAACTAGCAAATGACTTAAAAAAAAACCCCAAACACATATGTCCTTGCATTTTTGTCATCCCACTTTCTGCCCTGCTTCGAAGGTCGAGGAGCAGAATCATGAACTATGTTGAGGCTGCAAATGGCTGTTCAGCTTGTGGGTGGAGAGAATGGTGTTCCCAGTCTGTCTTAGGAGAGAATTTATTAATGTTTCTCTAGAGCATAGTGCGATGTTTTTCTGGAACATGTCAGTAACTTCACATGCAGTAAACACTGTCAGCCTTTCTGCAGCTCTGTAGAACACTTCCATAGCATCTGGACATGGAGGAAAGCCTAGAGCAGGTACTTACAGTAATGATGAGTGACCAGTTGTTTGGATTCTGAGACCTGAGAAGCCATCTTCAGGGTTGATTCCAAGGGGTTTTAAGTCAGTGTCTGTAAAAAGTAAGGGGTGCATTTGTTTTATTGTACGTATGATTACTGGTACTATCTAGTACTGCTTCTTTCAGAGAAGCATGAAATTTGTAAAATAGGTGTGTGAATACTAATACAGGATAAAGATTAGGCTAAAAATCAATATTGTGGTTGAATTAAGTAGTTGAAGTACTTAAAAAATGAGGTATGTTGCCATTGTGAAATTGTCATGGATGATTAAATCTTTATTGGATATGGAAGTACATAAATCTGAAGGCTCCTTTGACCTTTATTTTGGTTTTAGACCTTTTCCTTATATTAAGAATAAATACATTAACAATACGGAGAGAATAAAGAAGAGAAAACGCGTTTTGCTACATGAATTAACATGACTTTTTAATTTAAACATCAGTCATTCTCAGTACATTAACTAGATTTTATCAGATTGTTTGACCTTTGCTGTCAAGGGAGTAAATGTAATTTTACTTCTCCATAATGAAAATAACATCAGGAAATATATGCAAGAGTGCTTGTTTAATTTCCTACTCCTTGCATTCTTTCTCTGGAAAACTATGAACTGTTGTCTCAGTCCTATTAAGCATATTTTGCATGGTCTTGACTTGAAAATAGAAACACCTTTGGTTTTTACTTCAGGAGAAAAAAAAATTTAAGTTGGTTTTAAATAAGCTAAACAAATTTGTGTCTTTTGCTGTTCAGGGAGTGGAGCTAAACTACTGCTTAGTCTTAGGGTTAGTTTATAGATTTATGTGTATGTCTATATATACATTTTATCTTTAATACAGTAGTATGAATAAGAAAAACTAATTTACATAGTGGTAAATTTAAGTAAGTGATGATTCTGTGTTCTAGAACTAAGTTTCTGTTCCAGCAGAGAAGTAGGTCTGAGAGAACCTCGGAGCAGTCTGAGAGAAGTTGACAATATTTGTCTTGGAGCAATTGAGAGAGTCCCAAAATAAAGCTATAATTAAAACAAAAGGGAAGAATCCTGAAATATTTTCAGGCTCCTCAGAAAAGTGAAATGGGAAATCTGGAAGAGGAGATACTTTTGAAGTAGACATACAGTTAATATTAAGTCTAGCTAGAGATAATGAGATGCAGGCATTACCAAGTCCTGGTGGTGCATGGCCCATCAAGAGTGGAAGCAGTGGAAATGACCACTGCACCTTTCCTCCCAAACACCTTCTTGGAGAGTGGCACATGCAGTACCAGCCAAGTACCAGGGAAGGCAAAGTGTCTGTTCATTAAACACATTACAGATGTGTAGTGGGCAACTTCTGGTGTTAGTGGGTAAATGCAAAGTACAGAGAGAACAATTCAGATCTTGAGAGAATGTTTTGATCTGAAATAAAATGAGCATGTTGTAAATATGTATTTGCCATGGTGATTTAGTATTAGTTGACACATACATAGTGCAGAGAAGACTTAACGGCTGCTTAATGGACAAATGTAACATATCCCACAGATTGTATGACTAAGAGAAACATAGGAAAATGTAAAATAGAATGAACAATTAATATTCTCTCAAATGCATCATGGGATCAAATAATCTCAGTAAAACCATAGCAGTTGTATTATTAATCGTGGTGAGTTAGTGAAATTCCTGCATAGCCACACTCTCCACGCCTCAGTTGGATGGGAAACACCAGGAAACGTACAGAAATCAGAAAGCTTGTGATTCAAGATAAAGGCTGGGGATTTTTCCTACAGATTACCTTTGCGGGCAAAAAAGGTCTTGCCTCGGGGAAAATTAACTGTCTGCCAATTAAATTTCATTGGAGTAGTAAGAAACAAATAAATATTAACCATTTCCTCCTGCTCCCCAATTCAAACAACTTCAGTCCTTTACTCCACACTCCTCTCCCTGGCCCAAGTGGGATTTATGAGGGGATGCAGTCACCACTCAGCAATTCTTCTCTCTTGTCCTTCCCTCACACTTTTCTACAGTTCCAGCATGGGGCCTTTCCAGAGGTCACTTCCTTCAGGAAATACTCACCTGCTCTGGGCATGGGGCTCCTCTATGGGCTGCTGCTGTTAGACATCTGCTCTGATGCCTGGAGCACCCTTCCTTTGGCCTATGCTCAATTCTGTGTAATTGCCTCAGTCCATTGTATTTGGACTCAATGATCTCAGAGGTCTTTTCCAACCTAATTGATTCTGTAAAATTGTCTCCTGGAAAACTGGAAGGAAAGAGGCAGCAGGGAATAGAGTTTTCTTCAATACTGTTTTTAGTGTACACCTATTTTGTGGGCAAGTCATACAGGGTAAAGGAAAAGGTTTCTTTTGTGTCAGAGGGGACAGAGTTTTGTTATTGTACATGTATTATAAAGTGGCTTTGGCATTGTATTACTTTTAGCTTTGCTGTTTACTGATGACAGAAGGATTCATAACTCAAGAAAAGTGTTTCACCTTAAGAAAGTTACATGGTCTTGTAGACCCTCATGCATGAACAGACAAGAGTAAAAACACTGACATGCAGGGACTCACTATTTTATTCTGCTTGTCACTCGAGACCATAATGCTCCAGACACTGCACAGAACTTTAAGAAATATTATTGTCATTTTGATGATCACTCAGCTTCTAAGCTGCACTTTGCAGACAAGTTTCCTGTACAAAATGAATGCTCATGTGGCAGCATATTTCTGAAAAAGCTCTGATTTATGAACTTTGTTTTTACTTTTCTGTAGATACCAAGCTGGAAGCGATATGTAGCTGGTCTGGCTTTGGAAAATATAGAAAGTGTTTATTGTTGTCATGGTCTCTCTTACCCCAATAGGGTACAACCTTTATAGACCAGGAACCTGCCAGGTAGAAATACCCCCAGGCAGGGTGCTGAACTTTCCAGGGCTCATTCTTACTTCTTCATGTCAATAAACTAAAAGGTTACAGCACAGTATGATCTCAGCCAGCTTTCCTGAGCCTCACTGCTCTATAGACATGCATGTCCTCTCTACATCTGTACAGTTGAATGGCTCCATGAAAAGAGAGAATGAGAAGGATTACATAGTAGTTGAGACAGAAAAAGCTCTTCAACAAGAGCTTCAGAGAGAGTATTTTGTTGTATATAATTTGTTGTGGCTTAATTCAAAATGGAATAATTACATTTGTAGTTCTAGATGAGTGTCTGTTGAGCTTTTATATATCATGGAATTATATGTATTTAATAGATGTTGCAAAACCTCTCAGCATTTCTTGGATTTTTTTGATACTCTGAAGATTGGAATAGGACTGTTTCTTGGGTCTGGATATGATTTATAAATTAATTCAAGAAAGGACATAGAAGTCTTTACATCTCTGGACTAAAGGTTCCTCAGGACTTGAGACTCTTGGTGTTTTTATACAGATTAAAATCCTGGACACTTTATGGTCCATGAGCAGTGGTCCACATCTCAAGAAGCTACAGATTGTAACCATCCCTCATTCCTTATAATCTTGCAGAAGCAGTTAATGAGGACTCTTTTTTGTGAAATGTGGATATAGCAGAGGGCAGTGTTCTACCAAGAGAGTATTTGTGGCTGGAGCTTTATCGTCCCTGTTTTCAGGATTAATTTAGACCTAAAAGTTTTTCCAACAGAGGTAGAATATGTTCAGTAAATTGAGTCTTTGATGTTTGTCTCTGCCTGGTACATAGTACATAGTTTGTATTCCTTAGTCAGCATGAGGTTAGTAACTCCAAGGGCCAAACAGTAAACTGATAATAAATCAGTGCAGTCTGTTGTGTGAGGTACATTGAGAAGAGATTACTGAATGTGAAAGATCACTGTACCAATTTCCCCTCCCCTTTGCCCTCAAGTTATGCTCTGGTTACATTGACACTTTTATCCCTGCTGTGGTACAACCAAAAAGACCCAGGTAAACTCAGGAGGTCAAGCATATTGGTGAATTAGAGTTTAGTAATTCAGCTGAGAGCCAGGAACAGAAAGGATAGCAGAATTACAGTGAGCATACTTATGATACTCTAATATTACTGACTATAGAGCCAAAAACTAAGGCACAAAAATAGTCTGTCATTCAGTGAGAAAGGTGTGTCTGGTAGGAGCTAAAGAAATGCATTGCAACAAGATTGGCAAAAAAGATGCTCGTGCGTTACAGCTGTATCTGAAAGAAAATCTTTCAAGTTTTGAAAATCAGCTAGTGATGGATGGAGGCTGTGGCAATTGACATAGTGGTGGTGCCAAGTGAAACACATTTACTATCAACAGGGAATAAAATATGTGCTACTGAAACTCTTTAGCACAGCTTGGAACTTAATATAAATAAAATGTATTTTAGAATTATGCCGGCAGTCATTCCCAAGAAACAATTTCACTCTCTTGGATTATTTTTTGACCCCTCCCTTCTGCATCAATTTGTGCATATATATGTTTTTGTATTATATTTTAATAAAGAATTAGAGTCAGATTTACTACCTCTCATGTCCAGGCTGAGGAGGCACTGCATCCAGGGCTATGTCAGACACACAGGCTCTCTTGGAGTGTAAAAAAGTATCCATCCAGTTGGTTGAGGATAATCATTAGTTGTACAAATAGATTTTTTTTTTTTTTTTGGTAGTTTAGAAGTCCTGGAAACTCTAGTTACAGGCTGGCAGAATTTGTGTCAGTCATGATATAAACATGGCATAAGAAAACGGTAGTTGACCTAGAGAGTTCAGAGTATAACCTTCCATCCTGTTGTATTCTTTGATAGATTTTGCTTTTCTTTGTTATATTTTGCAGAATTTTTCTGCCCCCTGCCCCTCCCAGTCAGAATAGGATTAAAAGAGAATAAATAATCTACTGCTGTCAGACATTATATTTCATCACTGTTTTATCCAAATCTAAATTTCACTCCTGGTTGGTGCCCTGTGATTTGAGAAGATGGATATAGCAGGCTTAAATCAATTAAGTAACATGCTCAGTCTCCAGGGTTTTGGAAGGGGAGAAATAGTAGACAGAAAGGAAGAGAGAGGATTTTTTTTCCTCCTGTACTACTTTATTGCTCTTTTTGAGAGAAAATATATACCTAATTGAAGGAGTGAAATTACTGAAATCTGACTTCAACTCTTTAATAATACATTGAATCTTTAAAATGCTTTAAAATTCATGTTATGTCCAGTATTTGCAGTGAAAATGTAAAAATCGGGACCAGAACCAGAGCAGTGATTATGGCAGTTGCAGAAGCTTTTAAAATCTTATTCCATGGTTGGACTCCATGTACCCAGCAGCTGAGACTGCTCTCTGTTGGTAAACATGTCAAATTTGAATGGATTGATAAAACTCTTGATTAATTACTGCTCTGCCATCCAGCAAGTAAAGTTTCATGTGGAATGCTGTCAAAACTGTCTACTAAAGGCTGTTAAGCAAATTCCTTAGCATTATGAATGCATCTTAAGCTCAATAGATATTTAAAGCAAATCACTTATAAATAGATTGAAACTGTTGAAGAGATATGTTTGAGCCTATTCTGCAATGAATCTTTGTATTACTTAGGGTTTACTTCTACTTTCAAGAGGCTTATTTACTGATTAGAGCTTTGGATTGCTCATTTACATCTGTGAAAGTACTGCACAGGATATTGATTGCTGTAATAATACAAATGGTCTCATTTTTTCTAGGATTTATTTTGGCAGGCAAATATAAAGTGATGTCCTTTTAAAACAAACAAACATGTCAGATATCAGTGTGAATGCAGAACTGGATATTGTGTTGGTTTTAGATTGTGGGAACGCTGTAGGCGTAATACATTCAGCATATTTAACCTGTCTAATGGAAGTGAACTTAAAACAGTTATGAAATTAAAAGTGAGATCTCAATGCTTGGAGGAGATACAGAGAATGATGGTGAGTGTCATTGGTCTGATTAAACAAATATATCTTTCTTAAGGTTTCTGTGAACTCATGGATCTGTGAGAATTTGTATTGTGACTTGAGAACACTCTTGGGAGGTTGAAAGTATCTAAGAACTTGAAGAATTTTCATTTGAGATGCTATTTCTATTGTTCTAAAAGTAAAAATGTAAAGGGATGGAGGATGCTTTTAGCCAGATGCCAGCTAAGATGGTTGCAAGCTCTTAGTAGTATCTGTATATCAGCAGTTCCTGGAATCTTTTGTACCTAAAACTTGGTGGGGGTTGGTGAGGAAGAATGTGATACAGGGAAGAAATATGATTTAAAGCTGTATTCTGCCAGTGTTTGTCCTTCATGGTAATAGTTAAATGTATCTGCTGCCATATTGATAGAACTGAGCTGCTTCACAAAATGAGCCATAAATGCTCCACTCAGAAGAGTTATAGAGGAAAGTGGAATAAAACATCATATAATGCAATGTCTTAGGAAAAATGAGGACTAGCTGGTGGTGCTAGTGAAAGCAGAGCAAGATATGTTTTCTTCTACCTCCAGTCTTTCTGTTGTGGCCTGAGGAGAAAAATTTAGAGGCTTTTAGGACTTTGGAACAGGGAGCAGGAACTCAATCACCAAAATGAAGAAACCAGGTGGATGAAAAATAGTACTGAGCAATGACTCATAGTGGTTGAAAACAATTCTGACATTCTTCTTCCCTCTGAAGCCAATTTTTATGGAGAAGTTCTAATCCAGTATGCAAGCCAATTCCTATAGACAGGTTTGGGACTACAGATGCAAAAAAGCAGAAAATGTCAGGAGTTTAAACTTTTATAAAGGCTGACAAGATAGAGAAGAGAGAGAAGTTGATAAGGGCAGCAATCTTAAAGAGGAACCTTTTGAGCAAAGATTGCCTGAAGATAGTCCAGAGATAAAAAAGCTGATTTTTAAGAAAATCATATAATGAATAAATCTTTCTAAAAGAAAAGAAATGACTATTTTTAGCTGCATATAAGAGCAAGTAAACATTTGAACTTTAATATTTTCATTTTCAATTTGAGTGATTATGCATAAAGACAGTACAATTGCATTAGCATTTTATGGGTTCAGATTTCTAAATGTCACTTTCCTTTCCAAAGAACTTTGTTATTAATTGCTGTTAGTTAGAAGACTGTAAGATGTATCTCCTGACATTACCTGTAAGATTAAATAAAATTAAAAATGGAAATGGTTAAACTATTTTTTATAGTACATAGCATTGTCATTCTTTGTCCCAGCCGGGTCTGTCCTAAGTGATCAGTTAACCTTTGCTTTTGTAGACTGCTTAGCATTTTTCTGTGAGAATTTAATCACTGGCCTCATAGGAAATGAAGTAGTGAATTCCTGGACTGAATGCAGTATTTCGTGATTCCATGTTCTCAGTTTTGCAGTGTATGGATTCTCCATTAAACTCTCCAGGTAACCTTTTTTAAATTAAGTTGTGCAATTGCTAACTCAGTTTTCTCCATGGATATATGCAGAAGGGTATCTCTGGTTTAAAAAAAAAAGGTGGAAAGAAAATTTGACTGTTAGCTAAGTGACTAGCGGGTGCCCAATCATAGTAATTTCTCCAGCAGTTCCTGAGACTTTGTGCCTAGTACGCTTGGAATTCTTAACAGATTTTGCCTTCTTTTTATTTCTAGGAGTATATCCCATAGACATTTGCATATGGTCATTAAGTAGACTGTGGGACTCTTGTTGTAGGATGTGCTTTCTGACAACAGTTATATTGTTCCATAAATGGCAGAATCTCTGACCTTATCCTAGGCCTTGAAACCAGCTGACATGCAATCATCCTGCGAAGCAGTGTTCCCTGAAGGCTGACTGGTGCTCTGCTCACCCTCCTTCCTGAAAAAGATGCCTGAGTAATTGTGGACAGAAATGTATCAGACATGATTCTGAAGTCAATTTCGCTGAGATGCAGCAGGTGTGAATTACAGCCCCTCATGCAATTTCAAAGCCCCGTGCTTTCAGATTTAGGAGTTGAGTGTCTTGTATTGACCATCAAATTACAAAACTTCTACAGTTAATTGTGGTAATCTGTGATGTTAAATTTTGGTGACTAGGGAAAAAAAAACAGTGCTTTACTGGGATATTTGGGTTTTTGTCTCTTAAGTTTGCCATCTCTTTGCAGATTAGAGAAGTTAGGAAAGGGAATAGGGTGGTTTTGCCAGCAAACTGTCACATAATGGTAACGTTAGCAACCTCCTGTCAAGAAGTTACTGACTACTTTCTTGGGTTGTGAACTTATGGGCAACAGTGTGTATAAACTTTGCCTGTGTTGTGTTAGAATAAAGTTTGGTAATTCATAATGTTGAATTGCTCAATTTTTGGCAGAGCAAACATTTTGGGCTGACAGAACAGATTGCTAATGCCTTCAAAACAACGAGACAATTGTCTCACTCGACAACAACTTGAGAAAGCATGCTTAATTTTCTAACAATTACAGCTTGTTAATTATCTCTTTTTTTCTGAAACATCTTGCCTGGAATTCAAGTTTTTGCAAGCAATACTGGGATGCTAGAAGCAAAGCTCACTAGCTGGAACCCAAAGTTCAGAATAACAGAGAGCCATGAAAGTCACCTTTGCTTTGCAGGTGGATTGTATTTTAATTATGTATTTTAATTATGTAAACTTACATCCAGAAAGTTTAATTTGAATTCCTAAAATACAAGGAGAAAATTTTCCATGTAATTCCCAGTTAGAGTGAAGAGGATTAGAAGTTGAAAAGCTATCTCATATCTACAGGTAATAAAGCTAAGTATTTGCGGCCTGAGGGGTTTTTGATTGAGCAATTACTTGTCTGGCCTAGCTTGAGAAAACCATTAATCATAATGACCATTTTACAGTGTCCCCTTTCCTTTACGGGCTGGACTGCAGAGGTCATCACCTCGTCATTCAGGTCAGTGCAAAGGTCACATGTCTCCTCTTGCTTCGCTACTGGCCCAGAGTGCAAGTTGACACTGAGTTAACGAATGACCACTCTTCTCCTAATTATAGGAAATGTGGCCAGATCGTGCCAATGGACAGGGTTCAGACTTACGGGAACATACAGACCGCAGCACGGCCTCTAGTTAAAAGCTAAAACAGCAGTGTAAGCTGAATGAGTTTCACCTGATCAAACCTAGAGGTTCTTGAATTATTCTGAAATATTCTTTAGCAGTTGCTTCGTGTTTGGTGTAAATATGATGCGGAGAGAAAATACCCGTAATTCAAACTGCTCATAGTTTCGGTTTTTGGTTTGTTTTGAGACTCTGATCCCTTGAAGATTTAAATATAATTATTTATAAACTTTGCTAAATCATGCCATTAAGAACACCTTGGTGTTACACAACTACACAATCTGTGTAATCAAATGTGGTGTATTCATCCTAATATCTTTATGATAATGTTTGGTTCCAGTAATAAACCTTGAACGAGGATATTAACCACACAGTATTGTTGAGCATACAAAGACTAAATAGTATATTATAGGCATGATTTGAAAGAAAAAAATCTAAGCACCACTTGTTTATGCACTTGTATCTGAGATGTGTAAGTTCATGTTGGTTTTGTTTAAGCTTCTGACTGATAGAAACATATGGTGAGAGGAAAAAGAAGCTCAAGATTTAGGGTCATCTTCCCGAGGTTGATTAGATGAGCCCTAATCCTTAATTCCCTGTATCATACGTGCGCCTATCATCACGTTTTAGGAATGTAGCTTTCCAATAAATATTCACAGTTTGAAAGGTCAAATTGTGAGCAAACGAATGTGGGAGCTTGCAACAGCAGTGTCAGAAGTGTGTTGTGAAACCGTCTGGCAGTGCCCTGTGTGAAGTGAGCTAAGGTGGCCATGTAGGGGCAGCAGGAGCTGGTGAACAGGTGGGTGGGAGCACAAATCCTGTCACTGATTGCCAGTCTGACTGTCCCATGGTCAGCCCAGGCTGGACTTGCTGAGGACCTGCAGTGAGAGCTGGCTGTGTGCTCCCAGTGCTGGTGCACCATATGCTGCTGGTTCTGATCCTGCAATTCCCCTCTTGTGTGCAGTTTTACTTTTACTTGGCTTGTCCCTTTATTCCCTTTGCAGCAGTTGGCTGATAGTAAAGACCGAATTGCAGTTTAACTTGTTATACTCTTTGGGGAGCTAATACAGTATCCTGTCACCTGTAAATTGCCTCAGCGTGATGCAAGTTGTCATTTCAAATGGGAATTTTCCTATCTGAAAGGAGCTGTGTGGATTAAGATTTCTTTCATTACCTTGAGAAACTTACAAAGCCTTTTTTTTTCTCTAGTCTACTTGCCAGGCTCTGCAAGGAGAAAATACATGTGCAGGAAAATAGGCTGCAGACAGTGTGTGGTATCAGGTGCTTTGCCAAATCTGTTTTTATGCTTCAGGGTGTATCTATGTGTATGTATATTTGTGTGTCTACGTGTGTTTATGTGCCTGTAAATCAGTCAGGATATTTTTGTATTTTAATAACCTTGTGGTCTTAATTCTGAATTAAAATCCGCCTCTTACTTCTGATTCTTAAAGATAGTCATATAGTTCAGTGAGTTTACTAGCTGGCCTGGCTGGCTTTCACCTCACATCTGTTTGTGGCTCTGACAAGACCAAATCAGTACTATTTTTACTTCAGTGAAGCCAGCAGAAGGACAGTGTACTGAGAGTAAGTGATTTTTGCATAGGCTTATCATGCAAGCTTCATGGAGATAGGTTAGACCCAGGCTCCCCTTCAATAGCTAGCATTTTTTAATCTGTACTTTATGGAAAAGCTAATGATTCTGCACAATGAATATGCAAGTTTCTCACACTATATCTGCCTCAAGATACAGAGAAGCTCTGGAGTTATGCTTAAATTGGCCAGAATACATGTCAATTGTTTGGGGTTTTGTGGCTTTTTTTTTTTNTCAAGTAAAATCTCTGTGATTTAGGGTAGTTGTTAACATTCATGGGACACTATAAATGTAAAGAATATTTAAAGAATCAAGGGGGTGAGCCTACAGGTTTTTTCACAGATTAATTTATTGCTTTGTGGTTAATGGCTAACTGAAACCTTCTCCTCTGAGCAATCCCATAACTTCCTTTTGCAGGTGGTGTGTCTCATTGAAAACTCCAAATCTTAGACTCAAGTTGCTGCTGTTTTAATGTCTTCCATAAGAAGCAGTTCTTGTAGTACTTTTCTATCCCCACTGTATCCAAATTCAAAGAGTGCTGCTTCTTTTCTTCTTTGCGTTGTGTATTATGTATTGTATTGTATTGAAGAAATGTTGAGAGCAAATGAATCCTCAAACACTGGGATGCATGAGTTCTCTCTGCATGTGGGAAGTCTGTGGGTTTGGGGATTTTTGGAAGGGAGGCTTTATTTTGTGATCTTTGGTTTTATTGCTCTCCCATCTGCTTCTGTCTGCTGCATATTGCTTCTCCTCTGCTGCTGATTTTTCTTGTAGATTGTTCTTAGTCCTGCCTGACTACATTTGCTGTTAGTCAGCTCAGAGCACTTGCAAAGACCCTACGTCCAGTAAACATGTAATTCTGCCATCTAAGGTGTAGTTTTCTGTATTTATAAGAGTGTTTATAAAAGTGTTTTCACTTCTGTGCTCTTCTAGACTTGAAATCAGACTTGAAGTCTCATGTCTCTTTACCTTTGTTCCAGAACTACCAAAGTTAGAGTGCAGCCAGAACAGTTTGCACAAGGCTTAGGTTATATCTAGGCTTCACAAAAGACAATCAAGCTAGCTTAAAATCTAGCAAGCTGAGTAGAGTGGTCTGTGCTGTGCCTCTATGAAACTTCAGTCATAAGTAGATAGATAAAAATACCTTCAACGTTTAGGCCTTCACTGCTAGGGCAAAGCTGCTTGTGTTTCCCACTGTTCTCTTCTGGTTTTCCTTCTTGTCCATCCTTCTCCAGTTAACAGTCATCCTACACAGTGCAGCTGCCGTGTTTCTTTTACTGCAGAAACCAGGGGAACAGGACCATCACTCCAGACTTCTTAAATGTTACAGCTTCTTTCAGTTCCTGTGTTTCTCAAGCTACGTGTCTGCTCTCCAGGTCAACTTGTTCCTAGTTTCTACAGGTAGTTAGTCTTTTTGTTCTGCATACTTAATGAAAACCATCTGCTAATACTTATTAGTTGACTCCATGTCCTTCAAGAGCTCAGAACTGCTGAATTTACCTCAATTCTGCTTAAATACCTTCTTTTGTAGTGGTGCTCATGTACTGCAAAGAAATTGTAAATCCCGTTCTGTTCTAGGAACAGTTTTTAAAGACTTGTGCATTATTATTACATATATGGTGAGCCAGCTAGCAAGTCAAGAAATACCCTCTTTCATTATAATGCAACCAAGTGCATGTGCAATTAAATCCATGATTAGAAATAATGGAGTTCCTGGATATGCCTGCATTTCACTGAAATGAGGCCATTTGTTAAAACTGAGATCTTTGTGATTAGAATGCAATTAAAAAGGTTGAGTTTTTAAAATGTGGATTCGTAATTGGATATACAGTCTTCCACTCCTGGGTCACCAGTTCAAATCTATCCCAGGTCAGTAGTCACTGAATCCTGGTACCCTCTAACAGCTGGTGGTTTATGTGAAATGAGTAGCCTGTCTTACTTCAGTTTGTACTGAACAGGTGTCCACATTGCAAAAAAAGTTACTACAATTGTTAGCTTAGCCAGCAGACTTTGTATGGGAGCAAAAATCTGTCTTGTAGAGTAAAACTGCCCTACAGCCCTTAAAAAAGATTTCTCCAAACTGGCATTGAAATTTGGTGGGCAAAATGATACAATTTATAATTCTCATATTCTTTTCTTAAAATATAAATAAGGGGAGCTAGAACAGTTACTGTGGTTATCAAGAAATGTCAGAAAATACTGTTTTGTAGAATGAGAACAGCCTCATCAAAGTATTACTCTGCAGCATTACTTTTAAAACTTTAAAAAGCCAATGAATTAAAATTCAAGAGGTTTCCTTGAAATTGTCTCCTTTTCTGTGTTGTAGTTATCATCTGATATTGTCTTCCATATCCTTTCTGACAATCCCAGTCTTCTGTTAGAACAAACCTACAGTGATGTATGAGCTTACTGCAAAGCAAATAGAGAGCGTTAGGGCATGATATTTTCAACAGATACACGCCCTGCCTGTAGGTGAGAGAGACTTTGACAGATGAGAATCTGAAAAAATTACAAATTAAAAGAGTCATGGAGCTGTATAATTTAATAGTTTTGTCTTTGTCACTCAACTTACGAACGAGACATGTGGACTGTGAATTATTTTAGAAGCTTCTTTTCCAGTGAAGTCCCTATGACAGTTAGGAGTTTTTTCCCCTATCATTTTGTTCCATGTCAGCAGACAGGAGATCCAGCGCTGGAGGGAGAGCTCACGGGGCGGCTGTGGGGGTTGGCAGGAGCTGTGCGTGCCCGGGAGCGTGCCCTGGCTGAGTGAGGCAGCGTGCTGCTTGAGCCAAGGCCACTGCAGGGTGCCAGCAAACATCACCCAGCTCTGCCCTGCCTGGAACACACACACCATGGTGAGTCACAGACCAGGGCTGCTGTGCTGGGGAAGAGGAAAAATGTCAGGAGGACATGCAGTGAAAGGTGGCCTCACAAGGGCACAATGTTACTCAGTTTTTCTTCAGCCTAACAGGTGGCTTGTCAACATAACTGTAATTTTATATAGAGGTATTCAGAAGCTTTAGAGACACAGACTATGGCATTTCAGTTATGTCCATGCCTTTGATACTGGCGCTGCAGTGTTGGGAATGGTATGGCACTATTTAAACTCGGTGTGTGTCAGTGTTGGCTACATGGATGTGTGCCTGGTGCCAGCTCAATACTTTCTTGTGTCAATGACTGCTCATGCTGTGCATGTAAAAGGCAGCTGGAGTAGTAAAGCTTGGGTTTCGCAGATTTGTTGATAATATGGATGAGCACCATGTTAGAAACATCACAGTAAAAAATGCCCCTTGCTAATGCATGACGTTCCATCAGCTGAACAGAGGAGTTTAATAAGTGGACAGATAATCACACATGGTTTAAAGTATCACCTTTGTTAATGGTTCTGGTCCATGTGGACTCTGAGAGTGTGTTCTATTTTTGTTGTCTGTCAAGAGGATCAATCTGAAATATTTAGGAAGAAATAAGGCTTTTTTGATTTGAAGAGCGGCTTAAGGAGTATTTTAAATCCCTGGATTGTAACAAGCCAACTAAGTTGAAATCTGATAGATTTTTTCAAATATGTAAATGGTATTATCTTTTTTCAGTTTTTATTCTGGCAGATTATTTCTTTCTCATCTTACTTGGGTTGAGTAGCTCTGACTGACTTTCTTAATTTGTATCAGAATGCATGAAGGGAGAACATGATCACTTCTACTTCTGACACATTTTCCTTCCTGTGGTAGCACCAAGGGTCCTTAATGTGTTTAAAGTCTGATTACATCTCTGTAAAAGGAATTGATTAGCAGTGAGCCTGATGTTGTTTCCTTTATGGAGAAGAGGGCTGTTTTTTTTTGCTGGTGATATTAGAGACACTTGGTGCAGGCTATGCTGCTGTGCCTTTTTTTATGAAGAAGAAACTGTGAGATTTATATTCATTACAGTGCCATCAGTCTGAAATAAAATCGTGTTCATTTCTGATTTCTGCCAGTAGGAGTAAATGGAAGGGAAAAAAGCTCTTCTAACTGCTCATCAGGATTTCTGTGGCAAAAACAGTTACTTGTCTGCTTCAGCCTGAAAATTTTCATTTAAATCTGAACAGTGAATTTCCTTGTTTAGGTGAAAGTCCCTAAATAACATGAATTAAATTTTTTTTTCCACTTTATGGCTGTTGTGGCCCTAATATCACACTGCAGAGGAGATACCCTTCTACAGTATCATCCAACTGTAATTATATTAGATTGCTAATTTGAAGTCTCTGAAATAAAAAGTAATAAATTCTAATGTTTAATTTTTTAATTAATTTGCTCTTAAATTTTGCTTAGTGGGTTGCTGGTGGTCTTCTGTGTACTCTAGAGTTGCTTCTCCCTTTTCACTTGCAGCTGCTTCGTTTGATGCCTTGGAAGCTGTAAATTAAACAGAGGAATGGCTGCTTAGATCTTTCCCAATAGTCCTTGCAGCACTAAGAGCAGGGAAGTGGCATGAGAAGCACCACACCTTTGAAATGGAATAAAACCCAAACACCTATTTGTTATCAAGTTCAGAGAGGAAAAGACTGGACTTTGGATTCAGTAAAAGCAGAACAGATGAGGGGAAAAAGAGCAGTATGAGGGTACATGGATATAGAGAGAAGTCAATCATCCTCACTGATTAGGACATCATGATGTTTCTTTTTGTCCATTTAAAGCACCTTGTTAAGGAGCAGGAATGCCAAGAGGGAAGATAAATGAGCACTTTAAGCCTGTGTAGTGGAGCAGTGCTCAGCCCTGTCTCCTTGCTCTCCTTGCCATGCAGCAGCTCAGCAGTGTGAAGAGGAGGATGCCAGTGGATATTCTCTTCCCACTGCGTGGAATGGCCCAAGCACCCAAAGAGAGAATCAAAACTGTTGAGCAGGAGACAGAATAAAAGACAGCTGCTCCTTTTTCCCTCAGCATACATGCCAGAGTGGTGACAAGTTCTAGGTGACCCTTTTTCTTCCACATTGGGCTGTTGGACACTTTGTCCAGTGTTTGCAGTACAATGTGTAGGATTGCTCACTGCTGTGCCAGTCAGATTTTTCTTTTGTTCAAAGTCTAGGCCTGTTGTTCCTCACCACAGCTACTGGATTCTGGACCTTTAAGTCAGCAGAGATCAATGTTAATTAATTTAAGAGATAAAATAATATGTCATTTAACTAATTTGGGTGTTACAGGAACAGAGTAATAATTTCATAATTTCGTGCATATAGTAGCAGCCCTTAAAATGGAATAGATGTGATTTTCATAGGTGGTCACATCTGGAATTACTGATGATGTTAGGGAATAAAAAGCTGGAGAAGTATGAGTTTTTCAGATAAGACTGTGGAATGAATGATCTTATTGAAGCTTTTGTTCTGACTGATCAGACTTTCCTTCATGAAAGAGAAAATTGTGTCTGAATGTTTGCCTTGTGCTTGCCCGAGGCTATAATATATTATTCTTATTATATTATTAATAATAATAATATAATAATATTTGAAGGCCACTTCAGCTTCGGTGAAAGAAAACATCTGCCATAGTGAAGAGCTAGGAATTTAGGATTCAAACCCTCTGAATTACTGACATTCTAGTACAGTAGCTTCTAGAGAAAAGGTTGCTGGTCAGGAACTAAAAACAGACAGAGGATTACAGATTGATGATTTACCTGAGAATTGACAAAAGATTGGTTTCTTTGAACAACTGCAGTGTGTAGCACTAATACAGGAAATAATTTACTATTATTAGAGCAATCAGGAAAGTTGGAAAAAGGAAAAAGTGCAGTCCATAAGATCAGTCATTGAGTTCTTCAGAATTTCCGTGGTTGCCTCAGATTGTGATGGAATGGGCTTTTTTTTTTTTTTT
>VXBU01008958.1:167291-203396 GCA_013400315.1 Bombycilla garrulus
CAACCCCCCTGTACAGGGCCCTAAACCCCCCTGTACATACATTCAAATTACCTTCTTTTTACTTACAACTACTACTACTTTACTATCTAAGTTTTTGTGACCTGAAATTCCTCATACAAAGCTGACAACCTGTTCCATGGGTTAGAATCAGAGTTACAGGTATTTTTAGTATCATTCCAGGGTCTCTGACACCTCTGGCAAGGCTGAAAAGCCTCCTGACCAGGTTTTGGGTCGGCCAAAGGCATCATAGGAACCCCCTGGGTTCCAACAACTACCATACATGGAATATTATATGGGTGAGAAATGACAGTGTGGAGGGACAGAAGAAACAATGGTTGTCATCACAGCTCTTGGCATCTGATGAATTCACCTTTTAATGCATTGTCTGAAAATCCATGTGTTTCAGTGAGAATGGGGAGAACCTGGGTGGGTGGCTAACTTTCACTTCACCCCAGGAGGCCATTGAAATTTAATGTATTTTCTCATATTGGTGACCTAACTAATAACATTTTCATTCTAGGTGACTGTATAGTTCTCACAGACTTCTTGTTGTTTCTCACATCTGAAAAACTAGGAATTTTTATGTTGGATTTATCAGTGTTAGCCTTTGACAAAGAGGATTTTGTAAACAAAGCCGTACTTAAATCCCTGCGGCAAACATAAATGAATGCTTGAAGTGGGAGTTTGACTGGAAGGTCATGAAGACATTTTTTGACTGCTGAACTGCATCAAGTAATCTGTGTAGGTTTTTAAGAGATGTCATCTGTACAGTTCTTTCATCTGGTAATCATATTAGTAGTAAGAATATTACTGGAAATAATAAAAAACCAGAAACTGAAAATATTTTGAAAAAAAAAGTAAAATTAGGACTTAGAGTAATGATGATAACTTCTTTAAGATGTTTCTTCCTGTGTGTCTGCACAGTGTGTATCAATTCTTATTTCAAGAGCTGTGTCCATCTGATTTTCTGGTAATGTCATGTCAAACTTCTCTCACTGAAAGTTTTTCCTTGTCTGTCACAGCTCAGATAAAAAGGTGTTTAACTGAAATTTTGTACACTTCTTTCTCTTCTACCTGTTTACAGTCTGGAGTCTACAGTTCACAGTCATTTGGATACTGTGCAAAATCCTGTCTTTGTCTTTGCTAGGCCAGCTTTGTGTGTCTGTATGATTTGATTGTTGGTGTGGCATTGCTGGCAAGATGCTGTTTCAGAAAACTGAGTTGAACCCGTGCTTATGTCAAAAGCTGTCTGTGATGCTGTAATACTTCACATTAGAATTTCAATGTGATAAAAAGTACAACTTCAAGGTGCTTGGAGATAGATCACAGATGCATGAAGATGCATTGTTCCTCAGTTACTTGATCTTTAAATACTTACAGGTCAGAGGAAATGAAGATATGTTTTAGTCTTGTCCATGTTTGAGTCCTGGGAAGCTCACTTCAAAAGCTGGGTCTTGAAAGGTCTTTGCTTTTATCTGGAACACACAAACCCCTTTAGAAACTTTCTTTATCTTTTTGTTTCACTTGACACCTACACATCAGCTTAGCCAGTATACTAAACAGAGATGTTTAAATCCTTCCTTTTATGTGTTTCTAATTGTACTTTTTTTTTTTTCAGAAGGGTCAAATTAGAACTGGCACACTGAGCTGTGACTGTGACAACTGACAGGACCAGCACAGTTCTGCCTCTTCAGGCAGACAATTGGAAAAGCATCTTTTGAAATGTAACCCTGACAAAATTTCTTACTCTGAAAGTGCATCTGCTAGACAAGTTTGTGTTTACTTTCTCATGGACTATTTTCTTACCTTAAATATAAGGGATTTTGTCCATTTGGTGAGATCATAAAAATATAGTGCCTTCTAAATAAAATTTGTGGGGGTGGGTATGGATGTGTCTATGTATGAGAAAAACAGAGAAGGGAAGGTGTGGGAAGTGGATAGCTCCCTGAAATTTGTAAATGGTTTCTTATAACCTCATGTAGGAGAATATTTGGAATTTTTTATTATTTTGCCTATTTTCCTACTATACTAATGTTCTAAGCAGAATTGCTTCAGAGTATTATGAATGCCTTCAAAAGCAATAGCATGCTGTAAAATTAGACCGATGTATCTCAGTTGAACAGATTCGGAGTTAGCATTTTATTATGCAGTTCTGGGATCACGTAGTCAAGAACTGGTGGAGTTTCTCTGGGTGTGGAAAAGGAAAACTAATAATAGAACTTAAATCTGGAATTCATATGTACATAGTGTTTTTGTACTTCATCATTAGTTTGGAAATACACTAACAAAACTTGAGTAACAGCATGAAATAGCTATTTCAAAAAGAGCAGGCAGGGTCAATGGAATGCTTTGTTTAGACATATTGTGTTAGTCTGTACAATGCTATTTCTGTAGGATCAAACTTTGCTACCAAATGCTGCTTCACTTTTCTCTGTAGCAAGGGCACTTCAGGCACTTCACTTATGAATTACAGCTGTTGAAACCAACTCTTATAATAACCAAATTTGGTGGGGTGGTAGGATGTTTAAAATTGATACTTAAGCCTGAATAAACTTTCTGGAGTTCTAAAATTTTTACTGGATTATAACCTGTTGTTTTATAGCGTGAAAAGTAATTTATGGTGGTTAAAATAAATGATAAATGGGAGTTTGGAATGTGCTGCTCCTGGTAGGATAAGGGTGAGATGTGCAGGTCAGACAAGCTGTACAGGCAACCTTTCCTTTTCTGTAGAAGGCCTCAGTGCTTCCAGTTTGAAACAAGCCAAGAATCCAAACAGGCCAGTTGACTTAGAACAATTTAAGAAATTACTTCAAGGTTCTGTTATGTTTTCCTAGTGTAAATTTTAATTTTACAACTATTACTGCCTTCTGTTGTGAATTTCCCAGCCTGTTGCCTATGGTAGCATCATCAAAACAAATTGTGGATTTAGGTTTTATTAAATGCTGTCACAGTGTATTAGTTACTGTTTGGGAATCATAGGGAAAGAAGGCTGTAAAAGCAAGTTCATCCTGTGTGCTGCCTTTCTCAGGTGGGATGGCTCTCTACCTACGTGCTGTCCCGTCTTGTTTAAATTAATATAAGTGCTACTAGGCTTTTTCCATTTTCATTGGTAGTGAAAATCCATTCTGTGGCTTTTTTATTGTTTATTCAATAATCTTTGTGGATTCAGCCCTTAATGATAGGTGTTAGAGAAAAGCCCCAGACAGACAGACAGACTGAAGCAGTTCCCTGTTGACAGAGGATGATTGGATGAGCTGGCAGTGCAGGATGGGCAGCCAGCCTTGCATCCTGCCTTGCCATGATGGAACTCATCATGAAGTGGCTGGTGCAGGCTGCAGGCTCTTGAGTTAAGGTCTGTACATGGCAGAGCCATCCGGTGGTACCATCACCAAACTGCTGAAGGATTATATCAAGCCTGTTCAAGCCTGTTCTCATTTTACTCTAGCAGAAGTGGCAATTAGTCAATTTTCAGTCTGTAATGAGGCGTGTTGATTATTTCTGCTTCAAAAAAAAAATTGCTTGATGGATGCTGCATTTTTCTGGGTAACCTTTCATTTTTTTGTAAGCCAGATGGGCATAAATACCAAGGCACCATCATTCTCAGTGTGTAGATTCTGCAGAAAGAAGCTGTTGATAAATACCTAGATAAGTATATTTGTACTTATAAGGACATTAAAATAATACTTCAGGTGATGTAGCAGGTGCAATTGACTCAGCTTTATTTGTATTTAGTTTTGAAGCAATCATGTAATTTAATTTCTTTATTGTGACTAAATGTTTCAATACTAGCATCTGTGTTATTTAAAATACTGATATTGGGAGGTACAGTAGGAGATGGAAATACTTTATTTGAGAATTAAATGATTCACTGAATTACATAGTTTAACTATTGAAACTAGTAGTTTCAATATTTTAAAAGTAACATTGGTGGGGTAGCAATTATTTCAAAATGGTATTTGATCTGCTGTCCTATGTATTTGTTACATTATTAATTCCTGTATTACTGCAGCTGGTGGAACTCTTTGTTCTGCTCTTAAGTGTGTAATGTGAAGTCTGTGAAATTCAAGGAGTGTAATTTAACTTCTATCCCAGTGGAGCATAATCTCTAGGATATTAGCAAAATACATAGTGAGGCTAATGAATTTTCCCCTAAGTTCATTATTAAAATGATTTCTTAGTTGCAAGTAATCATTATGCAGCTTGTTTTGCATATATGGTAATTATGTTTTATACCAAACTTTTTATGTATTGTGAAACAAACATGCTTCAAAGCATGGACCATTATTTCTAAATCCTAAGTGGAGAGAAGCATCATGCATGGAAAGAAGTAGCTTACCCTATAAAATATTTTCTAATTAAATGCTGAATAACTTAATTGCCTAACTAGTGTGGGCTGAATATGACTTAGCTCTGAGTTAAGACTGTTCTTCAAATACAGTATTAACCACCAGCAGAATCTGGTCTTGAGTCATGGATCCTCCAGTGCTGTACGTGAAAAAAATTCGTATTAGGATGTTTTCAGACACAGCAAAACGTAATCTCTTTTCATGGCTCCCAAAATAAAGATCCTGAAGACCCCATCCATCAGCTTGTCACTGTCTTTGTATTAAAAAAAATGGATTAATGAAAGTGTGGGATCTGCACACAGCATAAGGAGCCAGTGATAGTTCTAGGTTTGCTGTTCAAAATGGTCCAGATAGTGAAAGTGGCTGTGGTTTTCTGAGCAGATATGACTATTACTAAGGTGGATGCTCTGAGAGCATTTCCCTCTCGCTGTTCGTACACTGTGTCTTTGGCTTTACTGAAATTGAATTAAGAAGAGATATGATAGGACCTGGACACCTGTGCTGAAGTCAACAGTTGTTTGCCTTCTGCTTGCATGGGTCTTTGAGCAAAGCTGTATTTTTTTATTTTTTTTAAATCACTTTTACTGAATAGGAATGTTCATTGTCAGGACATTTTTAGTGCAGGCAGCTTCTGCCAATCTGCCTCAGCTGCACTGCAGAATGATGCTTTTCCAGCATCCTGAGGGCAATTCATTCCTCATGCTAGTCGTTGGCCTCCCTGCTCAGGCTGCCAATAAACTCCAAATTATGATGGTGGTTTTTGTGTGGCTAACAGGTGTTCCTGAGGAATTGGACCACCAAACCATTTTACACAGTAAGGGACAGAAAAGAGTGAATATTGCTCTATATGTAAATATATTGCTAAGTGTATTTAGTGTTTATGCACCATATTATGAGTTTTGCAGAGAATGTTTTTAATTGACACAATAAAACATTGCAGTTGGTTATATATTATGTGTAAAGAACTGTAAGGCTGAACTTGTGTGACAGGTACTTCCTGTTTGTGAGCAATTTTTCCCATTTAATGCACTGCAGGAATAAGTTTGATACCAGGAATGCACAATAGTCCTGAAAGGCCATTTTGTAGCAACCTACCTGTTTCCTCTTGTGTATTTCCCTGGTGCATACCATCCCTAGAAATGGGGACCAGTGCATGTGGACCACCCAAAGAGATGTTTCTGTGAGTTTTTGGCAGAGGGAGACAGTGCACTCCTGGCTGCATTCTTCCTCAGATTCCTCCATTTTCCCCAAGCGTGGGATGGGGAACAGTCTGTCCTGTGGTTTAGGACAGACTCGGAGAATACGTGGCCTTGGCCCTTGATGGTGTAAACCACTTCACATCTGATAGCATGGTGTTTTAATATTTGTTTAATTTTATCATTTGATTTCTGTGGCATTTTGAATTTGGTCCTAATTGCTCTTACAGCCCTCTCGTGGACCCAGGTTATCACTGTGTGTTTACATCCGCCACATGAACTGCAGGCATGAGTCAGAAACAGTGCCTTGAATGTTCTTGTCACACTTGCAGTATGGTAAAGAGAGTCCTGGTTTGGGCTTCAGAGATTTGTACAGTTTGTGTCTAAGTGAAGTGTGAAGCGTGTAGTAGGAATGAAAGATTAAATTGCTTGCTTTTATAAAACCTTCCCTAAACTTCTAAGTAGAAAGATTTCCCAGCCTGACAGAATTTCATTTAAAACCTCAGTTAATTCATGACTAAGTTGCTGTGAGCAGCTTTGGATGTTGTCCTAAGAATTCATAGCTGACTGATGGGAAAATGGCAAAGTATTTTGAATTATGCTGGATGATGTGACAGTGAAGTCATTTAAATGTGAAACTGATGATACCTGTTTAGAAGTTGTGCAATGTGTGGCATATAGAAGAGCCATTACTGAGTTCCTTTTCTGACCTTTCCAAAGCTACTCATTTGGTTAAAGGGAGTTTGCCCTCTGCTGTCCTCCAGATGCCAATTGGCAAACACTTGTTTTCAGAATGGGAGACCATAGTGAATTACTTTTCTTTAGTTAAAGAAATAGAAAAACCAGTTTCATCGTCCTTTTACCTACACTGAAAATTGGTGTAGTAATGCTTGTGTCATAGGGAGCTGGGATATTGCCTTAGCTGATAACGTACTTTGAGATCTCTGGGTGTAATATATACTGCATAATGGTGTATGGTTTCTAGTGAATATTAATACAAGGATTTATATATTTGTCTGCAACTTCTGCATGCTGTGAACATTGTTCCTTGGAGGCTCAGAGTAGACTTAGAGAAGTTATTTCCTTTTTTAGCATGTAATTGCATTTCCCCTGCTCATTCTCTTTTTGAACTGAACTATTTCTGATGCATGCTGTTAAAATAAATTAGAAAGTTGCAGAGATGTTTCTTCAAGTATATATATTTATCTTTTTTGCCAAACAAAGTGCTGTTTCATAGATTCACTCCTGGGTCTTATCCCACACAGAAGGACTGGGTCATAATTCCTTGAGTAAACTGAAAATGGGATTTTTAGATGTCTCAGAAGAACCCTTAGGAGGTAATAGTTGATTAACTGAGTTGAGGAGAACTGCCAAAGAACTTTTGAAATTCAAGAAGCCTAAATTTTTAATTTATTTTTTATTTTTAGAACTGCACTGGGGTAAGCCGATTTTCTAAGTATTTAAGCAAGGTTGATCTTGAGGTATATAGTTATATTATCTTCATGGTCTATGAATGAACCTTTCTTTTTCCCAGATTTTTATATTAGGCTCTAGTTAGAGGTCACCAAAGGTTATATTTCATCTTTCCCATCAGAATTCATCTGTAAATGAGGTTTCAACTTGTATTCTGGTATAATATGTATTCAAGTGGAGGTGATTTAATATTTTTATTGTCTTGTAGACCAGTTAAATGTTCTTGGTCATGCTTTGCTTTTTTAATTTTTTTTTTCTGTGTCTTTTTCTTCCTTTTCTGGTTGTGCCTCTTGCCAAGAATGCAGAATTTGACTGAAAGAGGTGCAGTTGAAGTGTTGTAGTGCAAACCCTTGGTCTCGTGTCTCAGAGTACATTTCAGATTTCTTTATATATAGCACAGCCTTATGTGTTAGGTATGATTGCTAGGCATTGGTTTGTTACCCGCATGCCTCTCTGAGGTTTAATAAGGGAAGGAATGTTTTGACTGGACTATGCAGCAAGAGTGCTGAATTTTATGCTCTGTGTTATAAATTGGAAAATCTCTTTGGTCACACAAGCTACATGTACCTAGAAAACAGCAGGTTCCCACACTGGAGAAGACTTTAGTGGGGAAATTATCAAGGCCTAGTGCTCTTGAGGTACCTTTTTTGACTTCACGTCCATGCCAGTTTAGCTGTGTGAAGTTTAAAGGTACATGGAGGTGACCAGGAAACATGCCATTTATGTGTGTCCTGGTGTTCCTTTTTCTGCATCATCTACCACCAGAAATACAATTTCTTACTGTCTCTCTCAAACCCAGTTCAGCTACTCAAGCTGTACAGTGTAAGTTAGATAGGTTAGACTGAATTTCCCTCTATTGCAGCCTTCCTCAAATCTTGTCTTCAACTTACACCACAAAGCAGTTGCAGAGACAGCAGCACAAAGGCCAAAAACAGACCTGTTCAGGGCAATCTATCTCATATTGTTCACACAGTATGTGTGAGGGAAGTAAATCCTTGTGGGGTTTCTTAATAGATTTTGAAGTTTTCCCCCCAAAACTGGAGGGTTTAGCCAGAAATGGCTGAGCAACAGAAAAAGCTGTTTAAATAGTCAATATAATTGACATGGCAGTTGCAGAAGAGATTTAAGGGCTTACAGTTATGTTAAAAATCTCAAATGTACAGTGTTCTAAATTTTTATGTCTTTCAATTTAACACACTTTTTCTTTCTCCTGGGATCCATTGTGGCAATGTGATGTTCTGACCTCAGGGCCCTGATACCTCAAAAGGCAGTTTGATCTGTATGCTATTAGATCCTACTCTTCATTATTCTCACATAATGAACTGTTGCAGGAAGTACCAGACTCTCTTTAGATCAAGCTGCTGATCTGAAAGGTGACGGGAAAATCTTCTGTAGATAAATGAAAGGAAAAAACTAACTACCTTCCTTTAAGCAAATAATTGTGCTGGGTTTTGTTAAAAGAGTATATGCATACAGACAAAATACTTTAAAAAGCAGTTTTCAGTATCTAGTATTTATTTTACCCTGAGTATATAAAAGCTGCAGAGGCATCTTAACTCTAGCTTTACTATTCTTTTTTTTTTTAGTACTTACTTATCTTCCTAAAAACTGTATATATGGCAGACTTTCATAACAGTGCAATACTTTGTTACCTAACAAAATGCCTGTTTTTGATTGTTTCAGATAGTTTTTAAACAGTCCATGATATGAACATCATTCTTATACATAACTGTTCATTTGTGCCTATGTATTTGGCCTTGCATGCACACATGTCAAATGAACTTCTCAAAAGTAAACCAGTTTTCATTATATTTGGTCAGTGTTCTAATTCTCAGGACAGCATGTAGCACAGTTCACACATGGTCTTGTTTTTGAAGCTGTAAATCTCTCTGGAGTGATCTGGTCTCTGTGGCTTTCACTGGCTGAATGGAACCTTGTTTCTTTTGAGCACTCTTTTGTGTTGGTTTTATCATTATGTGCCTCTTACTTATTAAAAGCTTCTCGAGCACAAAAGATGAATTTTTTTCTGTGAGACGACTGTTCCATATGTCAGAAATCATTGATGAGAAATCTTAAAGTTTGGAAAAAGTGTGCATATATTTTAAGGGAAGCAAAGTGAAGGAAATGATTAAAGGAAACCTGAGGCAGAGCAAGTACATGGAGAACTCTCTGTATATTTAAGGGCAACTGTTGTGTCGGGCCATGGTATGCATCACTGCTGCCTCTTGACAGGTTCACCGTGGAGAGACACAAATTAAATTCTTTCGGTTGCAGTTTTGAAGCTAAAAGTGTTTGACTGGTTCAGCCCCTGAATGGTGTTTAAGGAATAAAGGGAAAAAGAGCAGGAAGTTCTAATTGGCAAATTACTTCTTGTTATTTAGTTTGGCTTCCAAATTGGAAATTACGATAATGAGGAGCTTTGTAGGACTTGCCCTTGAAGAGGACCAGGCAGCTTTTTGTTCAATTCCCATTTAATGTGAAGATATTCAAGGAACATATTGTAGCATTTAAGCCATCACTTTCTATTAAACAAGTATTCTAAAGTAATGATTTTTAAATCCCTCTCTGTAGATGGCTTTTGTGATTTTAAGATGTCTAAGTGAAGTGTGGATTGCAAACAAGAGCTAAAAGGATTTTCTTGTTATGTAATATTTAGTGAAGTGACTTTCCATACGTTTCTGAAGATGTGATAGAGAATACAGTCTTGTATGCAACAACAGAAGGACTTCACATGAACATTAATCGCAGTGACTTGAATATATTAATTGTATATGTAACTTTCCATAATTCCAATTTTCATTTTGTGTACAATTTCTTAACAACAAGTTAAGAAATTGTACACAATTGGCTGAAGTCAAGGTCACTGGGAAGGATCTGATCCTGGTTAAACTGCCATTAATATGTGAATTTTACCTTGCAGATCAAGTTTGAAACTTGAACTGTTTGGTGTTCCATATATTCATTAACACAAGGAAAAAAGTCTGAAAATAACAAAAAAAGGAGATATGAAAACTTAGTTATCTGAGAGAATAAAGTGAGAATTCTTATTTTTTTAAATATGGTACTAGTGATAGGTTTGTGGATATTTCTCTGTTGGAAGAAACAGCAGAAATCCAGTTTATGGGTCTACAGACACTGAACTGGGATTGTATTCTGTGATGTGCTTTCATTCTTTCTCTTTTGTGCTTTCTTACTGCAAATGACTAATTTCATTTTTTGTCTTTGCAGTCTTGTCTACTTTTTGTTCTGTAGAGCAGGCTTCATACCTGCTTGGTAAAAATCTCAAGATTTGGGCCTCCTGAGCAAGGAAATGTTGTAGACAAATTCTTTACCAAGTTCTGTTTGAAATCTAAGGGCAGAAAGTATTTAGTGATGAGGCTTTTAATGGACCACTAAATAATTTTATGCTATCAAGAACTATTTCACACATGCACATATTTTCTTGCTTATAGTTCTGTAATTGACCCTCTTGTTAAGTTGCAAGCTCAGAGTAAACAATCCTAACTAGCTGACATTTCACTTTTCGATGTTCACATTAATTAAAATGGTTAAGTAGAATACTGGAAGGGAGTTAATTTGTTCAGCATGTTTCTTTCTGAATTGGTTCCTTTCAACCCCAAATTTAGCCTAAAGCAAGTGCACTTACTGCCATTTTTTAAAACCTCTTAAAACAGAGGCATGTGATAGGAACAGAATTCCTGAACTCCAGCAATGATGCTGGATGCAATTCTCAGACTGTCTGTTATTGTTTCGGTCTGAGTAGATGACCAGTGGATGATTCATAGTTTCACCCTCCTGTCCAGCACAGAGAGCTATTTGAGAGCAAACCCACAGGCAGTTTACTCCTTGTTTTTTCTTTGGTTTAAGCTGCTTCACAAACAAGAAAACCAATTCATTAAAAAGAAAAAGAAGTTTGTTGTGTATTCTGTTTAGTTACACTTCTGTGTTAATTCACGTGAGCATACAACTGTTGGACAATGTATATACAAATTCGTATGTACATTCATGTATGTGTACACTAATCAAGGAAACAACAGCAGCTTTTAACACTAAATAATTTCATTTTCTGCTGTTGCGGACAAAAATATTATTTGGAATTAGCCCCTTAGAAAATACGGTAGTTAATGTCAGCGTTTCATAGTCAGGCCATGAAGAGGCTTCTAGATAACCTCTGCTCACCTCCTCCTGTACGTCAGAGGCAGTACCAGAGACATAATGAAAATACTTTATTCTTCTGGAAACTGCATACCGTGAGCAGTGAGCAAGAGCAACAAAGGCGTTGGTAAATATCGGAGCTTTCTGTATTGTTCAGGTTGAACAGCATATATCCCAGTGGCCCTAAGGAAAGCCTCTGTCCTTTTCTGGAGGAGGGAATAAGGAAATAAACAAAAGGCACTTGCTCATCTCAGACAGGGGGAGTCCTTTCATATTGGGATGGTCTGATGATCAGTAATGCCTTGACCGTGTGAACTGATCACATACCAGTCAGGTATCTCAACGATGGATTCCTGCTGCAGTTTTTGAACAGTGAGGCCCTTCATCTTCTGTCTGCTTTGAACCTGTGTCTGGTCTCTGATGGTCTTTGGGAAGGCCTGCCCAAGTAGAGGGAACTGACCTTGCCAACATTTGGCTGAAGCCCTGGAGCGTGAGATTCAGCCACACTGAATGTCGCCAAGTGTTACAGGCATGTGGAGGTCAAACCAGCCAGTTTTGTTCTCCCCTTTTGGCACTTGCTAGATGCAGATAGGCAGGGAGTGTCATAGATCATGAAGTATCAAAGCTAAAAGGACAGCAGTGTCCCTGCAGCAGGGCCCTCACAAATAGGCCATTGTTTGGGTTTGGTATTTCTTTTTCTCCCAGGATGTAGAGGATAAAATGTCTTACATATTACAGTCTTTCTTAGAAGATTCCTGTTAAGGTCTTAGAAAGTTGAAGATGTATGCAGATAGAAGTAAGGATGAGTTTAAGTAGGCCTTGTTTTAACATACGTAAGATACTTGAGAGACATTGTGTGGGGAGTTGCCAATTTAATTTATCTTGGCAATTCTCACTACCAAGTCTTAGTACAGCCTCGAGTGTGACCATGTCCTACTGTGGAGCACAGTCATGATTAATTAATGACACTTAAGGACAGAACATAAAGGTACTGCTTAGTTCTTCCATCTCTTCTTGGTGATATGGCCTTTCTAAATACTTTTTTTATTCATACAATAAAAAAAAAAGGCAGAAAGCATCCTAAATATAACAGAGATATGCATGTGTGGGTTAGAGTGGGTTTAGACATCTTGGATGGTGTGCAGAACACCATACAGTCAATAAACATATTGAAATATCTTTCTGTGCTCTCAGATGTCCTTGTGACTTTTGCTAAAGGAAGATGGTGCTTATTAAAACAAAAAATAAGAATTCCTAGTTTTTGAGGAAAATATGTTATGTACCAGGTGTCTTTTTTGCAGACATGAACAGAAGAACAAGGGCTAATGACACTTAATATCACAGACAACTAAATGCATAAAAAAAAAGAGGCTTAAGCATTGAAGATTAATGCTTTTAAGAAAAGTGATGTCTCTCTGTTTCAATTGTCGTCTTTTCATGACTGAATGCCTGTCAGGAAAAGGTCTTCTAGTGGAGCATGGGGCCCAGTACAGAGGAAGTTCATGCCAAAGTTGTCCAAGGATGAGTAATACAAAATAACTCTTCAGCTTTAACACTTTAGAAACACAGTAAGCATAATTATTTTTACTGTGATGTTTTTTTTTTCATTTGTAATCCAAGACATGATTATAATATATCTTAACAGTACAATAGAAAAGATAGAAAATTGATATTTTCATCCTCTGTTTGAGAATCACTTATGCTACATGTAACTTTGGCTCTTAGTTTCTCTTCAGAAGTCATGCATGAGGAAGGTGGGATAGTTCATGTTTCCACAACAAAGGTGAAGCAGTTAGATAATTGTCATCCTAGTAGATTTCATGTCTCTTTTGCATAATTCTGAGGTCTGAATGCAAAATAGAGTAAGCAAATTATCACCTGTCATCATGATGGTATCTTTGAGAGGTTAAAAAAATTAATACCCTTGATTAATTTATATATCTTTGTCCCATGACTGTTATAAATTAAGATGGTTAATTCTTCTGTCAATAATCCTACTGCAAATCCAAAAGCAGAAGCACTGCAAACATTGTAAATGGAATTTCACAGGGGCAGCAAGGCAACAGCACAATGTCTCACACAACAGGCCTCTTGGTAAAGTGAAAGAGCTGTCACTTGTAATTTATTGAGTGAAGCACACTACAGTTTTGGAGCCAAGGGGATATTTTTTTAATACAGTTTTAATGATGCTGTATCATCCTTCATAAAACTCAACCATTTAAAATGTGCTACATAAGCTTCTTGCAGGGAGGGAAGGTGCAGAGGAAACCTTTTGTGCCTCCTATTCTGGGTAGTGTATTCCTTGTATTACTTATTTTACTGTTGTTTTTCATTGTCTGTCTTATTTTATTTGCTGTGTCACTGAGAGTAACTTCCCCTTTCCTTTTCTCATGCGTCTTTATTGATTTTATTTGTCTAGTAATAACACATGAATACGGCCATAAATTATGGAAAAATGAGGTTTTAATAATGAAGTCACTAAAGATTACTCTGTCTACTTATGGTTCTTACACTCTAAATATATATATTAAATAAAAATATATACTAACCACATTTGAAAAAAAAAACAACGCTCAGGTTTTCTGTCTTAAGTCCTAGAAACTTGTGTGGCTTAGTCAGATAGCTTGGTAGATGGAAGAAAGAGAAAATAGTATTTTCATGCAGGAAAATCTCACTGAACCACCTCCTCTCTACCTTTTGGGGAGATTATTATATATCTATGCAAAAGAGGAGGAGAAGAGCACAGAGAACTGCAAAAGTTGTAAATCCTCTTGGGATCAGGCTTATCCATATTTCCATATTTATTCATCTTTCCTGGAGGCATGTGGCAACAAACGACAATCATGAAACTGAAGGAGATGCAAGAGCCAAGCACAAAACAAAGCCCAAACCCAACGTGGTACGTACCCTGTGGAAGGGTTGAATTACAGGCGCATTGCACCACAAAACCACGTCACAGATGTGGAATGCTTCCGTGTTATCACCACATGAATTTTCATCAGTTTCTGCTGGCCTTTATGTCACCTGTGTTGCCCAGTTCCTCATGAACACCAAAATCCTCCTCCTCATTATACTTTTCTTGTGAACCATATTTTGTTAAGGATTAAATACCTTACAGTAGGAAAGTCCTTTGTCTCTTCTCAGTCCCAAAGGTCCCAACTCAACCTCGTATTGTCTGTAGACGCTTAAAGACAGAATATAATCTTATTTCTCCTGTGCTTTCTTGCTATTTTTTTAACTTCTTACTCCTGAAGAGATGTATGTTGTGTTGTAGTTATTCCTTGGGTTGAATTGTTGAAGAACAGAGCATTTCTATTGCATCTGGTTTTTTTTTGTCTCTTAAGCTTGCCATCTGACTCTTCCTCACTTTCAAGTTCCACAGACAACAGACTTCTTAGGAAACTCACTTTTAACTTTTCAGTTGCAGTGTAATGCTTCATTGAATTTTCATTATTTGAAAATAAAAGTAAAGGAAATACTGACTGCCATACACAAGTACAAAAATTATATTTTATTAAACATGATGAAGGATATTACTTCTATACATTAAAACATCCTTGTTACAGTGTTGTCTAATATTAGTAATAATAATAACATTATAAAAAAGCATGGATTCTAAAGAGACAAACAGGCCCATGCAGGATATCATGGTTCAGAACATCTCTCCTCAACTGCTTTTTTCCACAGGAATAAGATCAAAAGCAATTACATTGGCTTTGTTTTTTAAATGCATTATGCTATTTTTTGCCTTCTGATACCCTCTCTGGCAGTTGTTCTGAGTAGGGATTGAGAGTTCAAAGGAAGACAGAGCTATTTTGTCAAAGCAGATCTTAGTGATGCAAAAGAATTTAAGAGTGAAATAGTTTTTCTTGCTGCTATGCTAATAAAGGTATACAAAGAAACTGTAGCAGGCAGCGTCCTGAGATATCACACAGATTTGTTACCCTGTGATCATTGTGTTAAACTAATACTGCAAAGGGAAAGAAAAGGTGCCAGAACTGTTTAATGTTAGGGGTCTTACTGCTCACATTTTATATCTCGGTTACGTTGCTCTTTAGGCCACAGTTTTTTAGTGAGCAGAGTCTGTAAACTTTGCAAAACTATTTTAAGACTGCTGAGGTTTTGTATGTGCACGTGTGTGTGTGTGCTTTGTCTATTTATATTTGTGTGTCAATTCTTCCAAGTGGAATTGATTTTAGACGGAATATAGATGAGGTAATGGATTTACCTCCTATTTTTTTGACATCTCCTTACTGGTGTGTAATTGCTCAGTACTTTGTGTTGATCGATTCAGAGCCTGACGTGAAAATGTCACTATAATGTGAAGACTGTGTAAGTCCTCAGGTGGTAAGGACAGTTCTTTTCTTCTTATAACAGGCCATATAATTTAATCTGGTGAAGATATTTATTTAAACAATGCTTGATAGCTAAGTGCTCCAGTGTACCAAAAAAAAAAAAAGTCTCACCCATAATGGTTAATTAATCTCACTTAAACATTTATACTTTCACCTTTTTTCTAGCTCTTGGTTCTAGCCATGCGTTTCTCTGCTGGAGTAAATAGCTGTCTAATCTGAGGACTCTGTTCATGTGTAGCTACTTATAAACCATAATCAGGTCACATCTTAACCTTCTCTTTGATAAAATAAATAGATTAAGTGCTTAAGCTTTTCATTCTGAGGCACATTTCCAAGCCTTGACTAATACTGTTTAGCTGTTCTCTGAACTGTTTCCAAATAGTCAGGTTCACGTTTTAAAATTGATACTAGTACTGACCTCTTAATTTCAGTAAGAATCTAACTAATACTGTATGAAGTACAAGCATTACCTCACTATATGTGTAAGCTAGGATTGCTTCAGTTGCAGCATCTGCAGGTGCTTCTCTTGTTTGGGTTATTAACCACAATCACAGCAGCCTCTTCCAATTCAGAGCTGTCTCTGATAAGGTTACCCTGCCACAACTTTGCCCCTCGTGCTTTGCTCGTGAAGATGTGACTTTGCATTTGACACTGGTCGAGATTTTTCTCAGGCAAAATGTGCCTGTATACAGTAGTTGATTCAATCCATTTTCTCTCAGTACCTGGGTAGATAATACCATGCCATAATGGTGAAGGCTCTCTATTTGCTAGGTACTGTTAGTAAGTTGATTCCTTTAACTCTGAAGTGCTGGAAAGTTCTGTGTGTGATCTAAGCAAGTAGGGTCCAAGAGAAGCCCTGCTAATCATTGGGTTTGGGAGATAGCTGAAGCCTTTTTTATATTTAAAGCAAATTGAAATACAAGGCTAATCTCCACAATGCAAAGTTCTCATTCCTGACTGAAATGGTTTTGCAGTTTGCTAAGTAGAAATTCTGCTTGAAGTTCAGCAACAGCAAAATAAGTTTGCAGATGGCTGAATATTCAGAAGCTGAATTGACCTGATTATTTGACCTGATTAATTGATCTGACTCTGCTCCTGGGGAGTTTGTACTCAGCTTTAGAGAAGCTCATCGTGGTCACTGGCAAAGGCAGTTCATCGGGCTCAACATGGAGCACCCCTACATGATGATTTACCCTGCTGAGAAGCACGTGTTGAGTCTTACACCTTCAGTGGATTCACTGCGAGCCAGCTCCTGGATCTCTACCATGCACATGAGACTCTTTGGCTCTTTTGAGGATCCAACCTGCTCTGTAATTGGAGAATAAGAAGTTTCTCCTAATATCTATGCAATGTCCAGTCCTTTAAAACCTATTTTAAAGTGTTCAGTGATTATTAAAATTAGTCTTTTGGAATACTTAATCTTGATGCAGGGTGGGCAAATAAGTATCTATACGTATGTTCACATGCAACTATAGCTGCTGTTATAGCCAGGTGCATACCAGGCTTCACTGATCCATTAAAATGCCAGTGAGTTCCGTGGACACTCCTTTGTAGAGCTGTTGTCATAGCACTGTGATTATGCTGTATTTGATATTGTCAGTGTGGGCAGAGGTGACAATGACTTTGAAGTAAACACTTAACAGTGTTTAGTCAGCTGTGTATTAAATGTTATGTATCACCATACCTTATGGTTTGGAGATTTACATTCTTGCTGGTACTAACGTGCAGTGGCTTGGCTTTAAAAGGAGGTACAAGTAAACTGAGTGTATTTTGTATCAAAGACCAAAAGTGGAATGTGTATGTGAAATATTCATTCACTTTTCAATTTTTTGGATAGGAGAAAGTTTAACTATTAAAATAGACTCACATTAATAGGTAACAACATGAAGCTGTTGGTATGTGAAACTGGGATGGAACTAAATTTATTGATTTGTTCATATTTAATCATCTTGCAGAACTGAGGTATGGGACTTTCTCTCCTTGTTTTTAGAGTTAAAAACAGAGCCAGCAAAGTTCCTCATCATCTTTATAGAAGGATTTGTTTGTGATGTAGTGGAATTTGCCTAGTTTTTCCTTAGCTAGAATAAAGGATAAATTTTCAGTTACATAGCTAGTAGCAGGGAAATACCAGCAAGAAAATTTGAATACAGATAGAGTGATCTATGCATCATCTCAATTTGGATGGAAGACATGATATTTTTTTAAATTACCAGTGAGTGTACTAAATCAACTGTGTGAAGGACTGATTTTCTGAACTGTAACATGAGTGTCTTTTCTAATGTCTTACTGAAAACTTTTATCACTTCTCAGGGAATCTAGTGTGATGTGGCTAAGTGAAACACTGAAATTTTGATGAAACAGAACTGTTTTCTATGTTGATCAGCTGAAAGCATAGAATTTTACTAATTTCTACCACTTAGCCCTCGAGCCAGGCTGTGACTTCCTTTGTGGCTTTTGAAGGTGGGTGATGGCTGCTTTACGAACCAGGTTTTGGACCAGACCAAACTGTGTGTGGATAGATAAGGGCCAGATGAATCTGAAAGTAACGTTTTCTTCCATGTTTTGAAAGACCATGTGTTTTCTATGCTTTTTTTTTTTCTTTTTTACCTTTTTATTTTTTTTTTTCTTTTTGAGCTGTAGTAACTTCAGGTTTAGTTTTGCCAGACCAGTAAGAATTTGGATTTAAAAATATGTGTGTGTTGCCTCTGGAGGAGTTGATCTGTCTCTGCAGAAGAGATATACCCCCTCTATGACACCAGCTTCTGTCATTTGGGGCTTGTGGCCTTGAAGTGATGCTAGTGAGGGGAGAGCTGCTGGGGAGTTCACAGTATGAGTAGTGGCTGATTTCAGGTGGTTTTGGTGGATGAGCTGAGTCTCCTCAAGATGATTTAGTATCTTAAAATACTCAGGTGTGCTGGTTGTTGGAGTAGAAGACTAAGATGGCAAAAGAGTCTCTGTCCTCATCCCTCTCTCGCAAAATTACATTGTATGTGTTTGAGAAAGGAAATGCTACCTTACAAACCCAGCAAAATTGACAGAAACAAAAAATATAACCCCAAACAGTTTCTACTTGGGAAATTAATCTAATTATAATACAAATGTGTATAGTCAAGGATAACTTCTGAATAATATGTTGGAGTAAGACATGCTTTCAAAACTGTTGTAAAGTCCTGCAAACCCCCTTTTCCATGGCAGCACAGGAATACGTGTCCAGGAAAGCATGTACCAGGTATTAACACTTTGTTCTGATCCTCAGCTGTGTCCCACGCTTTTTCTGACAGAGGTTTCCATTACAGTGTTGCATCCTGAAGGAATTTGCTCTCTTCCACTGAGGATAAGGTACGTGTTAAATAGATTATAAAGTTTACAGGAATAGATTTTTATCGCTGTGTTCATTAGTCATGCGGACGCATCGAAGTCTTTCCCCAATGGACAGCTGTCTGGTTTCTCTTCCTTCTCACTGCTGAGGAATAGGCAAGGAAAACTTAGGTTTACAAACCCCTTGGATATACCTTATGGAAAGGAAAAACTATTTCCATCCATTGTACTTAATCTCTTCTCAGAAACTATAATCAGGTTTTTTCCCCACCCTCACTTGTTCTTAACATGACACCTTTTGCTTACTTTATCCTAAATATAGACTGAACTGTAATCGTTGAACTATTCGTTCTGAGCAGCAGTACTGGAGAGAATAATATGGCTGATTTGCACACAGATTTCTTGCTCTTTTTCTGTAGTTCTAACAATTTACTTCGTGGACTGCATTTGAAATGTAAGCTTTTATAGGGTCCTTTATGAACCACCTGAAGCTCTGGTTTTGCTAAAAAATACTCCACTCTTCCACAGAAAATTTTCTTCCTATGCTTAGTGGTAAACAAGTGTATATGAAACACTTGAATAATACCCTGTTATGCAAATTATAAACAATCTCTTACACAAATACATTTCCTACAAGAAAAGAGGCATTTTGAAATTAAAAATGTGTGTAGTAAAAGAATAATTCACTAAGTCTACTAGCTTTTGGTTAAGTGCTGCTTGATTTATATAAGTTTCTCTGTTAAGAACTTTTCCCTTTGGTAGTCAAGCTCATAACGATGCTGTTTTCTGACTTCTCTGATAAAAGGGATAGGGCTATTTTCTTTTTCCTTAATGTGGGACCCAAGGCTAGTGTCCTTGGACTACTGTGTGCCAGTAAGAGTAGCAGTAGTACTTTAAGTGATTATGGCAGCTCTGAAGGTTACCTTAAGGTTCGGTGATTCAGTGATATAGAGAAGAAATAGCAAACCATCTCTTTTCCTTTGTACTTTGACATATTGCTGCCATGTTTTAACACGCTGTTCCCGAATAGTGTTTTCACTCCTAATTTTGAAACATTAAGATTTGTAGAACCAAGTGAGTGTAGTAATGCTTGATAAGAATATTTGGAAAATTTTATTCAGATTTTATTTGGCTTTTGGCACAAGACGAAGTTAACGTGCTTTGGTATGAAAGGTATTCTTATGTACTGTTAATTGCTATAAAATTCTTTGCGTCATTCAAGGGGATTTGTAGCACATGATGTTTAACCATAGAGGTCTTACTCCAGAACTTTATTCTCTGTAGAATTACTTAGGCCTTTTCCACATTCTCTCCTCAAGAACTCAGGGGGCTGAGTAGTGCGCTGCCCTGAGATTAATCTCTTATCCAAACCTCAAATGCTGTTCTGCTCCTCTCACTAACTGGAGAGAAGGCCCTGGACCGGTTGTAGAGGTCTGCAGGGGAGACTTCCTTGTCATGTTTACTTGATGCTGTAGGGTGTTCATGCAGAGAAGTGGAGCCATGGTGGTACCGTGGGTTGTCTGGCTGTGACAAGTGGCACACAGGGCAGGTTAGGACCACGTTGGGCTCACCTCCTCCTGCTCATGCTGCAAAGAGCCAAGGCAGAACCATTACATGGCACCTTGAGTTACAGCTGGGCCTCTGCCTCATCTTTTCCCCATCCTCTTTTCCCCTATTTGCTTGTTCTTAAGTCTAACACTAAAGCTGAAGAGTTAAATAACACTGATTTTATTTGCTATTATCCCAGCATATCTTTATTGGAATTGAGAGTTATGTTTTTTTTCATATTCTCTGCTGTCTGTAGTTGAATGGTGGCAAGGATGATAATCATCAATCTTCCCAGGTACACAGTAGGGTTTGTTAGAGAGAGGTGCTGTTATGATGTAGTGAAAGTTGAGAAACACTGGGAAATCATTGCTTTCTGAGGGATGAAGTATCACTTCATGAATTGATGGCAGTTTGTGGATAGTCATCTATTTATTTATTAATCAAAATATCAGCAGTTACGTGATCCACCTAAGAGCAGGCATAGAAGAGGGGAGGTGTGAATTTGAATTTGTGAATATCCAGGGTTACAGGGTGAGGCTTAATATGAATTATGTTCTCATTGTGATGGGCTAGAGCCAAATACTACAGAAGTACAAAAGTTGTTATCAAAACCTTTTTTACTGCAATGCTTCAATAAAATATGGTAATCCATGCAACCTGTGAGTATCCTTCTGAGGACAGAATATGGTCCTAAGACTATGTATGCATCTTGGGTTTAGATGTCACAAACTATTTGAGTTTCTGGTTACACTGGGTGTAATCATATCCTCTTGATGTGTGCATATGTGGGCATATAGTTTACGTTTACTGGGAACAGAGTATGTTCTCCTTGCTGCGCACACTTGGTTGTTGGTATGTTAATGGAAGCCGTTGTATAAATTGAGTGGAGAATATGAGTCATAGTTTCCTTTCTTCTCCTCTAGATACCCTGTACAATAGTAAGGAAAGCATATTACTATTTAGTACAGAGTGCTCTTCAGAATCGGCATTCCTTAGCATATAGCTTCTTCCTGTCCTTGCTGCAGTGTAAATTACTTTATCAGATTATCAGAGGGAGGATGGAGGAAATAAATCAGTAATGAAACAGTTAAGCAATGACTTCTGAAGGATTATTCTCTTACTATGTTTGTAAAATGCAGGAAGTTGTCGTCCCCATTCTGTAACACCATATCCAATGACACCTATTGGACCTCTAATTTAGCTTACAAAAGAAAAGCTCTCTGCCCTTGTAAAAAGTTTTATTATTTAATCTCAGCTGACTTCTATACCACAGGTGATGAGCTTGTAGGTGTCAAGATATATTTCAGACGTATAATATTAGCATTTGCACTTGTGACCTAGAGACTCTTCTTTCTTTACCAGCTCAGAGATGTTAATACACCACATACAAGTCACCTTAATTGAAATATGGTGCCCAATGAGTATGTAAAGAAGCAAAGAACAAAAAAAATCTTTGTAAAAAACCACTATTCACTTGACTTCTTTTATGACTGAGCCAAATCCTTCTTCCAGCTCTGTGCATCAGGATGAATTGCAATCTGTGTGGAAAACCATTGCAGAAATTGAACAGAGCCTGAAGCACCTGTGGCTCGGATTCACTGTCTTTGATGCCCAACTTCTGGCAGAACAAGGCAGTCAAAAATACTGCTTTGCGTGCTAATGAAAAACATTTTACAACACATCTGGAGATAGAACCACTAGAAACTTTCTCTTCAGCCTGTTCCTTAGAGTTGAAATCATCATTAACATCATAGGAAACATATCATATTTTTCCTGAGGAAAGCATGACCTGAGGTAGCACAAATAAGGTTACTGAGGCAGTCTCATCTGTCTGGTTCTCAAATGCAAAAAGGTTGAAGATAAGGCCAAAGCCAAAGTGATTATTTCCACTACAAACTTTATGCGAAGGAAGAGGCTTCCTCATTTTCATCTAGAAAACTAGTATCTATCAAATCACAAAGTAATGTAACCAATACATTGATTCTTCCAGCTGAATCCAGTCAGCTGGTTTAAGGTCTAGACAGTTCTCTGTCATAAACAGAATCTTTTTTAGGTTATGACAAGGCCATAAAGCAAAAACCACAGAGGAACCTACCTTTCCACTTTGTGCTTTGCTTGTCACTGGGATGACTGCAGCTTTTGTCTGCAATTGGCATTCTGGTGAATGCTAAAGTTGTTCTTATTCTCCCTCTCATTTCTGCCTTGAAACATGGTTACTGAAGGGGAAACAAGAACCCAAGCCAAAAAAAACCTGTACAAATGCATACCGAATGCAGACATAAAAAATATGTAATGCAAGTAAACATAAGATGTGATTTGAGGGAGGTTGATGATGTAGCAGTTATGGCTACAATTAGTCTTTCACTATTTTTACTGTTCATACATAAACTTTATCATTACTTGGAAATGCTTTTTTGCCATCAATAATTTTAAACCGGATTGTAGGCTCTTTATTCTTAGTGTTGAATAGGAAGTCATTCAGTTGAGTGATTTTATTGAATGTGCTTTTGAGAAGTAGAGGCTTGGAAACAGACTTGAGAAAATGGTAACAGACATAAAATAAATAATAATTTTTGTCATGCAATACTGATGGTTTTCAAAGGCGTTTATTTAAAAACAGAACAAGTGGTTTTTTAAAACCAGCATCTCTTTGGGTTTTTTGTTTCTCTGTTCTTTTTTTTATAGGTAAATAATTCAACTGAGAACCAGATAGGCAATGTTTAGAGGTTGGGTGACGGGGGTTTGCCAGCAGTAAAGGACACTTCAATATCTAAATACTTTTCATAAAGTAGAAAACTTTTGTATCATCAAGGAGGAATAAAACTGTGATCATGGAAACTGCTGTGCTGTAGTTCTATGTAATATCAAGCAGGAGAGATCTGTTTTGCACATTTCTCCCCTAATAGCTACAAAAAAACTTGGTTCTTTCATCAGGGGGTTAAAGTAAAACTTGTCTTCCTGTTCTCTTAAGAGAAGTTTTACCCACCCTTAGTTGTTCAGGGAAATACATCACATGAAAGAGATCATTCACAATTGCCCAATACTTCTATTACATTTCCTTTTAAAAATTTGGTTTTTGTTTTCTCTGTTCATCCAATGTTAAGAAAATACGGAGCTTCAAGTGTCATCTTGTGAACTCATTTATTTTTCCTGTCTTTCTGACCCATTATTTATTCATAGGTAAACTTGTGAAATAATTTGATTGAAAGAAATGGGACATTTTTCAATTAATGTGGTCATCAGCCAGGAAACAAAGTTCATTGCATGTCTTGACTAAATACTGTAGTCTCCAGAGTTCTGACTTATTTTAGATGTATGGTTATCTTAATGTGTAGCCTGACTAAAGGATGTCGTGGAAAGTGCTGTCTGGCATTTTGGGTATGCCTTCATCCCCAGTAACTGATGATTCTCCACAGAGAAGATTATTCTCCACAAGAGTGTTGACAGTTGATAAAGCAGGAATTTAGGAGAAGAATTTTTTTGTAATTTACAGCTGTTCTTTACTGCATTGGTTACCATTGCCTTAAAAAAAGAAAAAAAAAAGAAAAAAAAAGGGGGAAAAATAATAATTTATTTTAGGTATGGGACTCCAGACTCTCAGGAATAAATTCTTATGGGGAGCAGGAGTAATTCCTTACAGACGTTAAGATTCAAGGGCAATAAAACCCACCTTACAGTTCAGAGAAACTGATTACAATGTTGTAATGAGCTGAGAAATGAACTGTATTTCTTTTTGTTATAAAAGTACTGGTTCTGTTTTGAGGCTTGGATCAAGTAAGACAAGGGAAGTGAGAAAGGTGAGAGTGTGGATACTGAGAGCTGAACGGGTGGGGCCAGCAGGTTGCTCAAATAGAACTACGAAGGAGTCAGTTTTGCCATTTATATTTTATTTTAGAAAATTTTTTTCTGTCCTGGCTTGTTACTATGAGAGCTGTACAGCTTTATGTACGCATAACTTTGATGGAATTGAGAATCTGAGTACTCATATCTTAGGAAAGATTTTATAATCACGATGAATAATTGTTATTTAAAAGATTCTCTATTACAAGAATTTTTATTGGTGTCTGTTTCTTCTCACAGAACCTGAAGTGAACCTTAGTATATTTCATTCTAATATACTTTGTGAATTTTAATAGATGATACTTGATTTTACCACTCTTTTATTTTCAGTTGGAAATATTAAATACACAACTATAAAGCAACCAGAAAAATAACTAAATTAAAAGCTTGAAGTGATGGTTGATTTGAGACCTTAAATAATTTTTTATTCTACTTTGTTTTGGGTTTTTTTCTCTGACTGACTGACATTATGTATGGGTCAAGTTAATTTTTCTTGTTTTCATAGCTTGAATTTTTACTGATCCAATGCAACAGTGATACTTCTCCCTCTACAAAAAAAAACCAAAAAAAAAGCCTGCCAAAAACACGCACATACACAAACCCCCAACAAACCTCCCCCCCATCAATCAAAAAACAAACAAACAAAATCTCTACAACACAAAAATTATCAGAAAAAACCCCAAACCAACCTCTCTGTAGCCGCCCTGTGTATAACAGTGTCTGTCCTGGTGTGAGAGGTGGGACAGTGATGAACAGGGTGGCTTGGACGCTGAAGGAGCAGCACAGAGAGCTTTCAGGGCTGTCACTCGGCATTAAGCTGAGCTCTCCTGCACTGGGCAGATCTGCTGGCAGTGGGCAGGGTTTCTGCCTTTCCTCTGGCTGCCAGGCTCGTGGGGTAGTGGCAGCAGAGCCCTCCTTCCTGGGGCTGCTTTCACAGGTGGTGGGAGGGTTGGTCTGTGAAGTCTCTACCCTGGGCTGGCAGTTTTTGCTGTCCAAAAGAGAAAAAGAATGTTCTGCTGAAGGTGGCTGTCATTTTTCTTGCTTCTCTCCTTTGCCCGCTGTTTGCCAAGCTGCCTGGACCCAATCCAGTGTTTAATGAGCTGTAATGGGATGGAGCTCCTTAGTTTGGCTTTTTTCATTTTGCTGTCCTTTGAAGTGTTTACCTGGGAAACTGTCTGCTCAGACAAAGTCTTTAGATCAGCAAGGGTCAACAGGCAACTGCTGAGGCCAGCCCTGCAGCCTCATGGGGAACCACTCTCAAGCTGCCTGCCTTCCCTTGACCATAGAAAAATTCTGAGAGATGAAGAGCTTGTTTAAAGAAAAACACACATCGCTGCTCAATGGCAATTGTAGCTGAAGGTCTGCGCTTTTCTGCAGTCCCTCAGGCTTGCACAGTGTCAAAAAATCTGTGTAATGAAACTCAGAGCTGTTGAAGCAACAGGTTAATTATTTCCAGAACTCAGATGACAAATTATCTCAGCTGTGGCTCTTTTTGACTGCATTCTCTTTGCAGTGGATGAACAAAATTTGAAATTGAAGAATTCAATTTCTTTCAAAAGAAATTGAAATAATTGCTAAACCACCCATTCTCTCTGAAGAAAATGGTTAGAGGAGTTGTGTTTGGGAAGAGTACGGGGAAATAAAAGGTGATGGGAGATTATGACCAAGAAATGCAGAACAAAGTTTTGTTAATGCCTGCCTATCCTGGCTTTTTGGTGTGGTTGGAAGGCAGTGAAGGTACAGATGCTTCCCTCCAGTTCTCCTTGTGACAAAGCTGGTGGAAAATAATTGGGAATCTGCAGCTAGTTCCCATTAAAATCTTAAGAATTCTTTGTGACAGCAATAGCCAGTGTTGTGACAACTGAGGGTATTGAAGTAGCACATCTGACAAAAGATTGGTGTTTAATGACAGTCCTGGATGGTCAGGTATGAGTGTAGGTAAGGACTGGAATAAAAGAGCTCTCTCTTCTTGCCAGAGAAGATTTCAAGACTCTGTGCATCTTGAAAAATTGCATTTGTAGCACAGTCACAGCATTTACTCCTTAAAATCTTATTATTAAAATCTTAAGAATTCTTTGTCTCTTTTAACCTATAATTTGATCTTCCAGTTAGTCTTTAAGTAACCTTTCAGTTCCTGGTTGCTGTAATGTACATGAGAACATAAAATAAACTGAAATCTTGTAGATAGCACTGTCTGGAAAACAGAAAGCTGTCTTACACAGCATCTGGAATGATCTGTTCCCTCAAATTTTTATGTGGAACAGAGTATAAGTCAAAGCTGTACAGAATTTTTCAGCACAGCCAAACCAAAAAGCCTGTAACAGAAAAGCTCCCTGAATTCATCATGAGGTGCTAAAATCAAATAAAGGTTTTATAGAAGAATTCTTTGTGAAAAAATCAAAGTGCTGCAAAACGAGTGTTTTCTTCAGACTAATTAGGTTGCAGTTTCAGTGACTGAGCTATAATTTCTTGTTTAATGGAATGACATAAGAAAGGAAGAGGATTATGAATACAAGTTGAAAATCTCTTTTCAGTAACTTTATTGCCTTGTCAAGCAGCAAGACTGTATCTATCACACTTTCTCCTTAGAAATATTATCTGGGTGCTGAAAGGTACTGTCTTAAAATTTTGCAGAAATAGACTTGATTAGCATTCTAATTAGGATGAGTTGTGGCTGTTTCTGTGAATAGAGAACACTACTAAAAACACATTTTGAACTGGAAATTAATTTTCTAAAAAATGTAATTATTTCTTTGATGCTTGTTTTTATTTTGTAGAGGAACAGCTTGGTGATATATTTGCTAGTTCATTCTATCAACGTAAATTGTTCGCAACTGTAGCATCTGAGTGTGGCATGGTGTTTGTGGTTTTCCTTTCTTTTTCAAAAAGTAAGCAAGGAAAGATAGGTTTTTCTTTTTTACTCTTTGTTGCAGGAGCAAATTTTTATTAGCTAGTAGAAACATTTTGAGCATATTTTTTGGTAATTTAGTAAACATTCAAAGTTCTCATCCCACTAGAAACTGAAAGACATTAATGAAATGTAATGTGACAGCTTAATGAGGCAGTATCTACTTCACCTGCTAGTCATTTCTTTCCCCATAAAAAACATTGATAAGTCTCAGACTTGATTCATTTTTTGACAGCAAGCTTTATTCACGTGTTTATTCCATTGGCAGCATTTGCTTCAAAACATCAGGGAAAATAAAGAATTGAGTATAATTTATGCAATGTGCTATAAAAGTTTTTAAGGAAAAATACCTGGCTTAAGGCTTCACTTATTGTTTTGCTTTTTAAGCTCTTCATTGACAGAGTTTGAGCATCAGAAGGACAAGATTTTTTTTCTGTGCTTCATATGAAGGCTGGAACCGGAATTAATTCCTGACTTTTATTACCTTTAAGGTGGACTTGGGCTGATATCAATTCTGGATTTAGTTTTCTTTTTTTTTTTTTTTTTTTTTTTGTTTTTTTTTTTTTTTTTTTTTTTTTTTGATGGGCAGTGTAATCAAAGGTCTGTAAAGAAGAATTTATGATTTCCAAATGACATGGTTATTCCTTCTCTCTGCAGCAGAGAAAGCATTAGTTCTCAAGCATGTTCCATAGTGTTATCAGTCGTGGGACTCTCTGTCTGTGGATAAAGCATGAGGTTTTGTTTGGCTTCCAGATACATAATACTTAGTTGGAATGTAACACACTGTAGGCAGCAAACAAAGCATGTGTTCCTCTACCTTTCCTGCACAATATGACTTCTGCAATGTCTGGAGGTGATTAAGAATATGGAAAACAAGTTCTCATGAATATGACCACATCTGTCTTTTTAACGGAATTCTCCTATGGGGTTTGAAATTCCAGCATTCTGAGCTCCTTACAAACCCTTTCAGTAACTGAAGGATTTCTCAGAGCAATATTTAATGGGTTGTATTTAAGGAAAACATCATGTATTGTGGTGAAACAGAAGGGAAATAGTGTCTCAGTCATCAGCTACAGGAGCATTTTGTGCTTCCTTCCTCAGTAAAATCACTGGTGATTTTAACTGCAGTTTTCCTTTAAGCAGATAAAACCAATTGCTTAATCCTTATTTATTTATTTATTTATTTTTTCTGAAGGTCTAAGATTAAATACTTTTAAGTCCAAGTTCCCTTCATTTGTCTAGTGTATCTTAATCTGTGGCACTCAGGTCAAGTGGAAGTTTAGCTTCTGTCATGGAATTAACTACATGAGACAGCATTACAGTGATTAAATACTACTGTAGATTCCTTCTCTTCCTGCTCTGGAGTATGTGTGCAAAATAAAGCTCTGCTTTACTTTAGTATTTTTATTTCCCTATAGTCATCAGAGCTCTTGAATGGATGGATGTGCTGCAAATACAAGGAGTTTACATTACATCAGTCCTGAGTGGCCCAATACTCCCTTGGTGCTGCTCATAGAGAAAAACAACAGCTTGTTTGTCACAAGTTTTGTACTCTGATGGCTCTGACATGGAAGGCCAGTGTCCTGCAGTGCCACAAAACTGGCAGTCAAGTTCCAGCATGGAATTCTACCAGTTTTCTACCGCTGTTTTCTGCCAGTTTTCTCTGTTAATGTTACCTACATTTCTTCTGAGTTTTTGGTGAAAATTAGCTAGCCAAATAAGCTTTATTAGAAAATGGAAACAAAAACCAGCCCTTGAAGTATTGTGGATTTTCTCTGTGAATCCAGCTCTGGCATTTCTCTGAGTGACAGAGCACGTTGTCCCACAAGGAACTCCTTACAGTGGGAAAGAGATTAATGTACAGCTTCTGTGATTCTTCTGAACACCAAGGCCCTGGTATAAATTCAAGACTGAGCTAAATTTTTCTTATGGTTGAGTTTAATGCTATTAACGTTAAATGGATTGTTCTGAACTAATTTCCTTAGACTGGTGTATAAAGGAGAACCATGTGAAACTGCATATCTGTCAAACTTTTTACAAGGGCCTGGATGTGCCCTGATAACATTCTTAAATGTAGGTGAGACTGGAGCTTCTGAGTCTACTATTGGTCTTCACTGGCCTTTGATAGCAGTGTTTCTAAAGAGTTTGTTGAAGGAAACAGTACATATTTTATAGTATTTAACAGTACAAAAGGTTAAGTTTCATGACATTTATTTGAAAAAATGGTAGCAACTTTAGCATACATTTCCAATAAGGTGAGACATAAAGAACTGCTGCTCATAAATTTTTCACTAGGGAGAGAAAAGAAAACTCTATCGGTAGCTCAGTCAGCCTGATGTGTATGCAGAGAAGGCCCAGGAGAAGCAGAAAGAGACAGCCAGATGTCAACTTGGTAGGGAAATTTTTATCCATTTCTGTTCAGGTTATGGGCTGTTTCATGAGAGAATGAATGGTAAACATATGGAATAAGTTACAGGGAAGTTATTTTGAAATTAAAAGCATAAATGAAGTCAAAAGACAGCTATACTTCTTTCTAGAGAAAGGCGGTATTGAGGGATGTTGTGAGAAAATAGGATGGCTGAATTAGCACCATCCCAAAGTAAGGAGATACTGAGAGCCAGGTGGCCTTTCAATCCTAGTGTTTCTGTGTCTTTTTTTTTTAATTTAATTCCTTGAATACTTGTGCTCTGAAGTATCCATCTCCAGCCTGGTTTCTAGGCAAGTGAAGTTAAAAGATGGATATTGGACTGTTGTTGTTTTGGTAACAACTGTATCGCTATGGACAATAGACTGGAGAACGTTTTGCCACTAGTTCATGTTTTTATTATCTGTTGGGATGTCATGAGCTGTGATATTAGTTCCAAAATATGGTAAAACTGACAAGTTAGCTGAGACTAAGGTTATTGTCCTTAGGCAACTGAAAGGAATTGCCCTTCACAAGTAGAGTACCATTCCACATTAGGCACTGTGGTATAAGGAGCTCTATGGGATGGTTAGCAGGAATGCTCAGTATGGTGATCAATTTATTAGGAGACAGTAGGGCACCATTTTAAAAAGCAGTTCCCTTTCAAAGGCTTCCTATTTACATATTCCATCTTTTTCTTGTCATCTTCATATAAAATGCTGTATTGGTCTGATCTTACTTTGTTGAATATAGCTAAAAATAAACTTTCCTATCAATGTAATTTGCTCCTGTCTGAGATCATCTAGGCCTTACATCCTAATTATGCTTTCTTGTAAATGTGATATGGTACAAATGAGGCTAAATGAAATATTCTCCTTTGCTGCTTGGGGGCCATCTCTCCATGGTGCTGTATGTTTCATGACTTAATTTTCAATAAAATTGTAGGGAGCTTAGTTTGGAATTGATGCCTTCACAGTCCTGTGCTCACTGCAGAATCAAAGAATTGATTTAGTTGTAGCTGAGTGAAAAAAGCTTTGTTATGTTAATTGTTACAGTTGTACAGTGTACTGCATCATGGTTCTCACATAAAAATTGTAGAAAAGTAGTGGGTTTTTTAATTATTGCAAGGGTTATTGAAATCTGAACATTTCATTATTGCTCCAATGTCTCTGGTTTTATTGTTTTCTACCAGAAGCCTCTCTTGAATTGCAGTATTTATGTTCAGAGCCTTTGCTCACAAAGGAAGACTCCCCATAGTAGGTGATCCTGTCTTTTTCTGACTGGTTTTACACTGAAAAGTATGAAATAGAAGCCTTAGTACAAGCAGTATAAATAAATACACTTAGTGTGCATTGTAAAATCAGGAAATTTATGTCTATACTTAAGTACTAAAAAATCTCACTGTATGATTGTTTAGAAACAGAGTGAAGAAAACTTTATGTTATGTTTAGTTATGGACTACTGTATCTGACCTCTTCTCCCATCTGGCCTTCCTTCCTTCAGCCTCATACCCTCCAAGGGTCTTGCAAGTTTGCTTTCCTTGCATGTAACCTGGCCCTTGAGCTTCATTATTCTAAATTATTCTTCGCTTACACAACTCAAAATCTGGAATTCCACTTCCAGATGTTTTAGATCAAGAACAAGAGATAGGAGTAACTTCCTAAAATTCAAGGGTGATTGTGTGAGATCTGAAAAGAGACATCAGTGGTAGTGGAAAAAAGCATCGCACTATTTGTGAGCTGAAGCATCTAATTGTAACTAGAGGGGAAAAAGTAAGTTGGGTGTCAAAATGTGTTTAGTATTTCTTTTTGTTGGTACTAAGGCAGTAATAAAAGATGTAGTCTTACGTGATGGTGGGAGTGGTATTTGGTGTTTGTTGACTAAAGAAAACAGGATTTTAATGTATCTCCCCAGAAGGAGACACAAATTGTGGCTCCTTGGAAGAGGAGTTCAGAAAATGTTTCAATGCTGTTCATGCCAGAATCAGCCATTTAAGCCATTATTACCTTTCCCTCATTGGTAAAGCGCTCCAAAACTCCTGATGCAATTACTCATTTGCTGAAGGTGCTTAGAGGCTTCCTGTAGCCTACTGAGATAATTTGTGCAGCTGATGCATATGATATGATGCAGCAACATGTTTGGGGATGCTGAAGGCACATAATCTGATCATGGACAGTGGGAGGGAGGATCAGATTCCCTCTCTTTCCCCCGAGGAGGTAGCAGCTGGGAGAAGGTTGCCAAAGGTCCAGTTGGTTCGCTTCTCAACCCACGGCAGTGAGGTGCCTGTGGGAAGGTGAGTCTGCAGGAGAGAGCAAATGGAGGGCAGGAACTGCTGGTTCCTGCCGTGCCTGCTCAGCCAGTGGCACTCAGATGTGCTGCTCCAAGGCCAATGGCTTTGGGGTGTGAGCACAAGGCTGCTGCTGGGGAGAGCACGGGGACAGCAGCACTGGCAGCAGCGTTGAGACACAGCTCTGTCCAGCACACACTGGACATGGCTCAACTGCGCTGCCTCCAAAATGGGAGTAAAGTTACCCACCCTCCAGGGGAACTTCCTCTTACCTTTGTGATGGTTTAAGTACAAAACCTCTGCAGATTTGGCCTTGGGAGAAGGCAGAGGTTGAGGCTGCACTAGTTATTGCTGTTCCTGCAGAACTGAGCTCTTTTTTCTGTTCAGCACCAGAGCAAATAGCAGTCCCAACCTTGATCAATTAATCCACTTTATGTTATTTTTCCTGTAAAATAAACCAAGTGGCTTGATTCCCAGTTGCTTGGCTTTGATCATTAAACTATATATTTTTCAGACATATGAGTCTGAGTACCATGTGATAGGCAAGCCAAGTGGATCAATGGAGCAGTGTGTTTTCTTGAAGTTTGTGTTAAGTTGTGGGATAAAATGCAGCTTATTTTAAATTGGGACAAAAAATATATTTCTCATTCGCAACGATGAAGGGAATTGGTTGAGCACGGGTTTTTCTTCCAAAAGCACTCCTGCTGTACTTCATAGTTTTGCCAGTTTCACATGGAGCTTCCTGAATTTCTCTCTCACTTTATGTATAATGTAATATATTAAGTGTGGTATTGAAATGTGGCTAGAGTATTATCTTTAGTAAAGACTGGCATGGCTGCCTCCATGAAATGATTGTAATACACTCATTTTGCATGAAAAGCTTGCTCTTTTCCATTAGTGATTATGTAAGCAGCACTAAAATACTGCCTCTCCTTGTCTAGACATCAAAATATTGGATTTGGAAACCTCATGTTAACACTGAAGTTTTAGAACGAGCTCAGCACTTGCTACCCAATAAGTTGGTAACCTCTTTTTTTGTTAGATTTACCTTTCCCAACTGGGGAGTAAGATCCTTTGAGCTCCAAGTGAAACTGCTTTCCTACTGCCTGCCCACCTTCGCCTAGAAAGGGAAAGTACGGTCAGTAGAGCAGCCGTTACATAATACCCTGTAGACAAAATAGTGGAGGTGGCACATTGTTCAGTAATCTGACGTGTTCCTTTGCCAAACAGTGATTTCCATGAAAAAGCTTGTTGGCATAAGGAACTTGATGCATCATGTCACTTTATCCCTGTCTCTCCCTCCCCGTATGTATTAAATTTCTTACGAACAGGTGAAGTGGTCTGAGTGAGATTAGCCAGTGTTCCAAGTTTGCTAAACAAAGAACTGGAAACAGCAGGAGTGCTTTCAAGTGATGGTGATGACGGCTGGTATAAATTTGGGATCAAAGATAGCCTCATACTAAAAAAAAAAAAAAAAGTTTAATTATTATTCTGAAAGAAAGAGAAATGCAAAAGGATACCTATTCTGACATGCCCAAGATAATTAAATTAGATTCAAGTGTACTTGCTTGCACATTAGGAAGTATTTCCCTAGCTTAGAGCACTGCAGGTGGTTCCTCGTGTCTTCTAAGTCGCTTCCTTTGGATGTGTGGGCCTTGACAATATATTTTTAGAGAATAGCACTGACAAAAGGTAATACAATTCAGCAGCAGCTAGGTCTCTGAAAATTGTAGGCATTCCAATGCTCCTTTTATTCCCTATGGTCTTCTCTGTTAAAACAGACCAATCTGCTTCAGCTACCAAGTGCCACCTTCCCTGTGGACAGGCAAACTCAGTTGCTTGTGTTTGCAAAGTCAGTGCCAGCTTTAAGCAGTGTAGTAGCACTGTGTCTGCTTTAATAAAAGCAGCATGCTGTAAGTCCGGGAATTTTTTCAGGAAGCATGTGATGTTGATGAAGGATTGTAAATTCAAGTCCAAAATAAAGCAGGCCTTAGTGAATACTCTGTCATAGAGTGATGCAGTAGGACTGCATGGAGGAGGTCTTCGGAAAGTCGATAGAGCATCTGTCCCTCTGCGGATGTTGCCTCCGCTTTGTTTCAAATGAATTTCATTTACTGCTCTAAGAATGGCTTTTCTTATTTACTTAGGATAATGCAGTATCTATTTAGGAAGTTTGTGTTCCAGCAGCAGCCCTGTGATTAGAAACAGCTCCTTGCTGTGAAGTATTGCTGCACTGGTGGTAAATTCCTGTGCAGAACTGCCAATAATATGAATAGTAATGAATATCTTACGTAAATCCTTAGAACACCTAGAAATGAGATGACGACATAACTCATCAGTAAGTTATTTTCCGTAGATACTGTTTAAAGTGAAATGATGAAATTTCCAAGTAATGAGATCAGGAAGACGGGTGTTTGTCCTCAGAAAACAAATAAGTTGAGGGGCTCCTGAAGAGAAATGCAAACCTTGTTTGTACCTTGGCCTTTTCCCTTACCACACAACAACCCCCATGTCCATTAGATTTACCATTCAGCCACTCTATAAACTTTTTGATGTCAAACTCTGTGTAGTTTTTGTATTTCCCTTTTAGGTGCTGAGCTCTTACCAGGCAAGGGTTGATTTTCTCTTCTTAGGTAGTACTTTGGCTTCCTTCATTAGGGAGTCATTCTCCCTGAGGAGCTAGATGACCTCTCATGCTTCAGCTGTGTGAAGAGTGTGGGTCCCACTCTTCCACCTTGGTCTCTTTATTGCTTTGATATGCTCAAAAACCCATTTGTCTTGTGGTATTTCCTTGAGCCCAGGCCCTGTTCTTAGCCAGGTCAAAGGATTTCAGTATTGTTAGCTTTAAAAAGTACTACATACAATTGTACTCTTTCTAGAGATTATTTTGAGGGAGTTGTTATTTTTCATGAGCCCTTGCCTAAAGTAAAATTGCCTCAGAAATTCTCCAAGATATGAGCAGACAAAAACTGCAGAGCCAGAATTAAACTAGTATTAGATTTTTTAAAATAATTTTACCTGATTCTCTATATATGGCCGATATAAAATCAAGCTAAGTGGTATTTATTTTTTCTATCTTTTCCCCCAAAGGTCTTGAATTGTAGAAGGTATGTCATAGCTTTAAGTTACTTTTTGGTTTTGTCTAGTTAGTTCACCTGACCTTATAGATGATCCACCAAATTGTTTTTGTTTAATTTTTTTGTAGGCTGAATTAGTACTTCCAAGCTTGCTTTCCCTTGTGACTTATTGGGAAATGAAGTATCACAAAATGCATTCAAAGTAAGAATTAGTAATTCTGTTTGGCTAATCTCTGGGCTCTCAAACTTTTCAATGAGATGGCATGAAATGCATTGCCAAAGCCCCTGCATTGCTGCTGAGTGATGTAAATTATTTACTTGAACTCTGACACCTTCCTAAGCAAACCATAAACCTTACATTGTGCACTAGGTTCACACATGGATTAAGATAAACTCTTCTGTAACTAATAATAAATGAAAAAGGATTCCCATATATTTTGCAGAAGGAGTTATAAAAATAAACTGCTATTGCTGTTTATAAACAAGATGATCAATTGCTGATAGTGTACCATACTGAGTATAAGTGGTCCAGCCTCAGGCGACCTGCTCACTGCTTGAGGGAAAGGCTGTGGATGTTGTCTGTTTGTACTTCAGCAAGGCCTTTGACACCATCTCCCACAGATGTTGGAAAGTTGGTAGCTTGGACAGGAGCACTCTCTGCTGGGTTAGGAACTGGGCTGGATGGCTGGGCCCAGAGAATGGTGGTGAACTGTGCTGCATCCAGCTGGGGCAGTCACCAGTGGTGTCCCTCAGGGGTCTGTGTGGGGACAGTCCTCTTTAACACCTTTATGAATGATCTGCATGAGGGGATTGAGTCCACCATTACCCAGTCTCAGTCTGCAGATGACACCAAGCTCGGGGAGAGCAGTCATCTGCTGGAGGATAGGAGGGCTCTGCAGAGGGACCTGGGCAGGCTGGTGGATCCATGGGCCAAATCAAACAATATGAAATACAACAAGACCAAGGGCCAGCTAATGCACTTTGTCCCCAGCAAACCCCTGCAGCACTACAGTCTGGGGACAGAGTGGCTGGACGGGAGCCAGGCAGAAAGGGACCAGGGGGTGTGAATTGACAGCACCTGCGCATCAGCCAGGGTGTGCCCATGGGAGTAAGAAGGCCAAGGGCATCCTGGCCTGTGTCAGGAACAGTGTGGCCAGCAGGAGCAGGGAGCTCATTCTGCCCCTGTACTCAGCACTGG
>VXBU01008958.1:203639-227465 GCA_013400315.1 Bombycilla garrulus
CATCAGCCAGGGTGTGCCCATGGGAGTAAGAAGGCCAAGGGCATCCTGCCCTGTGTCAGGAACAGTGTGGCCAGCAGGAGCAGGGAGCTCATTCTGCCCCTGTACTCAGCACTGGTGAGGCTGCACCTTGAGTATTGTGTCCGGTGATGGGCCCCCCAAATTAGGAGGGATGTTGAGATACTAGAAAGTGTCCAGAAAAAAGCAGTGAAAGCTGGCAAAGGTCTGGAGTACATGAGGAGCAGCTGAGGGAGCTGGGGATCTGGGGGGTCTTTAGCCCGGAGAAAAGGAGGCTCTGGGGAGACTTTTTCACTTTCTACAATTCCCTGAAAGGAGGCTGTAGCCAGGTGAGAGGGTCAATCTCTTCTCCCAGGCAACCAGCAATAGGACAAGAGGGCACAGTCTTAAGTTTGCGGGGGAAGGTTTAGATTGGACGTTAGGAAGAAATTCTTCACGGAAGGGATGACTGGTCATTGGAATGGGCTGCCAAGGAAGATGGTGGAGTCACTGTCCCTGGAGGTGTTTAATGAAAGATTGGATGTGGCACTCAGTGCCATGGTCTGGTTGACATGGTGGTGTTCAGTCATAGGCTGAACTCGATGATCTCACAAATCTTTTCCAACCGAATTAATTCTGTGATTCGGAAGAGGAGTGTCTGAGGGAGCTGAAGGTGTTTAGCCTGGAGAAAAGGTGGCTCAAGGGTGGCCTTATTGGTCTCTACAGTTACCTCACAGGAGGCTGTATCAAGGTGGGGGTCAGGCTCTTTTCAGAGGATCACAGAATAGTTGGAGTTGGCAGGGACTTCTCAAAATGATCTAATCCAAGCCTCTTGCTAAAGCAAGTTCACCTAGAGCAGGTTGCACGGGATTGTGTCCAGGTGGATTTTGAATATTTATGAAGGAGCGTCTATAACCCCTCTTCTTTGATCTCTTAACCTCTACTTTTCCCAAGAAACAAGAAGTAGGATGAGAGGAAATTACTTGAAATTGCACCAGGGGAGGTTTAGATTAGATACTAGAAAAAAATTATTATTTCAAAAGGTTGCCAGGCATTGGAACAGGCTGCCCAGGGAAGTGGTTCAGCCACCATCTGTGAAGGTATAGATGTGGCATTTCGGGACATGATTTAGTGGTGGCCTTGGCAGTGCTGGGTTAATGGTTGGACTTGATCGCAAAGGTTTTTTCCAACCTAAATGGCTCTATTATTCTAAGTTGATGGTATTTCAGTAGTGACCTCTTTTTCTTCCTAAGGTCTTTAAATGAGGTGTAATAATGTCCCTCACTTATGTAATCTGGTTTGTATTTATGTATTAAATAGATGGAAGTACAATAAGAGTCTGTTCCTGTAGGGGAGAGGATAGCTGTGTTAGCTTGTTACATAACTAACCCTGCAGTAAGTACAGTGAATGCTTCAGAGAAAGTACTGAATACAAGTTATAGGATGGCAAGGTACAGTTTTCATGCATTGAGTGAACAGTTGGTGAAGACACAGACTTAAGCTTGTTTGCTGAAGAACAGTTTGTAGAAATAGTTGTTTCTTTGCTTCATGACAGGTAAGGAAATAAAACCTGAGAACGTGATACATGAATCCTGCTATGAAATATAAATAAAAGGAGAATGAGAACTGGGCTTTTTATAACCTTTGGATAATTTCTTTCAAAACCAGGAAAGGTTTTAAATCATACTACACAGTGAAGACTAATGTCACAAACGTTCTATCCTTTGTTGGAGTTAGGTATTAGATACTGTGGATTACCTTTACACAGAGATGTAATTTGTTCAGAACATTCTTCTTTTTCTATAGCTGCAGTGCTTTGTCTCTAAATTTGCTGTTCTGCCTTCTTTTCCAGCACTGCAACCTTAGAATGTTTTCAGCTCAATACCTGACTTCAGCTATCTAGCAGATAACTGGAAGTCTGCACTTGATAAGGAGGAGAAATGTAATAGCAAACACAGTGCTGACACAAAGTAAATTAAGGGCACAGTTTTCTAGAAAATGGAGTTTTGTAGTAGCCAGAAGATAAGAAAACAGTGGGACATCCAGTCTGCAGAGCTCCCCTGAGACTTTTTCTCCTAAAACTACTTGGAGAGATGAGCACTTGCTTCCAGCCACGTTCACAAGGATTTTTGAATGCTTAAAATGCCATTATGGAGGAAATTAATCTAAAAACATAAATAGGTTATTAAATAAAAATAGAAGAATAAAATGCAGATTCAAAAAGAAAACCTGCCAGAATCACTCAGATACAAGTCAAGCTATATCTAAAACAATATGAATATTTCTTTAAGGTCAGAATTGACTTACATTTTCTCTTCTTGTCCTTGACTGAAGGATATTTATATCTCACAGAGTATTTAGAAGATAAACAGAACCAATGCATGAAAATAGTTTTTTAAATCCATCCATAATGTGTTCTCATGCTGTAGGATGAAAGAGCATAAAATTTAGATTCTACCAGTCTTTTTGATTCTGCAGCTTTGTCCCAGCAGAATAGTCTTAGAGACAGATATTTCAAAGCGTATTATATGCTACCTAGCCTTTTTAGTGAAACTCTTCTGTAGTTAGTGGATCAACAAGCCTGTTATAGAGTTTCTAAGGATTGAGCGTTAAAATGCAAAATTTTATTAAAACTATTTCTTAAATACTTGATATTTCTCTGGAATGTTGCTTTCAAGCAACAATAAAAGTTGAATACAGTTCCAGAATTGTCATCTCAGAGAATCTGACATATATAGGGCTGAAGCTAAACTAGGTTTTGTGGAGAAGTGATTCTGATGCCTTAGTGAGTCTCCACGTTAAGAACGTATGAATGGCTGCCATTGGGTGCTGTCACAGGAAGGTTGTCACTGAACAAAAAAGTTACCCAAAAATAAAGAGTGCCTTTGGTTGCTTAGCATTCATCACCTTCTTCCCAAGCTTTTTTGGTGGGTTTTGGTTTACTTTTTTTTTCTCATAAAAGAGAAAGCCTCTGCTGCTGTGTCACTATAAGTAAATCATTCCTTACAGAGGAAGAGAGAGAGAGCCTGCTGATAGAGGCCAGAGTCCATTCCTCTGAAATGCAGTATGAAGTAGATTCTCTGGAGAAATTTCTTGTATTATTGTGAAGCTTCTAGAACTCATAAAATAGCTCTAATAGCTCTGGGTTCCCAAAATAGCTCTACTGTGAGACTGCAAGGTATTTGTTTGTTTTGTGGGCTAGGTGCCAGGTTGTTTCCGCATAGAAATGCATTTGGAGAAAACTTCACAGGCTTTCTTAGCCCTGACAGGATAATCTGTGCAAGAGTGCAATCTGCTCTCTCTCCAAATTTGTTAAAATGCTTTTGATTGACAGTGAACTTATTTGCTGAATTTAGCAGAAATAATTTGCTTTTGTTATAAAAGGAATTATCGTGTGTTTCTCAAAAGACAAGCCCATCCTTGTACTTAGAGAGCTGTCACTTTCCACCATTTGGATTGCCATCTTTTCCCAACAGTGGCACTTCAGGAGTTCTGCCCACCCTGTGCCAGGGAGACAGGTTAATACACCATTGTACAGATCTGACTGCTCTCCTCCTTGAAAATTTGGTTTGGCTCTTTGGCTGGAAGGCTGTGGGTAGCCTGTTGGCTGAGTTACTTGCAAATTGTATAAAACCAAGATCACATTTGCTTATTGTGTTGGTTGACATTGGTCTGTGGGACTGTCTGAGCACCAGGAAGCACAGATGTCACTCACCAGCAAAGAGTTGGGTGAGAGGGAGGGGGAGAAGCTTGCCAAGGCTTTAGTTTTGAGGGGATACTTCTGAGTAAAAAGTGGAAAGTTGTGTGTCATGCAGGCTTTGATTTAGTCTGTAATGTAATGCTAATTTCAATTCTTTGCATTTTTCAACACTAGTCATCTCTGACATGTCTCTAGAGATTGGCCCTTTTTTAATATAAATTACATCTCAGAAAAGATAAAATTGCTTGTACTAAAAACCTTTTTTCAGAATTAGTAGTTTCCTGTTCTGGTAGAAATCCACTTTGTCAGTTTTTGGAATTTTTTATCAGGTGGGGAAATCTTGTTAATGCTGAAAAAATGTTTGTAATAATGAGAAAAATCTATAAAGAGTGAAAATTTGTTTCTCAGGAGGGCATAGCCTTAATCACCACTCTTTGATGGATCCTTTGCTGACTGTGGAGCAGTTTCTGAAAGCTTCCCTCCTTCTGGGGACTGACTGTCAGGTGCAGCAAAGCATTGAAAGGGAAACCTCTCAAAGTGAGGAGGCAGCAAGTGTGGTGGATTAAGTGGTATTTAATTGCCCCAATGCAAATCAGAAGCATATTTGGTACTTTATGAGTTCTCTATACCTTCACCTTTGCATCAGAAGTAGCTTTTGTGCAGTGGCCTTTGTCCATGCTGTGCCAACCATAGGGACCGGTACTTAGTGCAGTTATACAAAGATTGATGTAGTTATGGTTGTCAGAGCTCAAGAAGTTCCACCTGGGGCTTGCAGACCCTGCTTCAACTGTGACACAGCCAGAGAATACTGTGTCAGGAGCTGCTGAGGATGAGTTGAGTTGTGAAATTGGTGTTCTTTGATCAAAAATCCATCATGTGCTGTGGTTTTGAGCTTCATAGGAAGATTAGGTTTTGTGCTAGTACCTCAGTACCTTGTGTCTTTGTTTTCATTTAATCAGCGGGCTGACAGATAAATCACATATTTTATATGATTAGTTTCTGGGAGGTATGTCAGCTCTGCCTGTAGAAAGTTTTCTGTAATGATATTGTTAAAGAAAAAATTACTCAATGGATGGAATGACATCAAAACAGGTTTTTTTAAAGTAGTAGAAGAAACAGTGAGATGCAAAGATGTGATGAAGGGGATTCAGTAAAAGTTGACCACCCAAACGGGGAAAGTCCAATCCCACCTTTATAACTAGTTGCCCTAAATAACGAAGTTCATCTCTCCGTAAGTGTTTGTGTTGAACTGTAATGAAGTATATAGTTGACCTTATTCCATGCTGTCGTCAAATTCTTCCATTCCAGCAAATTCAGTGAAAAACAGTGTTATGGAAATTGTACTGTACCTTTTCTAAAGGAGCGTTGTTCATAAAATGAAAATATCTGAAACCAATTTGGGTATCTGGATTATCTTATTACTAAAACAACCCCAAAACTTAAGAACTCTGCATATAGTGATATGTAATATGAGATCTGAAACATAAAATGAAAAAAGTCTCTTTTCATAAAATGTACTACTTTGTTCTGTGTTTTTAAAAAAAAATCTCTAGGTATGGCAGTTTTGAGTTTTGTGCTTTCATCCTAGTATAAGCCTAAGCCACCCTCTGATCAAGTACTTTGCCAAATATAGTTATGTTTCCATAATATTCTGGACGTGTGCCTAATCTCTTCTTCAAATATGACTCCTGATTTTTACAGAGATTGACATCAAGAGCTGTTTTTGAAGTATGGGTATGTAACTGATACCCAAATTTCTTCTTCACATGCTGCTGACATCCAGGTGGAGGATCTTTTTCAGTAGTAATCCAAGACATTAGGTTCTTCTGCCTGTGTCTGGGCACCTAGATACATACCATGGCTCTCAATACCATCAGGGGTTCATTAACTTTCAGCGTTTCTGTTACCAAGTTCAGATTTTGGGCTCATTTCTGATCTAAGATATTCAACAGCAGAGTGTTGTCTTTGGAAAATGTTCTACTCAGCTTGCTACGTGCAAGTCTCAAGGTATGTGTTGAAATCCATCAGCCTTTTTGAGATGGTAACTAATTCAACTTAATCAATTTCTAAAGAAAGAAATTGGTTAAATGACTGTTCTAGCTGAAGGACTGTCATCTGTTACAGAAGGTGAATGGAGTGTTTTGCTACCCATTTTACTTAGGCTGTGAAAAGCTGACTCAGTTGACCCTGCAGTAATTTGGCAACCCCAGAAATGACATGAAATTTCTTAATATGTTTCTAAAGCTCTTAAAATACATGCTGCAATTGGCAATTTTTTTTTTCTCCCCACAACATTAAGAAATAAGGAAAGGATTCTACATGCTGGCCAGTGCCGTTATAGAAGGTATTTTTATTCTCTGGGGTTTTTTTTTGGCTAATATGTGTGTTTAACCATACAAAGGATTCTACGAGAATACCATAAGCATCGTTTTTCCTGATCTTGGAAAGTCCTCTTCTGTGTCTGTCTGCTTCCTTTTGCCTTCACCAACCAGTACCTCATACTCAACCCAAAATAATCACTCATTTGGGTGGTGTTAGTTTTAAAAACTCAGATGATGTTGATTGAGAAAATAAACTTTCAAGTATAATTTCAATCTAGCGTATTTTTCTAGACATTCAGATTGAAGTGTTAGTATTTCAATTGAAAGTGACAGGGAAATAATTTCTTTGTAACACTTAAGAATAAATTACCACAATGGTAACACAAGAAACTAGAGATGAAGGAAAGTGTTCATTAACATTTCAGTGGTTGGAAGCGCAGTATTTTAGTGGTTGCCTTATATGCCAGAAATGTGCCTTTTAATTTATTCTTAAGTAAACACAGATGAGTGCGATTTTTTTCACCACTAGTTTTCACAAATTTCTGATGAGCATGGTTAAGTTTGAATGATGGACTTCTTACTTGCTGGGCTAATCAGTGCATAAATCACTCCTAAAACTAAAAAGTAATTATGTGGGGTAGGATATGGAAGGGAAATAAAGTAGTAAAATAAAGTTAGGAAGCTGTTTGAAGATTAAAGCTGCAGATTAAACATTCATGAATAAATTATCAAAGGCTTTATCTAATGGCTAAACTTTGGAAAAAGCTTGACAACACTCCTATGTCTGTTTTTCTTGTTTGTCTAAAATGCTTACTTTGTATGTCTGGAGAAAGACTTCCTTGTTCAAGAGAAATAATTTAGTTTAAAAACATTCTGACTTTCTCCACAAGTGATTTCTGTCATTTAAAGGAAATTTTTGTTTGTAAGAGCATACACCTGGCAAGTTTTCAGATGTGAGGCACAGGGCTCTGCATTTTCTTTTAAGATTTTTTTGTTGTTAGTCTTTCCAAAAGAGAATGTGATGTTTGTGTGCTACATTACATGGATTTTTGAGGTAATTTAAATACAATTCTTCTTCTTTCTTTTTTTCTTTTTCTCCTGGTTTCTTAATTCTTCTAAGAGTATTTATGAAGTGGTTCTGAGTCGTTATATTATATATCTAAAATACTGAGTTGCTAGACACTGAAGTAGTCATGGGAGATCAGTGAGGTGGCCACTGCGAAGGAATCACACCCCATGTTGACATATAATCTACAATATACTTATTTAGCAGTATAGATACAGGACAGATACAGCAGGTGCAGCGATTCCTATTCTACAGAAAGGCAGGGATCACAAATCAGAGCTTCAGTCCTACACTTCAGACCTGTCCTGAGGCGGGGGAATGGGACACTCACTCAGCCAGGTGACGTGTGCAGTGTGTGGCTCACAGCTCAGTACTGCACGGAGCAGTTGTTCCCCTCAGCCTGCAGATCCTACAAGGTCTCTGAATTCCAGGCATTGCATTTCTCCCCTCTGACCACTCTGCGGGCCCCAGGATTATTGTCTTCATTTTTTATTGCTCTCTACATCAAATCATTGCACAGTCAAACAGCCCCAGGCCAATCTTTCTGCCTTCCTCCTTCCTTGCTGCTGTGGTTTCTGTCACCTTCTGGCCACCTGCCTATATGTGATATAAGAAATGTTGCCTTTGTTATCCAGCCCGTGCTGGATTCATTTAGTCAGTTTGAGCTGGACAGGTTTGGTTAAGTCCCATTTATTTAGGTGGTGCCTTGGGTACGTTAACACCGGGTGTTGTGTATTGTGTAAATCTGAATTCTGGGCAGAATATTAACTAGAGAGGCCAATGGCAGCCCCACAGTAAGGTGGTACAGGTGCCTGCTAGTTATGAATATTGTAATAGAGGGAGTGTTCTGCACTACCCATCTGTGGTTCCACTCTCCCCATCCTATCCATGCCAACCTCTGTGTGCTCATGTGGAAAGGAGCCACAGAGCTCAAGTAGTTGAGTGGTTAAAAATTGGATTTTCAAAGGTATTTTGTAGAATCCTTTTTCTTCTCAAATATCTTTGCTTAAAATACAGTACTTCCCCAGTAACTCAGTTTTGGCAAGACGGAAGGGTGCCTAAACCAATATTCTTTATTTTAAGACTGACACTGAAAGGTGGTTTTGTGTTTTTCATTGACTTGGATAATTTTCTTAGTGATTTTAAGTTTATTCTTTTTAGGTAGGCAGACACTGTAAATTGCTTGAAGAACCTGCAGAACATCAGAGAAGTAGCTACTAATATTGTGGCACTTGGCTGAAATCCTTTTCTAGAAAGCGAGACAGTATCTTTCAGTGCTGAATAGATCTGTACTTCCAGCTTGTAAAGTCACTTTCTCAGGGACCGTCTTGCCTGTAGGCTGATACTTAATTTGTTCTGAGTGTGTAGCAATGATCTGAACACCACAGTATGCCTATCTTTTCCCTAACCCAATGTAAACATATCATATGTAGTTCCTGAATAAATACTGAACTATATGATTCTATGGTAAAGAATTCTTCGGACATATTTCTACCAATCCTCCAATTTTTGAGATTTAAGATGATTTAGGAAGGAGGTCTAGAGTTTTTTGACCTGTTTTTTGCAGAATGTACCAATGCAGTAAGTACCAGAAATCTTGCAGATCATATTCAAGGAAACATATCTTTAAAATTGATGGAAACTTTCCTAGAATAGAAGTGACTTTTTTTAGAGACAGAAATGCTGATTCAGATTCAGAGGGGAACTCTCAAAATCACGATTAGAATTTTTTTTCCTCCTGTTCAGTAATATCTTAAGGGAAGAGAGAAGGTTCAGACTTCTGAATTTAGTGGGGCTCTGTATCCAGCTCCTGTAGTCCTTGTCTGTAGGCCTGTATAAATGTTTTCCTTTGCTTCCTTTGAGATGCTGAGGAAGCAAAGTACAGAAGAGGGCCTCTAGGTCTTAACCACACATCCTGTACATGACAAACGAGCACTTGGGTTATTTCCATTTTGTCAGGAGGTCTGTCCTGCACCTGTGCAAATGAAGCCTTGGGAGGTGGATCCGGCATAACGCACTGGGTCAGCACGTGGCAGTGGATCAGGCTGGTATCACTGAGGCAGCATGTCTGGATGTTTTGCAGCACTTTTGTCTGCACTGATGGTTTCATTTAGGGATATCAGTTCGAATTCTTTTCAGTGCTGAAAAGCTTTAAAAAGTGACGGAAGTTTTGAGTAGTCCTGAGGGACCATATTGACTCCATGTATGGGACTCATACACTGAAAGCTTTCACAGAATTCAGGAATAATACCCACAGCATGAATCACTAATGCCATTGCTGAGTTGCTGGGATCCAGCCATGATTCCTGCATTTCTTGAATGTCGCCACTACATCAGCTTCTCAGGACATTTTGTCCAAACACCGGGAGGTTGACAGACGGGTCCATGTTTGGCCTGCAGCATTACTTACACTCTGGTGCTGTCAGTGATGAAACTGTATAGCACGGACTCAGAGCTGACTATAGGTGACAGCAGGTGTTCCATTACTCACTGTCTGATAACCCTTTTCTTGCCTCAACCCCTGCTGACCAGCACAATGCAACATACCATTCCACTGGACCTCTGATCGGATCTGTTTGTGGCACTCAGATAATGTTCTCTAGGTGCTTGAAAAATGCTGGTGGGGCTCTTTACTGGCTCCTTGAAAGATCCATGAAAGTATTGTGATTTTTCTCTTTTACTAAAACTGTATTCCCGAGCATGAAGCAGCAGCTGATGATGAACTGGTCCTGGTTTGCTCTTTTACAATATGTTGATCAAATATCTCAAGCTGCTTTGCACACATCATGTTTACCAGCATGATCCAGAGTCTGTGATGATTGGGCCTGGGGCCTGGAGAGGTTTTATAAGCAGCTTAGAATCACAAAGAAAAAGACCTATTAAGAATCTGGAATTGTCTCATTCCATGATATTCTGGCCTCAGTGTGTGCTAACAGTGCGTCACATGGATGGTCTGCAATGAGGACTTCATAAAGGTAGCTCACTTAGAAATCTTTAGAGCTTGTTGGTGCTGCACTCTGCAGACCTTTGCAAAGACAGAGGAAGCAGCTTCTTGTCTCATTGTGAACATCTCTCAGGTGATTTTAATGCCTGACGGTGGGAACCCTCTGAGCAGGATCTATAGTGGATATCCCTTTATGGTATTTAAAATATTCACAGCTTATATATGTGCTTACCTTAGGGATAGCTGTTCCTAGTTAGTTATATTTGTAGAAACGTACATATTTATTTCTAAAAAGATATTAACATGAAGTAATTTTTTGGGGTTTTTTTATATGGCTGCAGATATTTTTTCCTATAAAATGTGCATCTGGTATGGTCTCAATATTTATGAGCTTTTCCATAGTAAATCATGTGGATTTTGGTTGGGGTGGGAGGCACAGAGTGAATTCATTCTTGTTCTTTATCCAGGATTGTTTTCTAGGCTACTCCATACTGGCTATTTTCTCCATTTTGTCCAATTCTCTCCATAAATTAATATGAACCAGATGATGCTGTATGAAGATGTTTGCTGTGTCTTTCATAGACTCGTAGAATCGTTTTGTTTGAAAGGGAGCTCCAGAGGTCATCTGGTTGAACACCCCTGCCATGTGCAGGGATATCTTGCAAGAGCAAGGGACCTTGCACTTTGCCCCTTTTGAACCTTGTGAGGTTCCCAAGGACCCACTTCACAAGTTGGTCCAGGTCCCTCTGAATGGCATCCAGTCCCTCAGGCATCTCAGTTCCACTGTCTGTGTTACTGATGAAAACATTGCAACCAGCTACTTCATGTTCACAGTCCTTTTGTCCGTTGTACAGAGCATTTACAAGCCTTATTCAGAGACTGTAGATTCAAGTATGTAAATAGGCAGTTGTATTTCATTTGTGGTACCTCAGGTACTGTATTTTATTAGCGTTGCATTAATAAGAGTAAGCCTTGGGAAAACATCTTGGACCGTACTGCATTCTGTGGTAGCTGAGTAAAAAAAGAGCTTTGGAAGCCAAAAGACTTCTTTTTAGTTGTGAATACAACTGGGAACTGTTGCTGTGGATGACTTTCATCTACTGTTTCAGATTTTAAAGGTCTTTTGCCCTAGTTGATGTAATATGTGATCTTTGATCTAATAAATGAAGTGGGATCCTATTGAGGGGCCTGTTAAACTTAATATGTGCCATTCTACTTGCAAGCTCCTACTGCTGTTTTGTTAAGAGGATTGGCTGTTCATATATTGATTTTCTCAAATATATTGCACTGTAATAGTCTGTAAGTTTGTTTAGCACCTGTTCAGGATAAAGTGCTGGCAGGGTGCACAATAGAATTTGCTTTATAATGTGACCTATGAAAAAGGCTGTAGAAACACATTGCAGTGCTTTGAAATTGGCACAGTCCTGTGCCATTCCAGCTTGCTTCCAAGAAAAAAATACCATTGACTCTGGCAAGATAATGTGCCCAGATATGAAATCCATCACCCTAAACAATGAGAAGCTGACATAGCATTGTAATTGTACCAGTGTGGGCGTTGTGCCCAGCTGCAGATGTCTGTAGAGTTCATTGCTTTAGACAGGACTAAAATCCCAGTCTGCACGTTTGCACGTGGCTGTTGTGGAGTTGGCATGAACGCCTGAAGAGGAGAGCTGGCTATCGAAAATAGTTATGCCTCCTGTAGCAATAAAGTTAAGTCACTGATGTGAAAACATGCACAGCTATCTGGGCTTATACAAACTATTGCTCTGGAGCAGGTGATGTTTAGATGTGGCCTTTTAAAGTTCTTGTACTGCTTGGTAAATGATCCCTCTTGTTAGTATTAGTGAATTTTGAGAATTAGATCTTGACACTAAAATATCTGAAAAATGTCTTTTAAAAAATTTTAATGTTGAAAAAAGAAAACCTTTTTTCTTTCTTCAACTTTATGTGATACTGGTTGGTTTTTTTTTGTTCGTTTGATTGGCTGGTTTTTGTTAACTTTGAGGATTTTGTTTCAATTAATTAAATACCAATATCTGTTTCTTAACCCTGTTGTTAAAAGGTTAGATTGAAATACATCCTAGAGACTACTGTGGTAGGGTAGAAACTGTACATTTTAATTTCAGAAGTACCCACCATACTGTGAGGAGATTAAGTATTTTCAGGCTTGAAATGTGGAGTAGATTATTAATAGTATGAACATTCTAGATAATAGGTGTTGACCTTGCACTGACAGAAACAGTAATAAATGTAGCAATGTATTATTATTCTCATACATGATAATCCTATTAAATAAACTTTCCAGATTCAGCTCATTATGATTTGTGAATATGAACCACTTAATCTCTTCCCTAATGTAGTAGTTTGAATATTAGGGGAAGTAGAGACAATCCAAATTGGAAAACAGAAGGTAGGTTAAATGCTTTTTATGTTCTTAACTAAGATTTTGCAGTAGGTGGCTGATCTAAGAACTGATAGTAAATCTCCTATCTCCACATGCAAAGCATAGGAATTGTAAGTAGTGAGTGATGCACATTCTAATTTGAGCTTTTAGCTTCTATATTTTTCCAATTCATGTGTAGATAACATGATCCTGAGAGCCAAAATGAGTGACTTATAGAAGGAAAATAACAAATTACTGCAAAGATGTTAGGGGTACTGAAAAGTTTCAGAATATTCACATATGCAGCAAGATTCTAAATTAGATACCAATTTCAGTCTCAATTTCTTTAGGCTTTGAAGATGAATTTTTGTGTTGACTGAGAAGGTAGTTTGAACTCTTGAGAATTTTTGGTGTAGTCCTCAGAATGTTTTATTACTCTGTTGATGTGAAGATAACAAAGTAACGGTTGTGTGCTTGACACATTTTCATTACTTTAGTAAAAAACCCCAACAGGGAGCTACTGATTTCCAACACTGCTTATTATATCTTTTAATCAAAAATTCCCATTCTTCTGCAGGTATGAACTGAAGGAAGTTTTCAGCATACGGTTTGGCAACTGAGAAGGCAAATTGACACTTGTTTGTGATATTCTACAAAATGTGAACAGGGGTTAAGAGGATTGCGACTCTCAATCTGACTTTTTTTTGGTAATTTATGTATGTGACGGCATCTTGTGTTGGAAAAATTAATTATATAGGAAAGGTTTGATTCCTATGCACTTTACTGCTATGGGATGTCTCGACAATCTCATGCAAGGAAAAAGTATTGAGATAACTTTGGTCAACTGGCTAGCATTTTCATGGTGCAAGTGTCCTGTGAAGACTGTCCAGATGCTCTTAGGTCTCATGGAGAGCAAAAAAGTATCTGGAAGATGGTTCTACACTGAGCAGCAAGCAAAAATGAGATAGTACAGAAAAAAGAGACTGATCCTTAATGTGAGCAGGTGCTGGCTGCAGGAGGCTGTGATGATTGTTTGGATTTTGAGAAGAGGGTGGAATAGAAAAATACTTGCACCTTAACTGTAATGAAAGAGCGCGTTGTTCTCCTGTATACTATTTTCTACCCTGTTTTGTCTTTATGGTCCAAAACTTCTTAGTGGAGGAATGATACTTTTGTGGCCATGACTGAAGTTTTCAGCTCTCGATGATGTCTGAAAAACATAGTGATCAGGATTTTACATTGCATGCTGAGCAAATTACTTGGGTACCAGTGCTAATTCTGTGCGTCTTGATTTTCTGTATGATAGATTCACTGTGTGGGAGAGCTGCACAACAGCACTGAACCAACTCCTAGAGTTGTTTATGCAATTTAGAAGACTTTAGAAGGTAATTTCATTAATCCCCTGCTGATCCTGCTCCGAAAAAACTGTATTAGCCAGAGAATATAAATAGATGAATATTTCCAAAAGCTCCACGTACCTGCAATTTTACTAGTGCTAGGGCACCGTTTTCCATGTTCAACTGTTTCTTCAAGCAGAATTAATAACCTTGTTTTCCTCAAGTATTTACATAGATTGCATACACTTGCATACTTTAACATAACAAATTGGGGTTGTACACTTCCTAATTATGAAGAAGAAATAATGACTTAATAGCCTTAACATCCATAGCAAAATGCTTCAGAGGAAGTAAGTTTTTGCTATGCATGGCAGTCTGTAAAATGAGGCAGCTACTTATGAATTTGTTGTCTCAGTGGTTTTTTTTTTTAGATCAAAGGTATCTTTTTTTACCTCTTTATTTCCATATATTGATGGTGAAAATTACATTACTGTGTTTCAGGACATGAACTCAGTCTTATTTGAGATGGACAGTGCATCACTGTCAATGGTGCCAACAGCAACTGGGTTTTACTTAAGCACTTTTTTCTCTAGATCTCTAGTGTTTTATAGAGGAAATTGTAATGGTCTGTGTACTAAACACGTTTTTGTCTTTGCTGGGTTTTATTTTCAGAGGAAAGTTTGCTTACATCTTGTTGTACCTTAGAAGTAAAACATCTTATTGAAAGCCTGCATAATCAGAATCAGGGTTTGATCGCAGGGTGCTGGTTGCATTTACTGATTGTTCCATAAGTGAAGAAACAATATATTTTGTTGGCTATTGTGATAATGAGATCACAAAAGGCATAAAGCTTCTCTCCCTCCTCCCTTTCCCCAAAAAAATGTTTGATTTTAATAGGTAACAGCTACATAACCACTATCTGGGTGTCAAAGTACTCCTTGTGGTGAATTCAGCAAGAGTTTTGAGACCTTAAGAATGAATAGGCTACCTCTGTTGAACTCCTGTTGAGCCTCTAAGTGACCCTGTTGCAGATTTGTCTTCTCATCTCCTCATTCAAATGCAATTTTAATGGTGCATGTCTGGCATCACACCAGTAGCTGAGTGGATGTTCTTTTCCACAGGAATTAATACAAGTAATACAATCTTTCAAATGGATAGATCAATACTTAAATGCCTTTATCTAATAAGAGAATGTTGCCCTAATTTCAAATTGTTCATACATTTGTTGCCTTTAAGATTTCTCAGGACAATTTCTTAATCTGTCTGTCATCTAATTCAATTAAGCTTGTTTGGACTAGAGACTCATATTCACTAATCATTAAATTTGCAGTTTGCTTTTTTTTAACTGTGTGGACTACAGGAAGGGGCTGCCTTCTCTGGCTCTGCCAAACCTTGCTGCCTTTGCTCTGTGTGTTTGTGCACTCTAGCACTGTCTATTTGTTTGCTGTGTTTGAAAGGCCACAGCAAACAGGTGGCTTACCAGTGTCTTTTCAGATGGGTAGGCTTTTGCTGATTGCATCCACTATCACTTTAACTAGGGTAGATATTGTATTCTTAATTCAGCACTGATGTTTGGGCTTTGATATTTAGCAGATGGTCATGACCTTGTGGTATCATCTGAGAAATATTGACAGACCCCCTAGCATGCTTGCTTGTGAGTGGCATGGAGGAGTTAGTCTGTCTCTTTATCCAAGAGAAATTATTCCAATTGCTGTCTGGCTTGCCAAGTAGGTTTATATGCAAACTATAACATGTTCCAAACATCATTGCCAAGTTAGTGTTTTGTTCAGGAACATATGAGTTCATGTCACTGATTTTGAGATCTAAGTAAAGCTGTAGTCTTTTTTTGTTTTGTTGGTTTGTTTGGTTTTTTTCTTTTCCCTGCCTGAGAGCTCTGTGCAGATGTTTTCCCAAGAAGACTGGACCCTTTTAGCAGGTCTGTGGCCCTTGCTAGGACATAGCTGCAACTGTAAGGGGGTATGAGGATGACTCACTTCCCGACTCAGACCTAAAGTTTCAACTTTTAAAGATACTTGGATTACTGCTTAACCTTGACAGGGGTTACAAATACAACTTCCCATTAGATGATGAATATAGCATTTCCCTGCCTCTAGAAAAATGCAACACTTAGTCATAGCAAAGTGCTAATGTTTAACTTCTTGTAAGTTCTACTCTCAGGACATTTAGGTACAGCACCATATAAATTTATTAACTCTGGACAGCATTTTAGATGTAATGCAGAGCCTAGTGCTTTTCAACATCCCCTTCTTTTAAGGCTGTGTTAAGTCATGCTGTCCAGTTTCACTAAGAAAGATGTTTGTAAGAAGTGGTTTATTCATTTTGTGACACATAGCATATGTCACATCTGGGCAGGTTAAGGCTGTAACTCTTGCTCAAACATCTGTATAAGGAACAGCCTTCCATTATGGTCAGCTCCCTGAAGGTTCAGTTGTGATGTTGAGAGCAGATTTTCAACAGCTTTGCATATGTCAGACTTGTTGCAGCTTTACTTGTAGGTAAAAGCCATGATCTCATTGTTTCCAAGCTTGTTATGCATTATTGTTGTTTCACTCCAAATGTTATTGCAGCTAGCTGGTGGTGTGTTTTGTAGATAGGAGACCAAGAGCAGATTGCCCTGTTCACAGCGAGAGGTGTTTCCTTTGCAACTGGCTTATGCTTTTCCCCACTCATGCATGGATACCATTTAGAAAAGTATGCTGCTATCTGTAATTTAATTAACTTGATTGACTTCAGTCCCAGCTTTTACTCTGTGCTGGTGGTAGGTATGTAAAAACTTTGTTAATGTCTTTATTTTACTTTCTGAAAACTGTATATAAATTTTGCACCTAATTTTCCTGCATGAATAGTAAGTTATATGTAACTAGTATCTTATTTATTATCTTATTTACAGAGCAGCATATGTACACTATTATATGTTAGAGGACAGTTAATTTTGCAATATATTATGAAGAATATCCATGATATGCTTTTTCTTTGAAACTCTGCCAAATCTCAAGATGCTTCTTTTATATTCAGGACTTGTCCAAGTAAAAGCCCCACAGCTTCAGGGGAAGATTTGCCTCAGTCAAAGCTGATAAGGCCCTGTGGAATTGCCTATAAATTAGAAAGCTCTTCTGTGTGTGTACTTGACTCTGAGTGTATATTTGTGTGTCTGGCAGTCTAAAATGATAGCTCAACTCCACGTGCTTTGCTTGAGAAGGAATTTTGTTTTTACTTATTTATGCTGTTAGTTCATTTTCTCTGTATGGGAAAAGGATGAGCTATATAAATGAATATAAACAGTCATTAGATTTTTGGAGTCTTATTATGTCACGAGAAGGATCTTGATAAAAGAAAAGGGCACAGGTTCCACCTGTGAAAAGGCAATAATAAAGTGGATTAAGTTCTTTAGGTTCAACGTGGGGTTACAGTTGGCTGACAAAGTTACAGCATTGGATGGTTTCCAAGCTACCGTAGATACAGCTGGTCACAGAGAAGCAGCTGAGAGCATCCATTCTCTTGTGCTCCTTTCTGCAAGTTCTCCATATGTGGGATGTGTACTAAGATTTACATTTATATCACAGAATTTCTGAAACTTAAAAACAATTGAAAAAAACATAATGAACCAAGTCACTGCAGTGTAAAAGTCTTTCATGCATTAATTCTTTAGTCTTACTCTGAGCCTGCCATAGTACAACTTCTCTTGGTTATCCTCTTAAATTTTAAAAGAGACTTGCACAACAAGAATAATCCAAGTTCTGATTGTTTTGGCATCTGCTGGAGTCTTCTTTTATTGTGATTTTGCACTGCACTCACATCTCAACCTGAAGTAAAGTCCAGTGGATGAAAGACAAGCTGCTATATTTCATGGATGTAGTCTCATGAGAGTGTTTCAAGCATGAGAGATTGCCCTTTCTTTGAAGGTTTTTTTAGGGGGGGGAGAGTTTCCTATTGGAAATAAACGAGACTAAGGAGCAGGATGTAGCCCAGGATAATAAAAATATTTTAGTGGTGACTGTCAGGTTGAATATGCATCTCCTTGGGAACCAAAGCCTGTATCACTGCTAAAGTTCACAGGCAGCTGTAAGATGTAGACCAAAGTGAATATATTGCTTCCTCTTTATAATTTTGGTCTTTCTCAATTGTGTACCTCCTGTGTTAATTCAGGCAAAATGTTTGGAAGCATTTGTCCTTAATTCATTGTTTTCCCCTTCTGTAGCTTCTATATGGTGCATCAAGAAAGTGAATTTTTTTAGATTATCCAGGAGAAACTGATGTTCATAGTTTAGGAGTAAGGCAATCCTAAATTTTTATTTATGTATTAACTTCTGCTTATAAACAGTAATTGTGCTGCTTTGCTCCTGTTATGCAATAAAGACTTATTGAACCTTTTAAAACCACTTATTATTTTTTGTAATTAGGACAAACTTGTGCAGCTGTCACTAAGCTCCTCGTCAGATGATATATTTATTATGTTAGAAATGAGAGGAGGCACGTGAGTAAGACTTTGAAAGGAATATGCACTGCTCAGGGTAGGGTTTTATGTTTAAATGGGTGATCAGCATGTGTGTGAGACCAAGATGATTGCAGGACCAGTGCCTTACTAGTTATGTGCTGCCTTTAATCCTGTGGTATTGTGTTTCATTGTCTCCCAGTACACTACTGTCACAACTGAAATAAAAACCCTCTGAATTCAATGAACACTTTAATCTGTCATCATAATCACGGACTCTTGTCAATCATGGCTTAAGAGTTAAGCATGCGGATCAAATCTGCAGTAAGAGGAGACACCTGGACTCCACATTGTAAGTGGAGATAGTCTAGGATGCTAAAAATTGGTTTCATTTGAGTTGTACAGTTTTAACTGAATACGGTGTTGATGTTGTTATTCTTCGTCTTTAAAAACCTGAAAAGGTTACTCAGTGACTTTTCAGGAGAAAATTTTTAGAATAAAATGAAACTGATATGACAAATTGTGTGACGAGAATTTTACTTGTTCATGGCAATACTTTGGATTTAAGGTTTGCTCTTGAGCTGAGAAGAAAAATCAGAATACATGGAAAAGTTGAGTACCTTATAAAAATTATCCTGAGTTTTACAAATGCACTAAGACTGAAAGAGACTATAGTAACTTAAAAGCACTTTTATTAATTAAAATCTATACTTGTAGAAAATTGTAGCAAAACTCCCATTTTATTATTAGCTGTCAGAGTAATCTGAATTGTTATCCTTAGGTAATTTTACTTTCATTACTCCCAGTGAAAATAACATCACCAGTTGTGATCAGGGTTGTGAGGACCTGATATGTTGGTAGCATTGCCTCTTCCCTGTTGTTGTGAGACAGTGGCTTACCTTTTTGCCAAAAAGCAACTGCAGTCTGTTGTATTCATCTTTGCAAGCAGGACCAGATGTTTAAGAATGAAAGCTAAAGGAAACATATTCTGGCTTTACCTCTTCTTTGTGAATTAAGTCTCACATAGCTGTAATTTGGAGTGAAAGATTGAGATTTTAACCTTGGCTGATCTCAGGTCTATGTGACCTTCTGCTATTGTCCTGTGTGGTTAAAATACGGCAACCCAACTTTCACAAAGTTAGAAGTCTTGGAAAAATCATTCTTTTCGTATGCTAAACATACCCATGTTTGCACTGAGGTGAGCTATCCCAACTGTTCCCAAGCAAAACTAGCAGCCTGTGTTAATCTACCAAGTACTGAGAGTGTTTAATCCTAGTGTGGGTGCTTGAGCAGGACTTTATTCCAGCTGTTGCACCTAGCCTGCTGCTGTGCTGGGCCTGGCAGCTGAGAGCTATATAGCCTGCAAGGAAGAAGAATGCAAAAAAAAAGAGCAAAACAAGCAAACAAAAGCAGATTGGTGAAATGGGAAGGGAAAAGGACACATGAGGAATGTGGTGGAAAGTTACAGCAGAAGGAATAAATTTATGTAGGACTTGTGGGGAAATAGAAAAAGCCTTTTTAAGTCTAGCATGGTGTGAGGATTTCAGTCCTTGTGTTGTGCCCACACGTCTAAGCCTGTGGTCATACTGCTGTGACATGGGAGAGGTGTCCTTTTGTCTTGAGGAGAGATGTACACATTTAGTTGGTTGAGGAAGCTTTGAGGCCATGGGTTTCCTCAGGCTGGAGTGAGCCTTCAGAGAAAGGAATGACCAAAGTCTCCCATGAACATGCAAGGCCATGAAGGGCTTAGATGAAGGGTCACTCAGACACACAGGTAGCATTGAAGCCACAGCCAGGATGGATGGCTGTCCCCTGCCACTGCGTGGAGAGGTACCTGCCATTCATTCACTGGGGTTGATGGAGGTGCTCACTGACTGCCATGGAGAAGTCCCCATTTCACAACTACACAACCTGGAATGCTGCAGTCCTCCTCTGTCCTTACCTGTAGCTGGTGTTGCTCTGTAAAGAGCAGGGAAGGAATGACTCGTTCTTGGAGATTACAGTTTGTCTCTCTACTTGACACCTATTGCATCCAAAGCACTGCATTTGAGAAGGATAATATGCTTTGTATTGTTGTTTTGTTCTAATTATTTGTCATTTTCCTGATGGCAGAACTTTGACACTGAGATATGACTTCTAAAGGTGGATGGAGCATTAGCTTTTAAGGACTTCTAATTCAGAGAATCTTGCTTTTATATGACTACAATTGTACTGTGTAGTTACTTTACCATCTGTCTGGCTGTGTGTCCTCAAAAAGTGTCTAAATGTCTTTCTAAAGTTAATTTAAATTCTGTTGAGGCTGAAGAATAATTTAATTCTGATACCTTATTTCTTATTCAATCCACATTATTACATGAAAAAGTTAAATGAAGCTTAAATAATTTTTCTCAATATGACATATGCTTTTTGCATCATAGGGCCAACTATTGATATGGCATGATAATAATACAATGGAATGGCCAGTTGAAATGATAATACTTTCATGCCTTGCTAGTATAGAATAGCTATCCCTACATGGTTCAGCTGTCCCTCAGCCATATTTGTCAGCCAGGTGATAGCAGCTATTTCTGTGTTTGCAAGATGACCATGTGTGCTTGGAGTGTTATGTGTTCATTAAAATAGTTTAACAGCCTTACTAATAAAATTTAGCCTGTAACAACCATCAAACTATTCCAGCTCAGGCTACTGGGATCTATTTCAGACTACTTAGGCAAAATAGATCAAAATTATATCTGGGTACAAATGCTGGGATCTGGTGTGCATAATTTCATTGGTTTCCTTATAAATGTGAATCTTCACCTCTGACAGTATTTTAACCATCATCAGTTCCTTGTGTTCTGCCACAGCTCTGTGGTGATGCAGTGACCTGTAAAAATGCTAAGTTCAAGAACCTATTCTTTCTGCATTAAGTCTTCCTAAAATGAGCTCACGTAAGCAGCAGTGGTTTTTACCCCAGTCCTTCTACTGTTGAACAAAAAAAGAGTGAAAATGCCGTTATGATTGAATTTTGGGACTGTAACACACTGTGAGACTTCTGTGATTCAGGAAAGTTTTGATGTATGTATGCATAGGTCAGTGAAGGCACTCCTAAAACTACAGCTGTAGCCAAAGACATGGCCAAAGTGTTGGCATATATAGGGATAAAATATAATGCAAAATATGCTGTAGCTCTGTTAGGTAAACCAATGGTTCCAATTTTATGTTCCTGCAGATCATGAACATGACCATAACATAAAAATGCAGAGAAAAAAAACTGGGGGGGGAGGATTTGTAGACAGAACAACTTGCTCTCACACCTCTTACCTATATTAATAAGGTTGTGTGTGGTATCTGCAGAAAGCAGATAACTCACCTTATATTGCGGCTTTAAGAGAGGATACATGCATCTGATGTTTTATGTAATGTGTAATGAGCTCAGGCTTCAGGCTGGGATGGGAACTGATAGCCAGCAGAGCACATAAAGGGGAATATCCATTAAGAACTCGAGCATCTAGCCTCAGGGAGCAGCACCAGAAGCTGGTTCACACAGTTCTCAGGCAGCTTCAACCTAAAAAGTTATCTGAGGGGTTGGCTGGGAAATCGTGACTACAGACACTCCAATGCCTGGATCTGAAGAGCACCAAACAGGTGTAATACGTTCCTGCCAGAAAACTGTACCTCTGAGGAGTGCAGCTGGAGGGAGAGAGAAGTGGAAGTTGTGTGGTGTTTAGAGATTGCTCAAAACCCAGAATTACTGTGAACCCTCGACTGTAACTCTTATAGAAGGAAAGCATCTTTGGATTTACAGGTGAGATGGAAAGCAGCTGCTGACAAGTGGTGTCCTTCACAGCTCTGTCTTGGACCTGGTGCTCTTTAATATCTCTGTCATTGGCATGGACAGCAAGACTGAGAGCACCCTCAGCAGCTTTGTAGATGGCACAAACTGAGCAGTGCAGCTGACACAACAGGAGGACAGGATGCCATCCAGGGAGGCATGGACAAGCTGTAGAAGTGGGCCCACAAGAACCATGTGAGATTCAACAAGTCCAAGGGCAGAATGCTGTACCTGGGTCAGGGCAATCCCAGACATGAGTTGAGACCGGGAGAAGAACTCATTGAAAGCAGCACTGTGGAGAAGGACTTGGGAATTCTGGTGGGTGACAAGCTGGACATGAACTAACAGTGTGTGCTCACAGCCCGGAAAGCCAACTGAATCGTGGGCTGCAGCGTGAGAAGCGTGGCCAGCAGGGTGAGGCACCTGGAGTACTGTGTCCAGCTTTGAGATCCACAGCATAAGGATATGGATCTCTTGGGTGAGTCCAGAAGGGGCCACTGAGATGGTCAGAGGGCTAGAAACCCTCTCCTGAGAGGACAGGCTGAGAAAATTGGGATTGTCCAGCCTGGAGAAAGAAGGCTCTGTGGAGCCCCCATTGTAGCCTTTCAGTACCTAAAGGGGGCTTATAAAAAAATGAAGGAGAAAAACTCTTTGCACAGACAGATAGTACAAGAACAGAGGGCAAGTTTTAAAGAAAAATACAAGGGATTTAGATAGATGTTAGAAAAAAATTTTTTACTGTGAGGGTGGTGGAGCAGATTACACAGAGAAGCTCCAGATGCTTCTTTCTCTTAAAGTATTCGAGGCCAGGTTGATGGGGTCCTGAGCCTCTGATTTAGTGGGTAGCATTCCTGCCCATGACAGGGGGGTTGGAACCAGATGATCTTTAAGGCTCCTTTCAAGCCCAGCCTTTTTATGGTTCTGTGAAAAAAAAAAAAATGTGTGTGGGGAGGCAGGTCTGGCTATTTTGCAGGTGACGGTAATGGGATTCTTCCTCAGTGGCATATGGTACTAGTGAAATTATATTATGCTAGATGTCACTAGTCAGGTGGTATTTAGCATGTACAGAAATGGTACAAATCTGACTTAGGGCAGTCAGGTTGCTTTGCTGTGGGAATCAGACAGACTAATTTTTGGCATTTCCTCATCCAAGTTGTATAATAGCTCCTGACATGTATCCAAGCCCTGCAATGCAATACTTCACAGTGAGCCAAACAGATGATGTACGGTGTGTGAAACCATGGATGTTATTTATCTAGCCAAGACTCAAAATGAGGGAGATAATTTTATGAGGTAGGAAGTTCAGGCAGGCTGTCACAGAGAGACTGAGGTACAAAGAGGACTGACACATCAGGTGGATTTGCTATGCAGAGTGTGAGGGAAGAAGAGTCCAAGTTTTACATGAGTTTAAAAAAGCTGAGAAAAGAGAGGAAAGCAGAAGAAGCTGATGAAGTAGCCTGGAATAGGTCCATGCAGAGTTTATATGAACATCCCGAGCTTTGGAGGTAGAAACCTTCCCATTGCTGTGAGAAGGGACCACGGATGTGTCTGTTGAATCTCATGTTGCCCAGACAGACATCACTGGGTGCGTGCTCAGCCCGCTGGGACGTTTCAGTGCTGTTTGCTGGAGGTGCTGACCATCCCGGCAGGTGGAGACTGTGCCAGGATGGGGCACTCCGACAGCATCACCTGGAGCCACCACACACACTGCTGGTGGCATGTGTGTGTCACAGGAGGAGGTGTCAGGCTCAGCAGCCCTGCTCTGCTCTGCTCCCTAGCTGCAGTGCTGGCCTGCGTTATCAGCTGGTGCACTC